>CM053770.1:646799003-646839482 GCA_028658325.1 Potorous gilbertii | reverse complement strand
GCAGGATAGGATGGAGGGAAATATAGTTAGTCTTACACAACATGACTATTATGGAAGTCATTTGCAAAACTACACAGATATGGCCTATATTGAATTGCCTGCCTTCCCAAAGGGAATGGGTGGGGAGGGAGGGATGGGGAGAAGTTGGAACTCAAAGTTTTAGGAACAGCTGTTGAGTATTGTTCTTGCTACTAGGAAATAAGAAATACAGGTAATGAGGAATAGAAAGTTATCTGGCCCTACAGGACAAAAGAGAAGATGGGGTAATGGAAGGGAGGGATGAAAGAAACGAGGGCAGATGGTGATAAGGGTAATTAGAATGCTCAGTGTATTGGGGAGGGGGGAGAGGACAAATGGGGAGAAAATTTTGGAACCCAAAATCTTGTGAAAATGAATGTAAAAAGTTAAATAAATAAATTTATGAAAAAAGTAAAGTTATTGAAAAAAAAAGTAAAAAAAAAATAAATTGAGGAAGATGAGTCTTCCTGACTCCAGGCCCCACATTCTATCCACTGTACTGCCTAGTTGCCCCCAAATTTTGATAACACTTTTGATTTAATTGAGTTCCTTCATAATCATATGTATTTCATTTTATGTATTTAAGAACATTATTCTGAATAGGGGTCCTTTGGTTTCACCAGACTGACTGTCAAAAAGATCCAAGACATAAAAAGGTGAAAAACCTCTAAGCTGACCTGAAGTCCTTAGAGCCCAAAGACACAGAGAGAAGTTTGTTAATAAAATGAGAAAGTGGTAGTGGAAGCTTAGTTTCTTTTTGAACCCTTAGAAGACTAGAATAAAATCTCATGGGATAGGGCTAAATGCTCTTGGCTGCTCAGTATTCAGTTGGAGAGGGATTCATTTTCTTTTGCCCAATGCATTTAAGGGGAAGAAAAATAGATGCTAGGAGTGATCCTATGAGAAAGAGTAATTGGATACAATTTCCTAAGTTCTTGAAAGAGGACTAAGAGCTTCCTGATGGAGGCCCACTGGGCCCTGAGAAATAATGGCTTTATATCTTTCCAAGAGCATCAACTTTTAAAATTCAGGTCAGATGAAAGAATCGGCCAGGAAAACATGGGGAAAGCACTTTTAGCTCAACAGAAGCTTATAGATGGAGCGAATTATCTTCCCCTTTCTCAGGGCTGGCAATAAACCTCTCTGTCTCTCACTGCTCCTTCTGAGCACTTAAAAAGCCAAAGGACAGCAATCAAAGAGCACGAGATGGCAGACAGAGGAAAATTCCACAAGGCATAAGAGGAAAATTCCCAGGATGAACAACTGAGCAGGTATCCTAGGAGCCATGAGCTGATGAGGCTGCCACCTCCCCCAGTAATAGTCAATTACTTCTGTCAGAGTACCATAGCCCTACTAATCTGTAAACTCCAAGAGGGTAGGACCCTCTGTCTGAACTTTATATCTCTTATAGGATGCTCTCCCTAGGCTGCTCTCTAAATCAATCAATCAATCAAACGATCAATCAATTATTTTCAAATGCTTCCTAAGTTCCAGAAACTGTATTAAACACTAAAAACAATAGTAACCACAAGTAACTTTTATATGGTACTCCAAGATATGCAAAGCAACTTCCACCTATTATCTCATTTTGTTCAAAGACCCAAATAAAAATGTCCTTGCACTCAAGAAACTTACTTTCTATCAAAATATACTATGTGTATACACACATGTATATGTACACACATGCATATAGCTCACACACATACATGTACACACATATCCAATATACACATAGTGTATGTATGCAGACATGAATGCATATGTTTATATACATATGGGTACATATGTGTATACACATATACATATGTAGCCAACTCATCACTCTCTCACTTTTCATCTCCAATCAATCGTTGTCTTATCAGTTCTTTCTCCACAACACCTCTTGCATCTACCAAGCCTTTACATCTACTCACACAACTACCACACTAATTCAAGCACTCATGATACATACATGTACATATGTATACATACAAACACACAAAGATGATTGGTTTTAGAAGGAGTCAGAAAAGGTCTCAGAGAAAATGATGCTTGAGCTGAACTCTGAAGGAACCTAGAGATTTTAAGAGGCAGGTATGAGGAAGGATTGTATTCCAGGCACAGGACACAGTCTGTACAAAAGCATGGATATGAGAGATGGAGTTGTCATATGTAAGGAATAGCCAAAAAGCCAGTTTGTTGGATCATAGAGTGTGTGATATAGAGTTATGTATAATAAGGCTTGAAATGTAGGTTGGAGCCAGTTTGTGAAAGTCAATCCATGTGAAACATGTGTTTGTTAAATTTTGTTTGTCATACCAGTCCAACTTTCCCACTTGGAAAGTCCAAGTCTGACTTCATTTCATCCAAGGGAGATATTTTCAGAACAGAAATTCAGGGATTGTGAAAGTTTTGGTGCAAAAGGGCTTTGGGCAGAGGGGGAAGAGGAAGACAGAAGAGATAGATATATTACAGAAAAAGCCATAGTTCAGTTTCCCCTAAAATTGCTCAAACACCATTTCCTGGGTACCAGTGTCTTTCGAAATGAGGATATGGAGGAATTCCCTTTGATTTTTTTTCTGTTCCATTCCTAGTAAGATCCAAGCAATCTAATCTAAGCAGAAGCCTTTTGTGTTTTTGATAAAGTCAATTATTTCCTGGTAGAAGCTATGAAATAGAGTATATGCTTCTTGGCTTATTGGAAAGAACTGGGTTTATTGCCCCTCTATTGACCTTCCCCTTTGGTCTGTCACAACATAGTTTTCCATTGAGAAAGCAAAGTGGATTGCTGGAGGAATTAATTATCTCATGCCATCTGGTTGACTCAATTTTCCCAATTATCCGTCAGGGGCAGAGTAGAAGGGAATGATTCTCTCCTTCTACTCCTCAGAGGCATCACAGTCACAGAAGGAGAGACTGTGCTTTCCAAGGGTCCATTACCCTAAGAATCATGGAATATTAGAGCTAGAAGAGACTGGAGAGATCATCAAATTCACTCTCCCCATTTTGTTGATGAGTAGACTGAGGTCCGCACAGAATGGATTTGCCTAAGATGGAAGGCGGTATTGCTGAGGCCCCTTAAATTCAGTCTCTTATGATTCCAAGACTAGTGCCTTTTCCACTAGCCAGCTGGGTGGTGCAGTGGATGGAGTGCCAGGCCTGGAGTGTTAGTAAAACCTGAGTTCAGATCCCATCTTAGACACTTACTAGCTAAGTGATCCTGGGTAAATCACTTAACCTCTGTCTGCTTCAATTTCCTCATCTGTAAAACTGGACTAATAAGAGTACCTAACTTGTGGAGATAAAATGATATAATATTGATAAATTCCATTATTTATATAAATAATAGGCATTTGTACAGATATAAAATATTAATATTTAATATAGTATATAACACAATGTAATATACAATAATTTATATAAATATAACAGTATATTTATATAAAGTTATTATATATAAATGCTAACATTATTATTCCACTACACAGTGACAGATGCCAACTTTGTTTCTCTTGTTCAGTTTTTCAGCTGTGTCTGACTCTCCATGACCCCATCTGGGGTTTTCTCGGCAAAAATACTGGAATGTTTTGCCATTTTCTTTTCTCCATTTCATTTTACAGATGAGGAAACTGAGGAAAACAGGGTTAGATGCCCTTCTCAAGGTCACTCTGTTAGTAGGTGTCTGAAGCTGTATTTGAGCTCAGGGTTTCCGGTTTCCAGGCCTGGAGCTCGTCCACTGTGACTCATAGCCCTTGGTGCTTGACCCTGTCCAAAAGATAGGCAGGCAGGTGATACACATTTATTAAGTGATCGTTATGTGCCCAGCACTGTGCTCATCGTTATAATCACTGGAGATGCAAATACATGGGAAATGAAAGATGGTCCTCCTCAAGATGCTTATAGTCTAATAAGGGGTAGATAATACTCAGAAGGGAGCTGGAAAGAGGAGAGAGGGCATGACATTGAAGTCTGGAAAGTCAGAAGCATTGTCAGGAGGAGAATGAGGGTTGTCCAGCCTGGACCACTCTCTAAAAGGGGGAAGCCAGGTGGAAGTCATCAATGGGAAAAGGTGGCTGCAAAGGGGTGTTCCCAGGGTCAGATATCTGATGGAAACTTAGTAAATTCAAATCCACCTTTCTTCTAAGCCTGTTTCTGCTCAAGAAGTCATCCTCCTGGTCACACAAAATCTCACGTGCAGACTCATCCTTGATCTCTCTCTCTCTCTCTCTCTCTCTCTCTCTCTCTCTCTCTCTCTCTCTTTCTCTCTGTCTGTTTATCTTTATCTTTCTCTGTCTTTGTCTCTGTCTCTCACTCCGTCTCTCTCTTTCCATTTCTCTGTCTCTTTCTTTCTCCCTCACCTCTTTCATATTCATTCAGCTTCTCAATCTTATCCATTCTTTCTCTCCATCTCTTGCATCTACCCTTTTATTTCCACTCACAAAACCATGGTCCTAGTTCAAATACTGAACACCTTGCAACTGGAGATTGACTTTCCAACTGCTCTCTCTGCTTCCAGACCCTCCCTATAGCCCTAGGCCTGTCAATCCAGCTGCCAAAGTCATATCTTTTCCACACAGGCGTTACAACGTCACTCTCAGGATTAATAAAATTCAGTGATGCCTTATTATCACTTCTGTGATAATCCATACTCCTCAGCTGAACCTATGAAGTCCTTTTAATCTGGCTTCCATTTATCTCTATGGTCTTATTAATATTTTTTCTTTTTATTTGCTTTGTTGTCCAGCAAAATCTGGTTTGCTAGCTATTTATTATGCAAAACTTTCCATCTCTAGCCTCTGGGCCTTTGCACAAGCTGTTTCCTATGCCTGGAATGTCCTCTCTCCTCATTTTCACTTCTTAGAATCTCTAGTCTCCCTCAGAGCTTGACTCAAGTGCCACCTTATATATAATTAAAAATACATATTCTGCTTCCCCCTGCTACTAGTTCTATTGCCTGACCACCCCTACCCCCCATCACCTCATTTATTTTGCATATATTTAGGAAAGAACCAGGAAAGACCTGAGTTAAAGTCCACCTTTGAGACACACTGACCATGTTACTGTGGGTAAGTCACAACTTCTCATTGCCCCATGTAACCTTCTCAGATACTCAGTTAACCTGAATTGGCAGAGAGAGGTTTTTCTCAACCAGGAGTTCCCTAAATCAAGTCAACCACAGGTCTAATTCCTATCTCTCTAGTGAGATCTACCTACATGAACCTCCAACTATTACTGGTTATGTGAGCCTGGCCAAGTCTCTTAACTTTTTAGTATCTCAGGAAACTTTCTGAGGCTCTGCAGAGCACATATACATCAACACTGGTGGAGAGCATTTCCTCTACCCATAAAATCATACCTCCCTTCCCAAAATAATCGACTGCTGGATAGACTGCCCTTCACACTATTTAAAAACGCCTTCCCTCCTATATTTAGAGCAGAAATATTACAGCTTGGCCTCTGTTAAGAGGCAGCTCAGAGAAACAGAAAGAATGCCAGGCTTGGAGGCTGAAGGACCTGGATTCAAATCTTACACTAGATAGCTGCTAGCTGGGTGACCACAGGCAAGTCATTTAAGCCAAAGACTCAGCATCCTCATCTACAAAATAGGACTAGTAATATGTATATTAGAAGAGTACAATTTAATACAGTTGGGTGCTACAGTGGCTACAGTGCCAGGCTGGAGTCAGAAAGACTGAGTTCATACCAGCTGTGTGATCCTGGACAAGTCACTTAGCCTGTTTGCCTCAGTTTCCTCATGTGTAAAATTAGGATAGTAATGGCATCTACTTCCCAGGGTGGTTGTGAGGACAAAGGGTGTTAACTGTAAAGCACTTAGTACAGTACCTGGCATATAATAAGAGCCATGTAAATGTTAGCTACTAATAGTGTTCATCTATAAAATGGGGATGGTCATAGCACCTGCCTGCCAGGGTGGTTGGGAGGGTCACCTGAGACAATGTTTGTAAAGTGCTTAGCACAGTGTTTGGCACATCGCAAGAGCTAGATCAATGTTAGGTAGCTATCATACTTATATCTATCGTTACTCTATAGAATAGGGATTAATAACAGCACCTACTTCCCAGGATCGTTAGGAGAATCAAATAAGCTATTTGTAATGTACTTACCATAGTGTCTGGCACATAGGAAATACTGTCTAAATGTCAGCTGCTGCTGCTGCTGCTGCTGCTACTACTACTACTACCACTACTACTACCACTACTACTAGCCCCGCAGGGTTGTTGGGAGGGTCAGGTGGGAAAATGTATATGAATGCTCTGTGGTTCTTAAGACCCCTTGTAAATAGGAGTTATTATTTTTTCCAGACAAGAGGTTTAGAAAAGGAGGGGAAAGTATCTTTAGAGTTGACAAGATGCTGGTTGCTTACCCCAAATGTCATCTTAGGTTTCTGTGTCACTTTATTAATCTGTGTGTCCAAAGAGGGTATGAACCAGATCAAGAGGAGATGACGGCTTCCTAGTTACTCTGCAATGATACTCAGATCTCTTGGGGCCAGAAGAGGTAATCTGGCCAGGCTAATTGGAATGGCTCTTTCTTTGTCCATCCACACAAGCAGACAATTCAATGGGACGAGAACACAGCGTTCCAAGGAACCAATACATACAGTTCCTTCGGTTGCTCAAACATGCACAGATTCTCATTACAAGATAAGAAACGGGGATGCTGTGGAGACTGTTGACTGCCCTTGGCCACATGTGGCCAATAGCTCACTGGCAGTCTAAAATCTCAGGCACTCACTGTACCATAGTGGAAAAATTGAAAGGCCTAGAGTCAAGAATAACTTAATTTTAAATTCTGTCTCTAACAATTCCTGGCAATAATCATCATAGAAAAACATTAACTTATATAAACCTCAATTTCCCAGTCTGTAAGCAGGGAATATATAATAATAGCTCATATTGATACAATGATTTAAGGTTAATACATATTATTTAATTTGAATGAAGGAAAAAGCATTTTTTCAAACATTGACTATGTACCAATCTTTATACAGAGCTAGTGCTTGACTTCAATGTGCTTGCGTTTTAATGAGAAGGGGAAAAGGAAGAGAATATATATATATATATATATATATATATATGTACATAGTAAGAGCTATATAAATGTTAGGTAGCTATCATAATTATATCTATTGTTACTCTATAAAACAAGGATTAATAACAGCACCTACTTCCCAGGATCGTTAGGAGAATCAATAAGATATGTATGTGCCAGGTACTGTGCTAAGCGCTTTTCAAATACTATTTTGTTTGATACTCATGAGAACCCTGTGGGGTAGGTACTATGATTGCCCCTATTTTTACACCTGAGGAATATGAGGCAAACAGAGGTTAAGTGACTTGCCCAGAACCACACAGCTAGTAAGTATCAAAGGCTAGATTTGAATTCAGGTCTTCTATGAGCAGGTTGACACACCCATCCAGGTACAATGGCAGAGTTGACTTGATCATACTTCATGGTTCCAGAATGAAAGGACTGGTGAGAGAGGGAAGAAGGGTGGTGCTTTCAGGAGGAAGGTTGCAAAGGTTGTGGAGCAGCTGTCTGGAATGAAGACCACTTGAAACAGTGAAACCATAAATCACCAACTGAAAGACCGTTAAGGTAGGGGCTGTTCTCTCCGTTTTATCTTACAACTAAGGAAAATGAGGTTCAATGACTTGCCCAGGGTCTCACAGCTAGTAAGCCTCCGAGACAAGATGTGAATTCTGGGTCTTCTGACTCCAAGTCTAGTTCGTAATTCTTTACACAAAAAAACCCCAAAACAAAACAAGAACACAGTCCAACAATTAAAAACTCCAAAACAATTTACTATTTTCACCTATCTCACTGTTATGATGAATCAGATAAAACAGGGCTTTGCAAGTCTTAAAATGCTATGCAAATGTCAGTTATCATTTAAAAAAAAAATCACACAGAATGTTAGCCTGCAGAAACATGTTACAGCCTGCAGAAAGATGTTATATGGCTATTTTACCAATGAGAAAATTGAGACCTACTAAAATGCTTTTATCAAATGGAGAGAACTATTCTTAAAACCAGAGGATTGATATCTGTTGATCATTCAATGACCTGGTGATAATCCACTTCAACATGAAAAGCCTCAGTTTCCTCAGCAGTAAAATAGGTATAATATTCTTGCAGTACCTACCTCACCATCTCATTGATAGGAAAACACTGTAAATCTTAAATCACTGTAGGAATAGAAGTTATTGTTTTTATTACCTTTAGACTGAGACTAGAGCCCACATTTCCCAGACTGATCATGTTCATAGTACCTTCGTTTAAATTTGTCATGTTGAGAAAAAGGGTTGCTCCATTTGGAGATAGAGGATATAGAATGGAACTCTGCCACTTACTACTAACCTTAGCCAGGGGTCCATTAGTGTTCCAAAGTGCTTAGGATATCAGAATGTGCGCTTAATATATGTTGCATCCTTCTATTAACCCTGTGGAGTAGGTACCATCTCTCCTGGAGACTTTGAAGCTTTCAGAATAGTGATAGGGTGATAGTCACAGTGAGGTTGTTTTCTATATCATGTTAAAAAAATCCTAAATATAACAACTTTGGATTTTAAAAAACAGGTCTATGCTTTCATAGCTATTTGAAACTCTTCCTGAGGAACTTCATTGTAAGAGGGTATTTTCCATGAAACTTATGATTTTAGAGCAGTGGTCTCCAAGCAGGGTCTGTGACCCACTGGAGTCATAATGAGCTGATACCAACAGATATGTAATTAACCAACTAGACAGTTAGAAACGTGATAAAAGAGCCTCCTGGGGAAGGTTCATTGGAACCCTTACTTGTATGTGCAGTGATTGATGGTACACACACCTTCTTCTGTATATATAGCTGATCTTACTGACTTCATCATCTTAAGGCTCATTTCCAGTTCCTAGATGTGAAGCATTGGATTTCACCTCCCAAGGGACAGTCAATTATAGGTTTGTTTCCTGCACCATTACACCATCCCATTTCCTAACACATCATTACTCAATACTTCCCCCCACTATATCCTTGCCTACCCTTGGTCACTGTGGCTGCCTGGGGTCAGTTCCTTCCAAGGTCAGAAGCTAACTTGGACCCTGGCATCCACAGTGGCGTTGTCACTACAGGTTCTGAGGCAGTTTGCTGTTCAATAGTTTCAGTCATGTCACCTCATCAGGGTTTCTTGGCAAAGATACTGGAGTATCTGCCATTCTGGGGGCAGCAGCTAGTGACCAAAGCTTTCACACACATTGTAATTTTTTGTGAGTCAGTAGGTATAGTTGGCATTCACTGAGTAGGTGTAGATAGGAGTCATTGTAGATCTTATTATATTGTCTTTCTCAGACAACTCATTTCCCAAATATCCCTAATTTTGTGAAGTGCACCGTCACCACCCTTTCAACATCTGATTCTCGTCCTCCTCCTCGTCCTTCCTTGCTAACTCAATAGAAACTCCTCTCTCCAAAGTAACTGATGTCCTCTAATCGATGTTATCCAATGTTCTTTTCAGAAACTTCATCCTTATTAATTCTCCTGATCCTTCTCTCCTCCAGGAGACTTAGACTTTCCTCTCTGCATTTCAGAAAGCGTGTTACCTGTGAAAACTCATAACTGAACCATGCAAAATAACGACAACTTGGAAACAGAATTCTCTCACCTGTTTAAAAATTTCCAATTCAATTTCAGTGGGTTTTGAACCTATTTGTTAAAAATATAAAAATGTTAACACCTTCGGATTATTTTTCAGGAACAGCTGCTAATTGACATCAAGGAAAACGGAAATTTACTAGCTGAATGTCATCAAAAACTTTTACATAATTGGTTGATGGATTTGAAAAATGAGCAGTTTCATTGAATAAATCTGGCCAATAAGTCTTCTTCCATTTATAGCCATATATCTTTGTAATGCTTTTTTTTAAAAAAAAGATACGACAACCATTAAAACCAAATTTCAAAGTAAACAACTTAAAAACCAGGTCTTAGAATCACAATTTCACAAGCTGTTAAATTAAAAATTTAAATTGTTAAATAAAATTTTCAAAACTAAGCAAACATATTTAATTACATTGCTCTCACATAAATTTAATGAGAGCAAAAAATTTTTGTACCTTTAATAAGTAAAATATTATTTTCAAAATATTACTTCATATTTATAACCTTGTAATTTGTATTTTGGTATCAGGTTTTAAAGTACACATAATTATCAGTACAGTAGGACATGCATAAAATTTATAAATAACACTCTAGGCAAAGTGCCTGGAGTCAGAAGACTTGAATTGAAATCCAGCCTTAGACATTTACCAACTGTGTGACCCTAAGCAAGTCACTTAAACTGTCTGCCTCAATTTCCTCAGCCATAAAATGGGGATGATTCTAACACCTACCTCTCAGGATCAAATGAGATCATATTTGTAAAGTGCTTTGCAAACATAAGTGTTAGTTATTAATATTATTGCTATAGTTATTTTAGCATCACCACTACCATAGGAAGTATTTCATCCAGTTGCTCTGTGACAAATGAAACAATTAAAAATAAATATGAGTTACTATGAGTATATTTTATTTTCATGTCAAGGCAATAAATTGAGTAATTCTACATTCTTTTTGGGAATCAGATCTAGTAGAAACACAAATTTATTGTTCGGAATTCCTAGGACACTTATTTACTAATATGGATTCCCCCTCACCAGCCAAGAATCCTAACTTACAAAGGATGCCTGAGGTTTTATAAAGTTTTCCTATGGATGTCTATAGAATCCTGAGCAGTTATCTTTATCTACCCATCTTACATTAAAGTTGCAAAGGCATGCATATTTTCTTTTTACTCCATCTTTTGTGGGTGAGGTAGTTGTAGGTAGCTTGGTGACAGTGAAGAAAAGGATGAGACAGAAAAGGAGGAGACACTAAAAGAACCTCCATGAGAGGGTTCAACGGAACCTTTATCCATATGTTTTGTAATCGATATTACATAAATTTCTTCTATGTGTATGGTTGCTCTTATTGACTTCATCCTAATGGGCATTTTCAGGTCCTAGATGTAACACACTGGATATTGAATTATTAGAGTCCAAAGAGGTGGTTATGTTGTTAGCAACTTTCTGACCCTGGGCAAGTTACTTAGCCTCTATGTGCTTCAATTTTCTCATCTGTAAAATGGGCATAATATTAACATATACCTTAATTGTTAAGTGCTCAGTACAGAGCCTGGTTCATGATACATGCTTAACAAATGTTCATTTCCTTTCTTTTTATTTTTTTCCTTATCAGTGATGAGAACAGATTGAGATAACAATGCTCTCAGATCAGCTAAACTGAATTGTCTTGTTATTTCCTTTCTACTTTCATCAAAAAATGCTTTCACGATGATCAGACTTAGTTGGATTCCATGCAAAACTTTCTGTTGGCTTATTTTCCGCATAGCTGCTTTTAGTTGTTTGGGATTATAATATCGCTTATAATTTATTATAATATTGCTTATAATTGCTTCATAATCTTTTGCAAATGAGCTTGTATTTCGAATGAGTGTTGCAATAGACTGTTGTGGCTCCTTGGTGGGGATCCTAAGATCGTAGACTTAGAACTCAAAGGGATTTGAGAGGTCAGCCACCTCATTTTACAGATGTAGAGCATGAAATTCATGGAGGTTATATGACTTGTTGAAATGAGCTCAAGCTTTTGATAGTGGAGGTGGTTTCCAGGCTCTTTTTTCCTCTTCACTGTGGCAAATGTTTTCAGAAATTAAACTTTCCTAAGAAATGGTCATAATCAGATTCTATACCTTTTAATAATTCTTTAGAGTCAAAATTGTTAAAATAGGGGGAGTGTTATAATAGCATCCTTTGTTATCGTCATCTTTCCTTCAAACATTGTATTGGTTTTAAACTCTTATTCTAAACAATCAAAGAGCTGTCTACACAAGCCAGATGATTCCAAAGTCTCTATCATTTCAAAAACCATATTTCCTCTATGTGAATACAATCATTTTTATTTTTTACTGTATCAATGCTCACCATGTCTAGTGCCTTCCAACTCTTCCTTAAAGAAAGCGTTATGATTGCATTGGCCTCATGGTATATGAATATGGCTTTTCTGAGCACTCTATTTTAATTTAATTTAATTAAATTCATTTCTTCTTCATTTTCTAAATACTGACCTTATTTCCCTCCCATTTTCCCTGCATTTGTTACTTCTACAGAAATTCTATTTTGATGTTATCATTGCAACTTGAATATAAAATTGGGCTTTCAATGTCCATGTCAGAAAAGTGTGTGTGCGTGTGTGTGTATGTGTGTGCGAGTGTTCACATACACTAAAATCTAGCAGGTTCCACTTTCATGATTTTTTTTTGCATGATCTCAACAAGGGGAGCTAGTAGTAGACGGAGCACTTTACTTGGAATTAGGAAGATGTGTTCAAATGTGACTTCAGATAATTCCTAGCTGTGTGACCTGAGGCAAGTCACCTTGTTTGCCTCAGCTCTTTATCTGTAAAATGAGCTGGAGAAGAAAATGGCAAACCACTCCAGTATCAATGCCAAGAAAACCCCAAATTGTGTCATGGAGAGTTGGACATGATGGAAATGACTCAACAATAAAAATTGTTACTACTACTACTACTGCTACTACTCAAAGAGAATCAGAAATGGAAGGCATCTTAGAGGCCATCTAGTCTAAAATGTACAAGATGAATAAGGGGCTCTCTAGCTATGTGCAGGGAAAAATATTCAAGAAACTGATTAGTACATGAAGAGTTCTTTAGCTATGCTAACTACCATGCCACAAGAACATCCTCAAACAAGAAGTTCACTCCAATCTTAGACTTCTCACACCAGAAGCATGCTGTGCCTTGGGGGCTCCTTCCTCTAATTAGCTCATTCCACTGAGTATCTCCATTTTAAGAAAAACACCTGGGCCACCTAGGTCATAATTACTCCCCAGGCACTTTTCCTTTCCTTCCAACTTTCTCTAGTATACTCCTATCACAGCTCCTTCTCCTTGGTTCTTCCCTTTCCTGAATTGTTTTATGTTACCTTCTCCCCTTCTCCCCCATTAAAATGTAAGCAAAGAGAGCAAGGACTGCCCCTCTGCTTGTATTCAGATTCTCAATTCTTCCCACAGTGCCTGACCTAAAGCAAGTGGTCCTTGCTTATTAATTTGACCATGAAACGGATAAAAAGAAATGACATGATAAATTAATTTCACTCTCTGGGTTATACCGTAGTGGTAGCTCTCCTCAGGTATGAGTCACAACCAGTGCCTTATTACTCTTGGTGTGAGAAATTCTAGGAAAAACTTGACAAGATCCTCCAAAGTCAACAATTAGATTTCATTTTCTAATATTAAGAGCGTGGTGTCCACTTTGAGGGGTATGATAATCCCATTGTATTGTGCTCTAATAAGATCACATCTAGAGAATTGTGGTGTCCCATTTAAGGAATGACATGGCTACCCTTAGGGCAATGAGTCAACATAAGTTTTTTCCTATGTCTAACTCTGTCCTAGGTGCTAGAGAGGATCTTATTTTAATTTTTAAATAGAATATGCAATCCCTGTCTTCCTCAAAAATTAAGTTGTGAAGATAGAGCATATATGCAAAGAACAACTGAAGAACATACTTTTCAAAAATAACATGCCAACAAGTACAAATTAATACAGTACAGGATGAGTCATGTATTTTGATTAGAAGCTGAATGAATAGTAAAGCAAAAGACAGTTATGGAAGGTTACCAGGATAGATGAATGAGCTTCAAGTAAGGTTGAGAAGGAGATGACTGTTGTAGACTGGATGGAGAGAGAGGACAAGAGGGAGTTCCAGGTTAAAGGAATACTTTGGCTGGGTTAGATTGTACATATGTGATGGTGGCTTTTTCCTCTTTGGGTGATGCTACCACCATGGTGGGGAGCTGTCCAACTGAGGCTCTTTTAGGAGAAGCTGAAATGTGAGCAAAAAGCATGCACATGCATACATGTACATAGGCACACAGGACAAGAAAAAATATACTACAGATTGTTTCAAATTTTGATTGAATGAACTTAAATCCTCCTGGCATAGTAGATAGTATGGAGTCAAGGAAAATCTGAGTTCAAATCATTCCTCAGAAACTTGCTACCCTGTGGTCCTGGGCAAACTACATAGCCTCCCAGTCCCAGTTTCCTCACATGGTTGTTGTAAGGGTCAAATGAGAGAATATATATGTATGTGTATATATATATATGCACATTGCAAACTTTAAATATTAGCATTTATTATCATAACATTAGTTGGAGTCTGGTCTAGGTCTGTTACATTTTACCCCTCTAGCCCAGAGTTCTACAGTACTCTGAGGGATTTGGGAGAATATCTGTTCTTCTATCATTGGCTTAAGCCCCTATCAGTTATGTTTCCCCTCAAGGGGTAAGTAACTAGTATTCCAGTTCCATTTAACAACTTAATACAAGTTGTTTTTTTTTTAACAAATCAATATTTAATTCAAAGGTATATAGCAAAAATAAACATATAAACATTTTCCCCAATACCTTCAGGGTTTAATCCCTCCATATGACCTTGGTATCTAAAGAACAGAAGTGAATTAAGTTCATAGCTTAATTCATTTCCTACATATCATTAGTCCCACCAAGTTTAAGACCACTGGGGCACATCTAGTATCCATGTTTCTTGTCTTTGTTGGACTGACTATAATAGCCAGTCTAGATAACTAGATTGAGATTCTCATGGCTCAACTTTGTGGTTACAAGACTCCACTCTGCATCTAGACGCAGAAAGGACAAATAAAATAAGACCAAAACCTCAAGATAATTTCTCCCAACTATGTGACTCAAATAAAGGATCTGATCCTTATCTCATAATGCCATTTTCTGTGAATGCAGGAAATATGGCAGACTGTGTTCAATCAGGAAGTTTTAAAGACACAGAAAACTTTGACTACACAGTCAGTGGAAAAATGGCTGCTATCATCTATGTAGTAACCCAACACAGAATGCCCAAACATATACCAGAAATAAAAAGAAAGAAAAGATAAGAAAATATACTTCAATCTGCGCTCTGAGTCTATTGACTCTCTCTCTAGAGGTGGATAGCATGCTTCATCATGTGTCCTTTAGAATTATGCTTATTTATTGTGTTGATCAGAGGGACTAAGTCTTTCAGAGTTGTCTATCTTTACATTATTGTTAACAAGCTGTTGATTTGCATCTGTATAGGGAATTTTGTCAGGGATGGTAAAAGGCAGTTCTCACATGAATAAAATTAGAGATCATGAACCCATTATAGATCATGAACAAGAAAATATACTTACAGCAATATCCACCACTCTTGTGAAGGAAGTACACTGCAAATCTTAACACAATACAGAAAAATGAATTATTGTGTAGTTTTTCAGTCATGTCTGACTCTGTGATCTCATTTTGGCAAAGAGACTGGAGTGGTTTGCATTTCCTTTTCTAGCTCGTTTTACAGATGAGCAATAGAGGCAAACTGGGTTAAGTGACTTGTCTAGGGTCACAAAACTAGTCAACATCTGAGGCCTGATTTGAACCCAGGTTTTTCCGATTCTGGGCCCAGCACTCTATCCACTATGTCACCTAACTGCTCCAATTTTCCCCCCTTTCTTTGTATCTAGTGTTTACCATAATGTCCAGTACATGACAAACAGTAAATGTTTGTTGATTAATGGACTGACATTCCAAGATCAGTTTGGGGGCCCCATAGTTCATGGCTCATATTAAGATCTGCAGCATTTTATAGATACTAGGAATAACATGGGTGGTGGGTTAGGACCAGAGATTCTGGGATTCTGCTCTTATATTGTTTGAATCCTGGATCCATTCCTTGTGTGTCCTCAATAAGCTGAAATGTGACACGCAAGAAGCCAGAATCACATATTTTCTACCATTCTCCGGAGTCACTGTACTGTTCCATGACACTGAGCTATGCGCCCCTGACCCCTGGTAAATGTGCAGGTCCTTTTTGTGGTCTGTACCCTGCCCAGACTCCTTCATCTGGTGTGAGGCACATTCTCCAAATTGTCTCACACCCCACCAGGTAATAGAAGACAGTAAATACAATTGGAAAACAAATACTGATGACAAAATTTGGCGGAATCAAGCCAAGTACAGGTGAACCATCCACCCACCCACTCCCTAGGACTATGTAGACAACTGTGGACACTACTCTCTTCATAACGTGCAAAAGAAGGGACTTTTGACACCCATTTCCCAACTCCCGGGTGGCCTGATTCAGATGCATGTGAAGCTAGTAAAGAACAGAGCTGCCCTTTGAGATGACAGCAATTATTACAGCAGTTCCAGGAACTCCTTTCTCTGTTCCCATGACAACCCAGACCAAATTGGCTTTGCAGTCTCCAAACAGGGCTTGAATGGGAAGATGATCTTCCCATAGCAGTAACTCGTTAGCTGTACTATCACCCCTTTCCTGTTTTCTGGCTGGGCTGCCCCTCCCCATCTCATCCTTCACTGGAGTTTGAATACAATTTTTTCTGCCTAACAGATTCAACTGAAGGCAATGTAGGTCTTAGTGTCTAAAGGTGAAGGATAAGAGAAGCAGAGAGCAAAGAAAATATGAATCTTCTTTTTCATCATAGGTAGCGAAGGATGGAATAAGACTAGGTCTGATTACAAGATCACTGACTTAGATATTGAAAGGGGCCTTCAGGGTCATAATGGCCCATGACTTCATGTTATTATCAATGGACAGTCCCATGTCCCCTAACCCCACAAAGCTGATTGAGTTGCCCAAAAGTCCTTCTATATGAAGAAAAGTATCCCAACTGGGATTTGAACTTGGGTTTTTGATTCCAAATACAGTGTTCTTTCTCCTGTCTCCTGTCTCACAGTGTTCCCTTTTCCATGGAAGGCCAACTTTGGCTTCCTTCTAGATTAGAGTGATAGTTTATAGAGAAGAAAGGGATCTATGGAGGCTGTATTTCAGAGGGGTACAGAGCTCTTTCCTTCTTGAGGCTTTGGAGGAGATTGCTTATACTTAAGCATGCCTCACCAATGTTACTGGGGCAATTAATACAAAATTCCTGCATATGGCCCCAGAGGATATGCTCCACAGGGCTCTTGGTGGTTGTTTTTATTAATTTATGTTTTTAAACTGAATACTCCTAGGGCTATTCACACCAGCCTAAAACTCTCAAATGGGAAGGAGTGTAGATGGAGAGAATGAGGTAATTCACTGAACATTTTGGTTCTTCCCTTGCATCTTCATGGTGTTTGAGAGTCACAGTGGGTACAGAAGTGGCTCTAGAGTCAGGGACACCTGACTTCAAATTTGACCTCAGATGCTACCTAACTGTGTGACCCTGGGCAAGTCACTTTACCTCTGCCTTCCTCAATTTTCCCTTCTGTAAAGTGGGCTCAATAATAAACTTATTTCTCAACGAGGTTGATCAAATGATATACTAATTGCAAAGCACTTGGCATAGTACCTGGCACATAGCAGGTATATTAATAACTAATTATTAGGTATTCCCTAATACCTAAAACTGTACTAATTAATAAATAATTATTCTCTAAGACTCCTTTCAGCACTAAATTGATAACCTTATCAGCCTAAGACTACAAAGGATCCTAGAATGGTCAGGCAAATGTCAAGAAGACACAAAGGGGTCTAAAAACAGATATCACTATATTCACAATTTTGCTGATGGCCACCTCTAGTCCTTCTGGAACGCTTTAAATTAAAATTCAACAAATATTTATTAAGTACAGAGTACTATGTTGAGTTCTTAGGGGACTGCACAGAGGAATTAGTTAGTCTTTGCCTTCAGTGAGCTTTCAAATCCATTGGGATCTGGGTGAGCCAGGAGGTGAGTGGGGGTGGAGATGGTTGCTGTCTGTTATTCTCAAAAGTACTGAAATGGCACCACTATGTGAGAGTCAATTTACGGTGTGCCCAACTGAGATTGATCAGAAAAACACAAGCTCAGAATGTCAGAATGCTCTACCACAGGTCAGGTATAGATAGGCCATAAGAATATTTGGGGTAGAGTCTTTGAATTTGTGCATCTCACATTTCTTTTGAGCTACTTCAGTTCTACTTTGCTCATAGAACACAGTACCTTCTCTGATGAGGGCATGCCAAGTTGGACAATCCTGTGCCAGGGTCTTCCATGTCATACAATGGATTCCAAAGTTCTTCAGAGAGACATTAAGAGTGTCCTTGTATTGCTTCATCTGACCTCAGTGTAAGCATTTATTTGCCTTGTGTGAATTCTCCATAAAACAGTCTTTTAGTCAAGCATACACTGGATATTCAATCTATGTGGCCAGCCCATTGATTTTTCACTCTGTTACAGCAGAGTTTGAATGCTTGGTGTCTGGTAGCTTATCCTGCCAGGGGAGCTTTAGCATCTTCCTAAGACAATTTAAAGGGATGTGATTCCATTTCCTGGCATGATGCTAGTAGATTGTCCAGGTTTCACAGGCATACGGCAATGAGATCAGCACAACGGCTCTGCAGACCTCAGTTTAGGAGTCAGTCTCTCCCACACTTTAATTCGGAGTCTCCCAAACTCTGAGCTAGCTGTAGCAAGGCATGCATCAACCTCATTATTAGTGGGTACTTCCTGGAAAGTATACTGTTAAAGTAAGTGAATTTATCCACAGTGTTCACAATGTCTTCGTTTGCTGTAACTGATGGCTCCACATAGGGATAGTGTGATGTTGACTGGTGGGGTACATGTATTTTTTTGTGATAATTGTTAGGTCACAATTAGCACAAGCAACACAGAACTGGTCCCTACTTTGTTGCATCTCAGCTTCAGAGTCTGCACTGGGTGCACCGTCATCAGCAAACAAAAAAATAAGCATGCACCAACTCTCCCTCCACTTTGGTCTTGACTGGTAGCCTTCTTAAGTTAAATATTTTACCATCAGTGCAGTAGCTGGTCTTGATGCCATGTCATCCTCATTGAAAGTGTCTGACAATATGGCTGCAAACATCTTGCTAAAAAGCATGGGAGCAATCACACAACATTATATCATTCCTTTGATGACTGGAAAAGTGCAAGAGCATTATCCATTATCTAGAACCTGGGCAAGCATGGCATCATGACATTGATGTACAATGATATTGAACTTCTCTGGGCAGCCAAATTTTGACAAAATTTCCATAAGCCTTCCCAACTGAAAGTATCAAAAGCCTTGGTCAGATCGTGGGGGTAGGAATATGACATATTCAAATAGCTATAATAAAATATAGAAATGATGTATATAGATGAGGTATGAACAAAGGCCTACGAGAATTCTGAGGGGGGACAGATCAGTTTTAGAGAGGAAAATGCAATTCAACAATCACCTATAAAGCATATGCTATGTGGTAGGCATTGTATTAGGATCTGGGTTTAAAAGGAAAAAATTAAACAGTCCGTTAAAGAGCTTACTTCTATTTGGAGTCACAAGATGAACTTAAGAAGTAATAAAATGTATACAAAGTAATTCAAGGCAGTTCCAAAAAGAGTGCCAATAACCTGTGTGTGTGTGTGTGTGTGTGTGTATGTGTGCATGTATATTTGTGTGGGTATAGGTAGATATGTGTATGTATGTATGAGTGGGTGATTGTATGCATGTGTGTGAGTGAGGATGTGGCTGTATGTGTAGTGCATGTGTCAATGTATGCATATCTGCATGTGTGTGTGGTATAGCGGTGCATGTGTCAGTGCATGTATGTGTGCATGTGTGTAGAAGTATAGGTGGATATGTGTGTGCATGTGTGTATGGATGAGGGTATGAATGTATGTGTGGAGCATGTGTCAATGTATGTATGTGTACATGTGTGTATGTGTGTATGTGCATGTGTGTTGAGGGGTATGGAATATGATATGATTGGAAAAAGCTTCAAATAAAAAGCAGCATGAGTCATTCCATGAAGAAAGTTAAGCAGGACTGAGCTGCATCCCTGCTTATCTTCATGCATCATATGCTCAGAGCATACATACCTCATGCGAGAGCATGACTCAGGGATCAGAGAAGGGTTCAAGGAGTAAATGGTATATTGAGTTGAGTTGTGCAGGATGGACAGGATTTTAATTAGCAGAGATATGGAATAGGGCATTCTGAGTCTAGGACTTTGTGTGGGGGAAAAAAGGCAAAATGACTGAGAAGACTTGGTCATTAGGTGGAATGGCCAATAGCCCAGTTTGACATGGAATATTTGGAGGAGAGTGTGGTGAGGCAAAGCTGGAAAGGGCAGTTGCAGCCAGATTAGGAGATCCCTGCAGTGCAGACCAAGACACTTAAACATATGCAATAGCTATTGGGTTCTGTCATGTTCTCTTGTGGTAGAAGGAAATGAGTGTGAATGGGAGGAAGATGAAGTAGAGGAATGGGATCTGGGATTTCATTTATATCTGGAAATCCCAGTGAGAAAATGCCCTTTGCAATGCAGATCGGCACCTGCTCTCTAATTAAATGCCTTAGACAGGTGCATGGAAAAGCCGGTGCTTGATCCTGAAGCTCTCGAAGGTTAAATGACTAGCCTAGGGTCACACACACGATGTGTTATTGGCAGGGTTTAAGGCCAAGTCATTCTGATTCTGAAGCTACCCTACCCTCAGCATGCTGCCCCTCATCTGTATATTTGGGAAATTAAAATGGGAGCCACGTGAAGGTTAGATTAGAAGCAGAACATCCTGGAAGGAAGGACACCAATTGAAAGTAATTTTTAAATATTTCAGAAAAGGAGTTATGAGGGTCTGGATAACAATGAAAGTGGTAAGAATGAAAAAGAGGGGACAATTGAAGAAATAGTAAGAGGTGATTCCAGAACTTAGCACAATGCTCAGCACACAGTAGGTGCTTAATAAATACTTGTTGTTGATATGACTTGAGGTGAAACTAACAACAACCAGTATTTTTGTGGTGCTTTATGGTTTGCAAAGTGCTCCGTAAATGTTATCTTATTTGACCTGCACAACTCTGGGAGATAGGTACTATAGGCAC
This sequence comes from Potorous gilbertii, assembly GCA_028658325.1. Lineage (NCBI taxonomy): Eukaryota > Metazoa > Chordata > Mammalia > Diprotodontia > Potoroidae > Potorous > Potorous gilbertii. The sequence continues at coordinate 646,818,518 of CM053770.1, read as the reverse complement.
CTATTTTGAGGAAACTGAGGCAACACAGCTAGTAAGTGTTGCAGGCTACATTTGAACTCAGGTCAATCATGCCTCCAGGTCCAGAGTTGTATTCATTGAGCTGTCTAGCTCCTTAAAACATCATGACTTGGCCATTGATTGGCTATGGAGGTGGAGTCTGTCCTCATTCCCTTTCTTTTGTCTGTCTGCACTCTCTTGGTAGTCTTCTCCATTCCAATAAATTCAGTTATTAACTCTATGCACATGATTCCTACTTTATATCTCTATCCCCAATCTTTTTTTTTATTCTCAGTCTTGCTTTTCCAATTGCCCATTAGACATACCCACACAGACCATCTCCCATCCCTTAGACTCAACATTTCCCAAACTCATTATTTTCCCACCCCCTTCCAAATCCTACATGCTTTCACAGATTTTCTTCTTCTTTTGACATCATCCCCTTCCTCCCAGTCACCAAAGCTCCAAACCTGAAGGATCATCATCAGTCCTATTCCTCATCCCTCCCATCTAACCAACTGTCATGTACTATCAGTTCTACCTTCCCAATATCACTAAGTGCTTCCCTTCCTTTCCAGTCACAATTACCACCCCAATTCAAGCCCTTGTTGCCTCTCAGCTGGGTTGTTGTCATAGCTTCCTTGAAAAAGTGCACAATTGAGTTTATTTTTATTTCAGTTCTGAATTTTCCTCCTCCATCCAATGTTTCCCTCACCTGTTGAGAAGGCAAGAGATGCAGTATCCATTTTACTTATAAGTCATGAAAAACACATTTCCCCATTAGCTGTGTTGAGAAAAAAGCAAGAGAAATGGAGTGATGGAAAATATGTCATAGCCTCTTAATTACTCTTTCTTGATTCTCACTTCTCTAATCTGTCCTTTAAAGAGCAGTCAAATTTATCTTCCTGGAAGACAACTCTAATGACATACTTCTTTTTAAAAAAAACTTTCAGCATCTCCTTATTGTCCATTGGATAAGGTACAGAGTCCTTAGCCTGACATTTGGGACCCTAATAATTCTTAGATAGAGGCAAATTGGTGTCACAGTGGATGGAGTGCTCAGCCTGGAGTCAGGAAGACTTGAATTCAAATCCAATCTAGCTGTAGAACACTGGGAAAAGTAGCTTAACTTTTGTTGACTTCTCTTTCCTCATATGTAAAATGGCAATGACAATAACCCCTACCTATTAGAGTTGTGAGGGTCAAATGAGAAAATATTTGTAAAGGTTTAGTTTGGTGCCCGGCACCTGCTAAGTGCTCAATAAATGCTTGTTTCCTTTCTTTATTGCCTATACACAGCTGACCTGACATCTAAGACCCCTATGATCCTTATTGCCTATGGGGTAATGTATAACATCCTTAATCTGATATTATATTGCCTGAAGGGTAATATACTAAATTCTTAGCCTAACATGTAGAACCCCTATATTGGTTTCCACTCAACTTTCTAACTTTCTTCCATATTACTCCTCTTCACAGCATCTAAATGCCACTCTATCTAGCTCCTCTCCTCTTTTGTTACACCCTCTTCCACCTTCTGGTGCTCATGGATGCTTTCTCCCACACCTGAAACATGCTCCTTTGATACTCTGCCTATTAAATCCTCTCTTTTCTTTCAAGGTTCAACTCTGTTGCCATTTCCTTCATGAAGTCTTCCTTCCTTCGCCCCTCCATTGAAAGACATCCCTGCTTTTCAGTTTTCTTAGAGCATTTTGTCTGGGTCCTTCTTTTGTGCTTTTCACATTGTAGCTTGCATCAAAGTGATTTGTATATGTACCGTCCTCACTCACTCTCTACAATTAGATATTAGGCACAATGTGGGTGAGGATTCTGTTATTTTCACCTAGATAGCCCCAGAGCTTAGCATAGTGCCTTGCATTTATGCAGTGTTTTGACAAATGTCTTGCAAATTGGATTTTGCTAAATTTGAAAGATGAATCAGTGTTATGAACAGGGACTAGTAGAAGACTGATACTATAAACAGAAATAGGACAGCTAGGAAGTGCAATGGGTAGAGCTCTGTGCTGGGGGGTAGGAATACTCATTTTTCTGAGTTCAAATTCAGCCTCAGACACTTTACTAAGTGCTATGATGCTAGACAAGTCACCTAACCCCACTTGCCTCAGTTTGCCCATCTATAAAGTGAGCCTGGGAAAGAAATGACAAACCTCTCCAATAACTTTGCCAGAGAAACCCCAAATAGGGTCACCAAGAGTCAGACATGACTGAAATGACTGAACAACAAATATAAACAGAAAACATGTAAGGGTCTCATGAACTCTAACTGTTGGGATTTCAGGACCCATATATGTCCCAGAGTGAGAAGGTAGGAAAAGGTTCAGAAGGGAGTTCCTTAACCTGTTCCTGAGGTTCTGCTTCCTGTCCCTGATTGTGCCTCTTCCAAAGTTCTTGCTGTTGTTCAGTTGTTTTTCACTTGTGTCCAACTCTTTCTGACACCATCTGTAGTTTTCTTAGCAAAGATACTGAAGTGGTTTGCCATTTCATTCTCCAGATTGTTTTACAGATGAGGAAACTGAGGCAAACAGGGTTAAGTGACTTGCCCAGGGTCACACAGCTAGTAAATATCTGAGACCAGATTTCAATTTATAAAAATTAGTCTCCTGATTCCAATCCATCCAAAGAACTGGAATCCCCAGTGCAGGATTGCTTTTTCACAATGAGCCCTCACTTGGCATTTTCACTTTTGTTCACATTTCTGTCTCTCTCTGTCTCTGTCTCTCTCTGTCTCTGTCTCTCTCTCTGTGTCTCTCTTTGACTCTGTCTGTCTCTCTCTGCCTATCTCTCTACCAAATAAAAGACCAATCCAGCAATATCCTAGAAACCTGCGCTATCTCAGCTTTAAAAAGTTGCCTGTAGGCAATGGGAGGGAGCATAATGTTCATTAAGGCAATGGAAGCTGCTACTATCTTCCTGCTCCCTTAGATTAATTGTCCTACCTCTCTGATTGTGGGAGCAACAGGGAAGTTAGGAAGTGATGCAAGCTTTTGAGATATTTGACAGACTGCCAGTGGGATTTCCTTCATTCAGAAAACAAAACCACTGCATGGGTCATGAGGAAAACTTACTTCTATTACCAGCTTCTACCTTCAACTCTTTCTGGATATGTATAACCTTGGAGGAAATCACCTCTCCTTCTTGTACCTCAATTTCCCTATATTTTAAATGGATTTGAAAACTTCCAAGATCTCCCTATTATTTATCTACCCAGGTTTTGTACTGTGAAACCACCTTGGGAATGAGATCCTCTAATACATATTAATAACCAAACTCTCTTCATAGGGTCCAAAGGAAACTCCCTCCCTCCCCCAGCAAGTGGTCCCATTCATCATGATTCCCACCTGCCTCTTACAAGTATTATGGGTGTGGGTGAAAATAGACCTATAAATTACTCTGAGCTTTATGGAAGAAAAGAGTTATGTGACATAACCTTTCTTATCAAGAGACTAAATGAGTATGTGCTACTTCAGAAGAGTAATCAGGAAAGGGAGAAAACATCCTCATTCAATGCCTATACATGTCAGTCAAAGGAGATATAGCTGAGCTGCCCACCTAGCTGTATTCCAAGAGCCTCTTGAATTTGGAATCGAAACAATAATGAAATTAAATCGCTGTCATCCCCCATGAGTCAGAAACAAATAAGCTCACGGGTGGAGTCGCCCACTTCTAGAATGATCTAACTTGTCACAATCAGAGAAAAGGCATCTTGTTGAAAGGCTAGAAGAAGCATCGAATGGCTTCTTTAGCATCCATCATCATCATGTTCATTATCCCCAACCCTCTCATTTCCCTAATGATAGTAAACTTCTAAAGAGAGCTTTTCTCATTAGGAGCGAGAAGTAACAGTGACAGATTAACAAGCATTATTTTTCCCAGGGCTCTGACCCACAGAACAGTTAGACCTACCATGGGCTATGAGGAAGGCCTCCATTTTTATTCAGGTGAGTTTTGAAGGAGAGGGTAAAATGGCTCACAGAAACAATATATTTAAGCACTTAGGGAGGCAGCTAGCTGGTATTGGATGGAATACTGGACTTGGAATCAGGAGGACTCATCTTCATGAGTTCAAATATGGTCTCAGACACTTACTAGTTATATGACCCTGAGCAAGTCACTTAATCCTGTTTGCCTCAGTTTCCTCATCTATAAAATGAATTGGAGAAGGAAATGATAAACCACTTCAGTATCTTTGCCAAGAAAACCCCAAATGGGGTCATAAAGAGTTAGATATTACTGAGAAACAATTAACCAACAACCAGCACTTAGGGAGAACCACAATCAGGGGCAGGAATCCTATGTTAAATATTCCTGAGCAAAGACTCAGGGATGAACCTAAAGACCTCCCTGTAATATACAGGTATTACATCAAAGTCAACTCAAGAAACATTTGTTAAATACAAAAATGATAACCCATAGTCCTAACCATCAAAGATATTGCAAACTGAGTGGGAGGAGGAAGATATGAACAAGAATGACTGTAATTGGATTTCCAGTGAAGACTCGAGTGTTTTCCTGGTAAGTGGAAGGAAATGTGACTCCTATTTGTGATGGTCTTTTGTATGACCAACCTTTGGTGGGAAGGAGTTAAGCTGGGGAGTGTAAGCTAAGGGCTGCCCAGGCCCCTTAACAGGGAATAGCAATAATTGCTGTTATTCTGATCCTATGAAAATTGTTCCTATATAAACCAAATGAGAGATATTTGAGGGAGCAGATGGATAAAATTCCAATCTCATATCCATTTTGGAGATAAGATTCTCCCTTCAAGGCAGAAATCATAGTTCCTATGGATTATGGGTCAGGGAAGGGAAGAATATTCCAGACTATAGTGTGCACATAAGGTACAGAAGTGGGAGAAGTTAGACACTATTGAAGAATAGGGATTTGTATCATAAAATCTGTGCCATAAATAGGGATGTGTCATAAATAGGGATGGATATATTTAAGCCAAGGCTCTGGAGGTCCAGAGTTTTATTCATAAAAGAAGTGAAGAGAAATGAAAGTTTTTAAGTGGAGTGTGGGGAGGGGTTGATGATCTGATCTTTGGATCAGTGAGATTATTACTCTGGCAGCAATGGGAAGGATGGGTTAGAGAGGGAAAAACACTGAGGTCAGGGAGATTAGTTAGGAAGTCATTGTAATACTCCAAACAAGAGCTACAATGATGGAGAGAACAAGGATTTGTATTTGGGGTGGTGGTGGTAGTGTTAAAATAATAGAATCTGTCAACTGTTGGATATGGGATGGTGAGGACAAGTGATGAACCAAGGATGATGAAATCACTAAGCAATAATTAAGGACTTACTGTGTTTCCGACTCTACAATAGTGCTGAGGATATAAAATGAGATGGCTCCTATCTTTTGGTAGTTTACATTTTATAGGGGAGAAAATATGTCATACAAAGTAAAAATACAATAGAAACATAGTAATTGTGAGGAGGGGGAGTCCCAGCACTAGGGGCATAACGGAAAGCTATAGTGTTTGGAGAGCACGACCAGTCAATCAATTGGCACTCCAATTTTCTCCTTTTCTTCCTCTAGCTGCTCTCCAGCTTTAATATTCTTTCTAAAATTTGGTACCCAGAGCTGAATATAATGCTTCTGATGTGGTCCGGTCATGGCAGCATACAGACAGCTATTAATCTTAACCTCTCACTTAAGGTAACTATCACAATCATTCACATCTGCAGAGTGTTCTGTGACTTACAAAGCATTGTCTCCACAAAAGCACTTTGTGAGGTATATTTGATCCCGTATTCAATAAGTCCTGTGCTGAGATGCCTCATCACATTGAGATGTAAGTTTTTAAATAAATGGCCTTTCCTTTACTATTTTGGGAATTGCCTGTGGATATGACTGCATGTGAAATGTACTTTGGGTACCATAATCCTGGAGGCACATTTCTCTGGCGGGGGAGGTTATCTCTGCCTCAATTTGTCTGAACCTGGGGAAGTAGATGGAGCCTTGCTAATACTAAGACAGTCATGGCCCCTGCAAACAGAATAGGGAAAATTGGCAAAAGGATGTTATCTTTGAACTGAAAAGCGAAGCATGGGTGAGTTTGAGGCTAGTGGAGGCAAATTACTCTTGAGGCAACAGAGCAACTGAATTGGCCATGTAGTGGGATCAGAGCCAGAATTGGGGGAGATGAAAATAGGACTAATGAATATAGTAGACATATCCTAAATTGAACTCATTAACTTTGTCCTAAAACCTTCACTTCATAGGCAATAGGGAAACACAAGATTTTTCTGCAAGTTTAAGCTTTAAGACAAGTGAGAATAGGAACAGGAGAGTAGAGTGTTTCTGAAGGCAAGGAAAGAGACAGTCAGTAGAACAGAGTGGTCAGCAATGTTAAAAGCTGCCAAAACTTCAGGGAGAATGAAGACTGCAGAGGGAAAGGAGGAGGAAGGGGCTGGAAGCAATCAGGTGTTAAAGATCTTTGAGAGAGAATAACTCACTAATGAATGCAGACACAATTGAAAAACGGAGGATAATGTAAAACATAATTTGGGGAACTTGCGATTTAACTGAGTACAATCATATCTCTGTAATCTCTAGTCAACATCCTGTGTTTCTTTGAAATTTAGCAAGAAATATAGGACATGGCCTCATTTGAGGAGTTTTATTTCCCTCCCTCTGTTTCATCATTAAAGACTGAACCACAAATTTTCAGGAATATATTGATGCTATATAGAAACAAATCAGTCAAACCCAAAAGTTAGCATGAGATGGTCAAATAAAAATGCGGAAAGGCAAAGTTGATCGAGGACTTCATTTTACTTGTTTAATAAACTTTTAAATGATATAGCTTATGTCATAAATTCAGAAGAAGGAGAGAGAACTTGTGCTACCAGGGGAATTTTCTTAGAGGAGAAGACCTTGGATTTGAGATTTAAATGAACTGTTTGGTGGTGAAGTAGGTAAAGCATTGGGCTTGTAAGCCCAATGGAAGTCTCATCTTCATACATTCAGAGCCAGCCTCAGATACTTACTAGCTGTGTGACCCTGGGTAAGCCACTTAACCCTCTTTCGCTCAGTTTCCTCATCTGCAAAAATGATCTAGAGGAGGAAATGGTAAACCACCCCACTATCCGCCAAGAAAACCCCAAATGGGGTCATGGAGAATTGGACACGACTGAACAACCACAGCTGAGACTCAAAGGATGAAAATGATTTGGATAGATAGGAAAGAAGCGGATGATTAAGTGTGTGATGAATAAACAAACTAATTAATAAATGATTCTGAGTTATTTTATGATAATTTTGTCGGATGTATTTATCACCAGTTAATTGCCATTCTCTTGTCCATTATTGTGGTCTGCAAAACTCTAGTTAGCACACATTTATTTAGCACTTGAAGATTTGCAAAGCACTTGACAAATATTAATTCATTTGATTCTCCCAAAACCCTGGGAGGCAGGCTCTATTATTTAATCTCATTTTACAGATGAGAAAATTGAAGAAGGAAGAGGTGAAATAACTTGCCCAGGTTTACACAGCTAGTAAGTATTTGAGGATGGTTCTGAACTCAAGTCTTATGGACTCCTAGCCCAGCAATCTGTCAGAATCAAGCCTGATGAGCAGAAATAGAAATGGCATGGGGAGACTTGGGGAGAGTGTCAGTAGCAGACATGGGCAAGGGAGGAGTCATATTTTCCCCAATGGAGAGCATTGACTCATGACTAGCCTATACTGTGGCTAGGTCCTAAGAGTTGCTTGTCATGTATGGTTATGAGGACATCTTCTCCCATTACTGGTGCCTGCCTTTCCACCAGGGACTGTTCTTGACATGGCACCTGGCCTTGAGGTTCATGCCCCATGGGACCCCCAAGGATCCATGTGAGTCATTATGGCACAAAGGGACCATTAGCAAAGGCAGGATTGCTTGAACTCACCCCACCAAGAGTAGATTGAAATCCAACCTTCCTACTCTTTGCTTCTACTATTCCCTCTGGAGTCTTAACTCTATTGTTAAATTCTCTTGCATCTCAGATCATTCCTGTCAGATTCCTTCCATTTTCTGGCATTAACTGAACTCTGACTTTATCTTGAAGACAGCAGTATCTCTTGATACCATTTTGACAAATTTTGGGATTTGTTGCTCCTTCTCTAATACACATTGGTGAGTCAGGACCAGAAGGGGTTGGCACACTCTTTGCTCTCCATTACCACTTTCAGCTCATCTTCTTGACATCTCATTGTTTAAAATGAACTCAATTCTATCCTGATCCTTGTGACTGATCCCTGTGAAACTGCCTGTAACCCTCCCTTCTCCTCAATAAGTTCAATAACAGTTATTGCAAACTAGAATGCTGCACATGTGAGTCTGATTGATTCCCAACCCAGAGGTAAGAAAAAGAGCAGCCACGAGTCAGAAACAAAGCCATAGCTACAAAATTTTCCACTTAGGATAAATAACTCTTCAGTCATTGGTTGTTTTCAACTCTTGGTGACCCCATTTGGCGATTTCTTGGCAGAAGTACTGGAGAGGTTTGCAATTTTCTCCTCCAGTTCATTTTACTGATGAGGAAACGGAGGCAAAACAGGTTAAGTGGCTAGTCCAGGGTCACACAGCTTAAAACTTTCTGAGGCTGGATTTGAACTCAGGAAGATGAATCTTCCTGACTCCAGACCTGGCACTCTATCCACTGGGTCACTTTATCTCCACCTCCCTCCTTACCCTCTTTGAATTCCATGACCTCCTAGGTCCTCAATCTCCCTTGCCCTCATGTATCTAAGGTAGACTCTCTGTTTAACCTTTAGTCACCCCCCCAGCCCCAACTCAATCAAGTATATCTTAAATGTCAGAATTCCTGGCTATGGCTTTGTTCATGACTCATGGCTGCCCACTCTTTTACCTGTGGATTGGAGAATAGGGTTTAGTATACACTATTCTCCATGTGATTGCCTCCACACGTGTGAGGAGCTGGTTTGCAACAGCTGTTGCTGAGAAAGCAATTAGGCTATAGGCACGGAAACCTATTTCCTCCAGGGACTAATCAAGATGAAAGCAACCCAAGTCTTATTGAAGCTAGTCTGTCAGTTCTTACCTCTGTTTTCTCCAGTCCCAGAGGAGAAATAAACCTCCTCTGCCCCTCTCCAGTGTTCAGTCCTGGGGCTAACCTTATCCTTGGCTTCTGCTTTTGTGTGGTTTCCAGGGGAAAACTACTCTCAGCAAAACAGAAGCTGCTCATAGGAGATGTTTGTTTTTGGTTGACAGGATCACAGATTTAGAGGTTTAAGGGACTTTAAAGTTCATTGAGTCTAGCCTTTTCATGTTACATACAAAGAAAATCGGACCTACGCGTGTTAAATGACTTCCCCAAGGTCACATGGTAAGTAGCAGAGGTGGTATTCAAACCCAGGCCCTCTGACTCCATGTTCAGCACCCTTTCCCTTATAATTCTGACCATTAGTCAAAACGTGTTTTATTAGAGGTGAAAAATCCCATTCTCTCAGACATTCCTATTGTGACAACAAATCCATTGGGTCCAGGGGGACTTGGCATGCTCACTCTCTCCCACTAAGGGAATCCTGGATTTGGGCTCATGTGGGTGCTGAGTTCAGTTGTGGTGGCACCTCTCCCCAAAGAAAGTGGTCAGTATCTTCTTTATAGTTTCTGGTTTGTTATGATCCTATCTCAGAACTCCAGGGAAAATCACTTAAAACCTCAGTTTGGCTGATGTATAGGCTCTTCCCTAAAGGGAGGAGAAGGGTACTTTATACATTGATATATAGAAGATCAAATATAAGAAAGTTATTTATTTTTCATGATGATAGCATTAGCTCTCATGAATTTCAATGATCATCACTATGCTGATGGTTCTCAGATCTTCTTATCCAGCCTAAACTTTCTCCTAACCTCCAGATTCAAATCTCCAAATGTCTACTGTACATCATCAAAATAATTGGGTACCACCTTTCTCCAAGTCACTCAGACTCAGAACCTAAAGCATCATCCTCTGTTCCTCACCATCCCTCACCCATGTCCAATCAGTTCCCTAATCTTGTCAATTTGACCTTTGTAGCATCACTTATGTATGCCCCCTCTCTTCTATGATATTGTTACCATCTTAGTTCTTGTTGTTCAATATATCTGACTCTTTGTGACCGCATTTGGGGTTTTCTTGGCAAAGATATTGGAGTGGTTTGCCATTTCCTTCTCCAGATCATTTGAGAGGGGAGGAAACTGGGGCAAACAGGGTTACCCGACTTGCCCAGGGTCACAAAGCTAGTAAGTATTTGAGGACAGGTTTTAGCTCATGAAGATGAGTCTTCCTGATTCCAAGTTCAGTGCTCTATCCACTGCACCACCTAGCTGTCTTGGTGCAAGTCCTCATCACCTGACACTTGGACTATCGGAATAGTCTTGTGGTTCATTTCCTCACAGTAGCCATTATTCAGTTGTCAAATTGATTTTTCATAAGCACAAATCTGACCATGTCACCCCACCTCCCCATTCAGTAAATTCCAGTGGCTTCCTATGACCTCCAGAGTTAATGTGAAATATTCTGGTGTTCCAAGTCCTTCATATCTAGACCCCCTCCTACCATTCCGGTCTTCTTGGGTCTTATACTCCCCTCCACATATTCTGTGGTCCACTTACATCAACCTTCTTGCACAAGTCTCCCCACACAAATCTCTCCATTTCCTGACTCTGGGCATTTCTCTGGCTGTTCCCAAATCTGAAATCCTCTCATTCCTCATCTCTACCACCTAGATTCCCTGGCTTCCTTAAAAGCCTTTCTGAATCTCTCTTAATGCTTGGGACTTCCCTCTATGGATTACTTCCAATATCATATATATGTGTGTGTGTGTGTGTGTGTGTGTGTGTGTGTATACACATACATATATGCTTGTATATATGTATATGCATGCATAAATATATATGCACATGTATGTGTATGTATATAAATAAAATCTTGTACATCATTGTTGGCATTAGACTGGGAGCTCCTCAAAAGCAGGGAATGTCTTTTGCCTTTCTCGGTATCTTCAATGCTCAGCACAGTGCCTGGTACATAGTAGTCCTTAATAAATACTTGTTGACTTTATTTCTTCCATTAGAAAGAAATGCTAAAAAAACACAAATGCTCAAAACCATGTGTTAGGGCTGTTTTTTCCAGACCACTCTTCCAGGAAAAGCTCCACATATACTTCACTTTACTTTTGATTCTCTGGTCTCCTTCTTCCTCCTTTTCTTTCTTGTCCTTCTCTCTCTCCTCTTCCTCCTCTCCAAGTGTCTCCTCACTTTAAAGGAATATCCATCCTGGGGTCCATTCTCCAAATTTGTGACTGACACTTTTGGTTTACTGTTTCAGGAAAAGCTCCAACCAAACTTTACTCCCCTCTCTACTCTCTGGCTTTTTCCTTTGTCTTCTCCTCCAGTCACCTTGCCCCTATTTAGGTACATTTTCCTCACTTTTTCCTCCACCTCATGCCCCTGCCAGTTCTGAAAATGTACCCCTTCCTCTTAATGACTGAATAGCTGACAAGGAGTGACCAAATCTGTACTCCCTTTCGTACCTCCTCCCCCACATACCCCATTATCCTATGAGACTTCTATAAAAAAAGCTAATTCTCCTTTCCCTCATTTCTTATATTGTTGGTATGAACTAGATATTTCATCCCTGGAGAGAGCTCCAGGTGCTAGAACTGCCTCTGCTCATGAAAATCGCTGACCTTGTCTGCAATTCAGAGTCCTACATAGTTGCCTGAGCTACCAATATGACTATTCCAGAATTGTCCAGCTTGCACATGTCTGAAGTGGGCTCTGATCTTTCTCACTCCAAGGTTAGTTGTCTATCCACTAGGCCATGCTATCTGACCTGTTTTCTGAGCTATTGTCTATTTTGCTATCTGTCACTCAATCAGCAGACATGTTTTAAGGTCCTGTTATGGGGTGGAGCTGTTCTTGGTGCTAGGAGAAATAGAATAGTGAGAAAACATAATCTTTGCCCTCAGGGAGCTGATAATCGTCTGAAAGGAAGAAAAGGCACTAGCACATAGTTTTAATGAACAATATTACCTGTTAAATGCATTACAAAATGACAGAACAAAATACTATGAGACATGCAAGACAGGATTAGAGAAGGCTTCCTGGGGGAGTCAACTTGTCGATTTGGTTTTAAAGAATGGGTAAGCATCCAACGGGGGTAGGGTGAAGGAATTCCAATAAACAACCTGAGTAAAAGCATGCTCACTTAATGGTATAGCTCTTGTCTAGGAAGGAAGGAAACAAACATTTATTAAGTATAAATTATATGCTAGTCAGAAAGCAGCTAAATGGCATAGTGGATAGAGTTCAGGGTCTGGAGTCAGGAAGACTCATCTTCCTGAGTTCAAGTCTGGCCCCAATGCTTACTAGCTGTGTGACCCTGGGCAAGTCATTTAATCCAGTTTGCCTCAGTATCCTCATCTGGAGTATGAAATGGGAAACCATTTCAGTATCTTTGAACCCAAATGGAATCATGAAGAGTTTTACATGACTGAACAACAATATGCACTAGAAGATGCTGCTAAACATTTTACAAATATCTCATCATACAGATATCAACATCTGGTACAATGCTTTAAAGTAGAATCTATGAGATAGGTCCCCATTTTACAGTGGAGGAAATTGAGGCAGTCCAGAATTAAATGGCTTGCTCTAAGTCATATAGCTAATACATGAGGACTCTAAGTCCAGAGCTCTATCTACTATGCTAACAAGCTGCCTGGGAGCCCAGTTTGGCTGGAACCCAGAGTGTATGGAGGGGAAATAAGCTCATTTAACTTTAAGATTTATTTCAACCCTTAACTTCTCTAAGAAGTCTCATTTATTCCAGATATTGTGGATCACTTTTCTCTGAAAGCACTTACTGGTTGCCTTTGGCTTAGAACATTCCCTATACCTTGAATGGCGTCCCCTACTCTCCATCTCAACCTGCTAATATCCCACCCAGACTTCAAAACCCAACTCATGTTCTGTGAAAGCTTTCTAATCAGAAGTAAATGAGTTCTCATCTGAATGAACTTAGAGCACTTTGTATTGAAATTGCACAATTACCATATTTTAATTCTTTTTATATTTAGCTATGCGCTTCTTACTGACCTCCCCAAGATTATAATGCCTTCATCTAGGGGCCATGTATTTGTACAAACAGAATATTACACATCCTGCATGTGGAAGGTGCTTGAGAGATGTTTCCTGGCTGAAAGGAACCTACTTCTGAGAGAATGTATCTCTTTACAGTAGTGAGTCCATTTTAACATGCTTCTCATCCCCCTCTCCTACTGAAAATAAATTTCTCTTTAAAGGATAATCCCCTATCACATTCTTAAAAAAAGTTCCTTGTTCTGAAGCAAATGTCTGATTATACACTGTCTAGACTGAGATCAAGGGATGATAATATTAATATTTATATATAACTTTCCCTTACAAACATTACCTAATATTTCCATCTACTACCCTAACGACCCTGGAGAGATAGGAGTTAATAGTAATATTTTAATTATTTTACATATTTTAAAAATATTCTATTTTCAATTCAGGGAGCAAAACAAGCATTTCTATAATACTGTGCAATAAAAAAGATGATTGTACTTAAAATTGCAAATATACCATGTACAACTTATTTCCTCCAGATATATGATACAATTGTGTAAATTTCTTTTCTTTTTTTTCTCTCACCCCCCCACCCCAGAGATGGCCACCATTAGACACAAATAAGTATATATGTAAAACCATTCTAAACACACTTCTATTTATCAGTTTCCCCTCTGGATGAAGATAGAATCTCTCCTTGTCTTTTATATTTAATTTGTGTATTTTTAATAGTGAAAATGACTTAGTTGTTCCAAGTGTTTCTCAAAACAATATTGTTACTACATGTAATGTTCTTTTGGTTCTGCTTACTTGGCTCTTTATCATTTCATGCAAGTCTTTCCACACTTTTCTAATATTTTACATATTTTTCTAGATTTTTTTACAGATAAGGAAATTGACATAGATAGAAGTTAAATAATTTGCCCAAGCATTACACAACTGGTAAGTGTCTGAGAAACTGAATCCCACATTCTATCCACCAAGCCACCTTCAGAGCCAATTTGATCTAATCACGACCCCTTGGACTCCCCTCCTCCTGAAAGAAAGGTCAGCTATACTTCCAAGGCACCCCACCAAACACACAAAAGGTATAATACACAAAAGGTGTAACACACAAAATGCTAGGAACTTGGAATAGGAAAAGAGTTAGAGTGAGACATAGTACTCCTTTTTTTCTCTATCTGCTTTCATAATGTTGTCCTTTTTTTTCTTTTTTGCTTAAAAGGACTCCTTTAGATCTTTAGATTCTGGAAAAGAAAAGCTTGTTTTCTAGTTATATACTTACTATTTACAAAATTGTATTATAAAGGCTTTGGCTTGTATTAGACTTTCTACCTCACGTTTCTATCAGCTGGCTCTCCAGTCCCCAGCAGAAAAAAATTATACTTAATATTCCCCATGTGCCAGTCTGTGCACGTGTAGATAGATGGGTTGCTAAGCCACAGCAACAGCATGACCTAGTGCTGTTTATATAATGCTAATTATTGTTTATCCACTTTTCTGTATGGTACTTTTCAAAAATAAAAATTTAAAATCCTTGAATAGTGGCTGATAGAGGGCTAATATAGTCCTGACAACAACTGCCTTAGGGCAGTTAGTCATCTTGTAAGTCCTTCTATAGGATCTCACTTCATTTGACCCTCTCCACTAGGGGTGATCTGAGAATCGTAAGTATAGAGATGCTAATGAGATCACCAGTTGAGATAATATAGAAGAAGAATTGCTGTCCATCCTTCATTCTCAAAGTGGAAGAAGAGAGAACCAAAGATAGACCTTTGGGGAATATCTTCCATTTAGCAAGGGTGACCTGGATAAAGATCATCCTATATCTTTTGTCCATTTTGTGTTAAATTCATTAAGAGAATTATTTGTTGCTGATTCTGCTTTCTTTCCTCTCACTCTCTTCTAAACCCTTTCTAAACTCTTCATTCAACTTAAACTCCTCTCTCCAAAGCTACTGATGATGTTTTAATTGACAAATCTAATAACCTTTCACAATCCTCATCTTTTTTCCCCTCTTGTAGATCACCTTTTTTCCTGTATATTCTCTCTCCAGGGTTTCATGATATTGATCTCTCTTATTTCTCCTCTCATCTTCCTGACTATTCTTTCTTAGTCATCTTTGTATCTTCACCAAGGTCACCGGTGCTAAACAAAAGGTAACCTCTAAAGTTCTATCTTTGGCCCTCTCTCATTCTCCCTCTATACTCTCAACTGTTGGTCTCATCAACTCCGATGGATTTAATTCTCATCTCTTTCTATACCTATGATTCTCAGATTGCCTGATCTCTAGTCTTCCATCACCAACTGCTCCTTGGATATCTTAAACTAGAATTTTTATAGACATGTTAAACTCAATATTTCCTAAATATTTTCTTTCCTCTGAAACTCCCTCTTTTCCCCAACTTTCCTATCATTGCAGATGGTACCACCATCCTCCCAGTCACCCAGGTTCACAACTTCATATTTGTACTACACATATCTAATCTTCACTCCTTCGGGTCTGAACTATTGAAATATGCCTACTAGTATGTCTCCCCGACCCAAGCCTCCATGATTCCAGTCTATCCTCTCTACTCAGTTGCCAAAGTGATCATCCTAAAGTGGGATTTTGATCATGCCACCTAATTATTCAAATAAACTTCAATGGGTCTCTATTAGCTCCAGGATCAAGTATAATATCTTCTGACTTTTAAATCATCCTAACCTGGTCCCTTCTGGACTTTGTATTCTTCTTAAACTACTCCTCTCCATTTCCTCTATAATTAAGCAACATTAGCCTTTTCACTATTCATTATACCCAATTCTCCATCTCCCTGTTCCATTGCTCCATTGTGTCCTTCATGCCTGGAATGCTCTCTGTACACATCTCTACCTCTTGGTTTTTTGATATGCTTTACAATTCAGCTCAAATCATACTTTCTAATGTCCTCCACTACTTATTAAATCCATTTACACTCTGTCTATCTATCTTATGTGCATAGTTATTTGCACGACTCCCTTGTTAGAATGTGAGCTCTTTGAGATCAAGAACTGTATTTTTCTCTTTCTTTTTAATTCCATTACCTATCATAGTACTTGGCACATGGTAAGTGTTTACAAAATGTTTATTGATTCTTATAAGTGGAGTATAAACCTTTTGCCTAAAAGTTTATGTGATTAGAAAGTGATTCTATTTGTTTGGGGCTGGTATAATCAAGGATAGAAGAATAATGCAGTTTTTATTGAAAAGTCAATGAGATCAGGAAATGTGTACCTACAAAATTAGGAAGATATAGGTTCATTTCCTTTTTCTTTGGCTTTTTGGACTCTAGGTTTGGTTGTGGTATAGCTGGGTAATATAGATCCAAATCATTTCTCAAAATGATTGGACCTAATTCACAGCTCCACTAACAGTGTTCTAGGGTACTTATTTCCTCACTACCTCTTCAACATTTATCCTTTGTCAACTTTGCCAATATGATGAGATAAAATTGCAAATGTGATTTAATTTTCATTTTTCTAATTATTGGATTTCTTCCTTTGACAGCTTTTTATTCAAATCCTCTGACCAGTATGTATTAAGAGAATGGCTCTTAATTTTATGAATTTGGATCAGTTTCTTTTGTCTTAGAAACAAGATTTTTATCAGAGAAATTTACTATATGAATTTCCCCCCTGTTTATATTACCACGAATTTTACCTACATTAGGTTTGTTTTTACACAAAACCTTTTTAAAATTTTATACATACCCATTTTATCTTGTATGATCATTTTTACTACTTATTAATCATGAATCTTTCTATTAATAGACCCAAAGGATGGTTTCTTCCTTCTTCCTCTAATTTGTTTATGATGTGATCTTTTATATGTAAGCTATTTATTTGATAGCATGCCAGTATATGTTAAACAATTAACACTCAGAAACAATATGCATGACATATTTTAAAGTTTAATTTGCCTTATTAACATTTTCTTCATTTTTGTAAGTCTAGACAATCAACACAAAAACAAAAATTAAGCCCTGATTTGTAGAATTGTTTTAGAGACTGTTGTGAGCCAATTCAAACTGTTTCCTGCACACCTCTGCATATCCATTGGAGGTTGTCTTGCTATATGGTGTGAGGTGGTGATCTGATCTTTATTTTCACCAAACTACTACCCAGATTTCCCAGCAGTTTTGTTAAGTAGTGAGTCCTTCCTCCAGGTGTTGAGTTTGACAAGCAGTGGGCCACTGTGTTTTTTTTCTTTCTTTCTGTATTCTGTATATATAATATCTTCCACTGACAAACCTCTCTATTGTTTAGCCAGTAAAAAATCATTTTTAATGGTTTCTGCTTTGTAGTATAGTTTGAGATTTGATTCTGACAGAACCCCTTCCTTCCCACTTTGTTTTTACTATATTACTTTTTTATATTTCTGAGTGTATCTTGGTAGATATATCCCCCAAATTCCTATATGCATCTTAGTGGATACACTCAAACTTGATAGGGCTTCTGTGGTTATTTTGAATGAAATACCTCTTTCCAGTTTTTCCTGCTGAGGTTCCTCCCTCTCCTACACCTTTTGTGGGGTAGTTGTTTAGTCATTCAGTCATGTCTAACTCTTTATGACCCCATAGACCATAGCAAGTCAATGCTGCCTGTGGGGATTTTTTGGCAAAGAAATTGGAGTGCTTGTCATTTCCTTCACCAGTGGATTAAGGCAAACAGAGGTTATGTGATTTGGGATCACACAGTCCGTAAGTGTCTGAGGTCATGTTTGAACTCAGGTCTTCCTGACTCCAGGCCTAGTGCTCTATCCATCTACCTTTCTCCTTTGGGAGTAAAAGGAACACATACAGGAACACATACAGTTAATTTATGTATGTTTATTTTACATCCTGAAGCTTTTCTGAATTTATTAATTTTTTGAAAATTTCATTTTTTATTGACTAGGATTTTTTAAGTCATCATTAGCATTTTCAAGAAGTAATAGTTTTGTTTCACCTTTTCCTATGCTTATTTTCTCCACATTTCTTTTCCCTTATTGCTTCAAATAACATTTTTATCACAATGTTAAAAAATATTGTTGAGAATGGGCATCTTTGCATTGAACTTGATCTTACTGGAAAGTTCTCTAATGTTTCTCCTATATATAGTTGCTCTTGAATTTAGATAGATATTTATATTCTACATTAATGAAAGGTCCATTTATTTATTTGTTTTCTGGAGTTCTGAAAAGAAATGGGTGCTAAATTTTATCAAGAGTTGTTTTTTCGGGGGGCAGAGCCAAGATGGCAGGGTAGAAAGACTCACATATGCTAGCTCTGAACCCACAGCCCATAATTATCTATAAAAAGAACTCCCGACAAATTCTGGAACACTGGAGCCACGCAGCAATAGGGTGAAGGAGACTTCCGTTCCAGAGAGCCCTGAAAAATCGACCCCAAAGGTCCGTTGCTTACCCCACAGGAGTAGAGCCCTGCCCTGCCCTGGCCACGTGGCACTGAGAGGAGTGAGCAGATCCGAGCAGGCTTCAGGGACGGAATCTCCAGTGTCCACAAAGGCCCCTCCACCCACAGACGCACAGGTCAGTGAGAGAGACGTCTGGACGGGTTGACAAGGGAGAGGGGTGTCTCCATGACTTGGAACCCCTTGGGAGGCAGCAGCAGAGGCAGCAGGTGGCCAGAGGCTCCCAGAGCAGGCAGGAGCTCAGCAGCAGCTCCATTACAGAAGGTCTCTGCATAAACACCCTGAGGGAACTGAGCCTGGAAGGCGGCCCTGCCCCCACCTGAAAACCTGATTTAATCTTACCCTGAATAGCAGCCAGCCAGCCGCCAAAAGCCCTGAGGCTGGGGAGCAGCATTTGAATCTCAGACCCCAAGCATTAGCTGGGTGGGAGACATAGGCAGGAGTGGAGAGGACTCTCAGAAGTCAAGTAACTGGCTGGGAAAATGCCCAGAAAAGGGAAAAAAAATAAGACCATAGAAGGTTATTTTCTTGGGGACCAGATGATTGCACCATTCCTCTTTGACCAAGAAGAGCAATGCTTACCATCAGGTAAAGATATAGCAGTAAAGGCCTCTGTATCCCAAACATCTGAAATAGATATCCAATGGACTCAGGCCTTGGAAGAGCTCAAAAAGGATTTTGAAAATCAAGTTAGACAGGTGGAGGAAAAACTGGGAAGAGAAATGAGAGAGATGCAAAAAAAGCATGAAAAACAGGTCAATACCTTAATAAAGGAGACCCAAAAAAATGCTGAAGAAAATAGAACCTTGAAAAATAGGCTAACTCAATTGGCAAAAGAGGTTCAAAACGCCAATGAGGAGAAGAATGCTTTCAAAAGCAGAATTAGCCAAATGGAAAAAGGGGTTCAAAAGCTCACTGAAGAAAATAGTTCTCTCAAAATTTGAATGGAACAGATGGAGGTCAGTGACTTTCTGAGAAAC
>CM053770.1:646778959-646798503 GCA_028658325.1 Potorous gilbertii | reverse complement strand
ACAGGACAAAAGAGAAGATGGGGTAATGGAAGGGAGGGATGAAAGAAACGAGGGCAGATTGGTGATAAGGGTAATTAGAATGCTCAGTGTATTGGGGAGGGGGGAGAGAACAAATGGGGAGAAAATTTTGGCACCCAAAATCTTGTGAAAATGAATGTAAAAAGTTAAATAAATAAATTTATATAAAAAAGAGTTGTTTTTTTCAATGTTTGTTAATATAATTATATGATTTTCATCATTAATTACAGTGGTAACAAACTCAGGTAGAAACAGATCCCCATGGAAAACACTATTTTTGTTTTTTTCTGTAAAAATTTGTTTTTTTCATTTTTGTGTATTTTTTACATATGCTTTATATATGTATTGTATTTTTAATTTTTGTTGTGAAACATTTCCAATTGCATTTTAATATGATTTGGATCGGATTTAGGGTAGTTGTGAATCACATGTGTCCTGGGCACCATTAGCTTGACACCTGTAGTTTATAATATTAACTTCTTTTATTATATTTTTAGTCTTTTTAATAGTGAATCCACTCTTCATTGCCAAAGTAAATATAACCTGGTAATAGATTATTTGGTTTCTTCTGGCTTTCAAAAAATCAGAATAACTAACTTCATCTATTTTATTCATTTAAAAAATCACTCATTTTTATTTATCAAATAATTCCTTGTTCTCTCAATTTGATTTTTCTCTTCTTTAGTTTTCAGCAGTTACTTAGTTGTAGTTTTTTGATAGTTTATTGCTCCAGTTTTGTTGTTGTTGAATGTCCAATTCATTGATTTGGTATTTCTTTGTTGATGAATGCATTTAGAAATGAACATTTCCTCCCCAACTGCTTCAGTTATATCCTATAGACTTTTGTGTGTTGTCTTATTGTTATTTTCCTTAGCAAAATTTTCTATCATTTTATAATTTTTTCTTTGTTCAGTTCTTTAAAATTGTTATTTAGTTTCCAATTAGTATTAAATCTTTATTTGATGACTATTTATTGGTTATATTTTTTTACAGCAGTTTGGTCAGTAAATTGTTTGGTAGCACTTCTGCTTTCTAAAATTTTCAGAAGACTTTGTGCTCCAATGTGTGGAAAATTTTTGTAAAGGTGCCATGTGCAACTGTGCAATATGTGAATTATTTTCTAATTTCATTTAGCTATCTCCAAAAAATTTATCAACTCTAATTTTTCTAAAGTGCTATTCAAGTTTTAAACCTCTGTTTCTTTTTTTAAACTTTTATTTACATTTGTCTACATTTGGAATGGGTACATTAAAGTCTCTCAACTATTATGATTTTGCTATTTCCCCTTTAATTTGCTTAATTTTTCAAGCATTTAGGCACTATACTATGAAGTGAATTGATAGGTAGATATTAATTTGTTATCTTTGGTTCCATGAAATATTCTGCAATTTCTCTAATTATCTCTTGTTTATATTTACTTTTGTCTGATCTGAAATTTTGATTGATATCAGGTACTTTTTTTAGTTCAATTGAACCATAAATAAATATTGTTTCAGATCTTCATTTTTGCACTATGTGAATCTGTGTTTCAAGTCTGCTTCTTGTATACAACATATTGTCGAATTCTGCTTTCTAATCCATTTTGCTAGCTTCTTCCATTTTATAGGTGTGTTCATCCCATTATCATTCATGGTTATGATTATTAAATGGAACTTCTCTCCATCCTGTCCTTTGGTACAGTTTTCTCTCTTTACTCTCATCTTCCTTTTTACAAATAAAGTTGTAAAAGAGAGGAAATTTGCTTAACACTTTTGACCCAGCACTTAATATAATGCCTGGCATATATTAGGCAATTAATAAATGTGTATTGCTTCACTGACCTATATAAATGAAATGATATTCCCTTTCCCCAACTGTGTTTTTAGATTTTTACTCTGTCTTCTTTTCCTTTTAATCAACCCTTTCATGTTTTCTCAATATTTCAGCTTGTTTTTCTTATAACTATTCCATTACTTATCCTGCCTTTCCTCTGAGGACCCCTTTCCCACTTTGTCCTTATCCCTTCCTACTTCCCTTTTTAGTTTAATGAATTGCTACAGCAATATAATATATAACATAAATTATTCATATATATACATACTCTTCACACATATGTATATACTCATATATATGCATATATATATGTATGCATACTGATTTTGATTCCTATTCTCCAATTACCACAGAGCTATTATATCTAACTATTCTGAAATCTTTATTTTTTTTGTTGTTGTTTGTGTTCAAATCTGAAAATGTCACATTGAGATTCTACCTATTATAGTTTTAGTATTTTCAGTTTAATTTAATTTAGTTTTTCCTTTAGGTATTTAGATGACATGCAAATTGGTGTGTATGTGTGTGTGTGTTTGTGTGTGTTTATATTGGTATTTTTCTATTATCTATAATGCTTTTAAGCATAATGTAGCTCCTTATTTATCTCCTTTTTACAATATTTATTTCTTATTGTTGCCTTATCTGACATCATAGTTATTATCCTTTTTAAAAAAATTCAATGGAGGCATAATAAATCCTGTTCTAATATCTCATTTTTATGCTGTCTGAATCTTTGTGTTCCAAATGTGTTTCTTATAAGCAAGAAAGTACGTTCTGCTTTTTAACACATTATCCCATCCACTTCCATTTTATAGGTGAATTCATTTCATTCACATTCAGTGTTTTGGTTGTTAATTGTGTTTTTCCTGTCCTGTATTTTCTTATATTTTTTCCTGTGTTTTTCCCTTGATATGTATTGTTTTTAAGGATATCACTGTAGCAAAAAAATTCTCTGTTCAACTTAGAGATGTCTTTCTGAAATTAGTTAATATGATGGTTGGATTGACTAGAGACAGGTAGGTGGCATAGTCAAGAGTGGTAAACCTGATCTCAGGAAGATTTGAAGTTAAATTTAATCTTAGAAACTTCCTACTTATGTGACCCTGAATAAATAATTCAATCTCTGTCTTCCTCAGTTTCCTTAAAAGTAAAATTAGGATAAGGATAACACCTATTTCCCAGGATTGTTGTGAGGATCAAATGAGATAATATTTGTAAAGTATTTAGCACAGTTCTTGGCACATAGTAGTCAATAAATACCTATTTCCTTCCTTTCTTCTTCCCTCCCTCCCTCTCTCTCTCTCCCTTCCTCCCTGCCTCTCTCCCTCCTTCCTTCCTTCCTTCCTTCCTTCCTTCTTTCCTTCCTTCCATGATAGACACATATTCAGTCAACAGGCCTTTCTCTAGAATCCAGCTTCCAGGCTTTATTCTGTTGTTGATTCCTGGACTCCTAAGGGCTACGTGGACTTTTAAGCTCTGGAAGGCACTATAGAAACCAAAAAAGTTTTGAAATGTGCCTAATAAAAAGGTTTACATCATATAAATAAGACTGAAAAGAAGCACAATGTGTTGAAGGTAAATGAGAGGACCAGCAGGGAAAGAGCACTCTACTGATGGAAAGCTTCCTATGCTCTAGCACAAATCATTCCTTTTCAGAAATTCTAATAATAAAATCATATTATTGGACTAGATGACCTCTACTGTCTCTCCTAATTATAGCTTAATGACCCTAAGGTATAAATAGCCACGTTAGGAATCCAGGCAAAAGGTAAAGTTTATAAGGATTAGGATGGTGGCATCCAGAATGGAAAGAAGGAGAGAAATCTGAGACCATCAAGAGGGGGCACTACTTAAGCTGAAAAGAGAATATCGAAGTTATCATCACTCATTAGTTTATGAAACTCATTAAAGAAAGTTATTTCCTAAGACTTCATTTGCATCAAGACCAATAAAAGCCAATCCAGGATAATTAAAAACATTTATAAATGGACCAGTTTCTTCATTTTCTTCTTTAAAAATTTCAACAGAAAGAACCTTTTTGGGCAAAAAGCCCTGCAACAAGAGGAAGAGAGTGGAGCACTAAAGAAGCAGAGCTAAGATGATGGAGAAAAGACAGGAAGTTGCCTGAAATAATGTTAAATAAAGCCTCTAAATCAATTTTGGAGTGACAGAATCTACAAAAAGATGGAGTGAAACAGTTTTCCAGCTTAAGATAACTTAGAAGGACTTAAGAAAATATCTGTCTCAGTTGGGTAAAAGGAGAGTGCAGCCTAGCCCAGTGTCTGGGGCAAGCCAGTGGGAGGCTCTTAGCCACAGAACAGATGAGGAACTGAGGTTCTTCAGTCTTGGCTTGGAAGTCTAATGGCACAGCAGGTCAGTTGTGAGGCCTCTATCTCAGTGCATAAAACAAGCTGCTAGCCTGGAAATCCCTGGCACAACAGACATGAGGAGACCAGGTGACCCCAGTACAGCAGGCAAGATGGCAGCACCTGAGGCCCCAGTCCAGAAAGTCAGTGACCAGGCCTCTGGCGCCAGCACAAGAAGCTTGAGACTTTGCCCAAGGAGCAGGGCTGCAATTTAAAAATCACAAAAAGGTTAAAAACTGGGTAAAAAATAAAAAAGAGCCCAGACCAAAGAAAGCTACTATGGTCACAGGGAAGATCAAAACACAAACTCAGAAGAAGAAAACAATGTCAAAATAGCTACATGTGAAGTCATGAAGGGGAAGATAGATTGTTCTCAAGACCAAAGGGCCTTCTTGATAGAGCTAAAAAGTATTTTAAAAATCAAATAAGAGAGGTAGAAGAAAAATGGGAAGAGAAATGAGAGTTATACAAGAGAAAGTCAATAGGTTGGAAAAGGAAGGACAAAACTCAAGAAAGCAATTTCTTAAAAATTACAATGGCCAAATGGAAAAAAAAGTCCACTGAAGAAAACGATTCCCTAAAAACTGAAATTGGTCAATTGGAAAAGGAGAAAGAAACAAAAAGCTAACTGAAGAATCCCTTAAAAATTAGAATTGGAAAAGTGGAAGTTCATGATTCTATAAGACATCTACAATCAGTCAAGATCAAAAGAATGAAAATATAGAAGAAAATTTAAAATGACTTATTGAAAACACAACTGACCTCCAAAAATAGGTCCAGAACAGAAGATTTAAGAATTATTGGATGGTCTAGAAGCCATCACATATATATATATATATATATATATATATATATATACACACACATACATACATACATACACACACACACACACACACACACACACACACACACACACATATATATATATAAAAGAACCTGGACAGCATCTTTTAAGAAATTATCAAGGAAAACTGCCTTGAAATCCTAGATAAGAGGGCAAAAAAGTCATTGAAGAAATCTACCTCTGAGAGAGATCCCAAAATGAAAACCCCAAGGTGTAATGTAGCCAAATTAAAGAACTACTATTGGTCAAGGAGAAAATATTGCAAGCATCCAAAAAGTAACAATTCAAATGTCAAGGACCCACAGTCAGTGTTACATAGGACTCAGAAGTTTCTACATTAAAGTACCAAAGGGCTTGAAATATGATATTCTGGAAGGCAAAGGATCTTAGATTACAACCAAGAATGCAGCAAAATTAAGCATAATCTTTAAGGAATAAAAGATTGCTATTCTGTGAAATAGGAGACTTTAAAATTTTTCTGATGAAAAGACCAGAGCTGAACAGAGAATTGACTCTTCAAATACAAGACTGAAAAGAAACATAAAAATGTAAACAGGAAAGAAGGAAAAAATGCTATTAAATAAGGATAAACTGTTTACATCCCTACACAGGAAGATGATACTTGTAACTCTTGAGAACTGTATCTCTATTAGGGCAGTTAGAAGGAGTATACAGAGATAGAGGTTGACTTTTATGTGATGATATAAAAAAATTGAGGTGAAAAAAGAATAGTATTGGAGAAGAGGAAAGGGGGAAGCAGAATGGAGTCAATTACATCACATGAAGAGACACAAAAGATTTATTACAGTAGAGGGAAAAAAGGGAGCGGGGAGTGAGCACTATTTAAACCTTACTCTCATCAGATTTGGCTCAAAGAGGGAATAATATATACACTCAGTTGGGTATAGAAACTTACTTTACCCTATAGGGAAGTAGGAAGGGCAAGGGAAAAGAAAAGGGGGGTGCGGATAGAAAGAAGAGCAGAAGGAGGATGGGGAAGGGGAAAGAAGACAAAACACTGATAAGGAGGAAAAGAGTGAAAGGAGAAAAAATATAAAAAGACAGAAAAATAAGATGGAGGAAAACAGTCAATTAGTAGTCATAACTCTGAATGTGAATGGAATGAACTCTTCCATAAAATGGAAGTGGATAGAAGAGTGGCTTAAAAATCCGAATCTTATAGTACGTTGTTTAGAAGAAACACATTGGAAGCAGAGAGATATACACAGAGGTAAAAGGCTAAGAGTTGAATCCAGGTGAAGTAAAAAAAAAAAGCAGGGGTAATAATCCTGATCTCTGACAAAGCAAAAGGAAAGATAGATCTAATTAAAAGGATAAGGAATGAAACCACATCTTGCTAAAAGGTACCATAGGCAATGAAGTAGTATCAATACTAAACATATATGCACCAAGTGGTACAGCATCCAAATTCTTAAAGGAGATGAGTTATAGGAAGAAATGGACAACAAAACTATACCAGTGCATTATCTCAACCTTCCCTCTCAAAACTAGTAAATCTTACCACAAAATAAACAAGAAAACAGTTAATGAGGTGAATGGAGTTTCAGAAAAGTTAGATGTGATAGACTTTTGGATGAAAGTGAATTGGGATAAAAAGAAATATGCCTTTTCTCATGTATTAGGACACAAAAACTTCACAATCAAATGCAGAAAGGCAGAAGTATTAAATGCATCCTTTTCAAATAATGATGCAATAGAAATTATGAATGATAAAGGGCTATGGAAAGATAGATTAAAATTAATTGGAAGCTGAACAATCTAATCCTAAAGAATGAATGTATCAAAAAACAAATCATACAAAAGATCAATAATTTCATCAAAGAGAATGGCAATAATGAGAAAGCATAAAATTTATGAGATGCAGCCAAGGCAATTCTTAGGGGGAAATTTTATATCTCTAAATGTTCACATGAATAAAATAGAGAAAAAAGAAGATTAATGCATTGAGCATGTAACTTAAAAAGCTAGACAAAGAACAAATTAAAAGTCCCCAATTAAATGCCAAATTAGAAATTCTGCAAAATAAAAGAAAGATTAACAATATTTGCAGTAAGACAACTATTGAATTAATAAATCAAACTAAGAGTTGGTTTTATGAAAAAAAAACACAATGAAATAGATAAACTTTGGTTAACTTGATTGAAAAAAAGAAAGAAAGCAAATTACCAGTATCAAAAATGAACAGGATGAAATTCACACCCAAGAAGGAGGAAATTAAAACAATATTTAGGAGCTATTTTGCCCAGCTGTATGCTAATAAATATGACAATCTAAGTGAAATGAATGAATATTTATAAAAGTATACATTGCCCAGATTAATAGGAAAGGAAATAAAATACTTAAATAACCCCATTTTAGAGAAAGAAATTGAACAAGCCATCAATGAACTCCCAAAGAAAAACAATGTCCAGGGACAGATAACAAATAATACCAATAATATATAAACTATTTGGAAAAATAGGTGAAAATGAAGTCCTACCAAATTCCTTTTACGGCACAAGTATAGTGCTAATATCTAAACCCCGAAGAGTCAGAATAAAGAAAATTATATTTCAATTTCTTTGAAGAATATTGGTGCAAATTTTTAAAATAAAATGTTAGCAAAGAGCAATTTATCACAAGGATAATACACTATGACCAGGTGGTATTTATATCAACGATGCAAGGTTCATTCAATGTTAGGAAAACTATCAGCATAATTGACCATATCAATAGCAAAACTGACAGAAATTATATAATTATCTCAATAGATGCAGAAAAAGCTTTTGACAAAATCTAACACCCATTCCTATTAAAAAACACTAGAGAGAATGGGAATAAATGTCGTTTTCCTTAAAATGATAAATATATCTATTTAAAACCACCAGCTATCATTATATGGAATGGGAATAAGCTTGTAGCTTTCCAAGTACGATCAAGGGTGAAACAAGGATGTCTATGACCACTACTATTATTATTTAATACGTACTAGAAATATCAGCTTAAGCAATAAGAGAAGAAAAAGAAATGGAAGAAATTAGAATAGGGAATGAGGAAATAAAACTACCTCTCTTTGCCTATGGTATGATGGTATACATAGAGAATCCTAGGGAATCAACTAAAAAAGCTGCTGAAAAGAATGAACAACCTTAGCAAAGTTGCAATATATAAAATAAACACCCATAAATCATCAGTACTTCTATATATTACCAACAAAGCCCAGGAGCAAGAGATAGATAAATTCCATTTACAATTACAGTTATTCCATTATTAAATATCTGGAAGTCTATCTGCCAAGGGAAACCCAGGAACATAATTACAAAACACTTTTCATATAAATAAAGTCAGATCTAAATCATTGGAAAAATATCAATTGTTCATGGGTAGACTGAGCCAATATAATGAAAATGACAATTCTACCTAAATTGATTTACTTATTCAGTGCCATACCAATCAAACTACCAAAAATTATTTTACAGAGTAGAAAAAATAATAATAAAATGCATCTGAAATAATGAAAGGTCAAGAATATCAAGGAAATTAATG
Organism: Potorous gilbertii; assembly: GCA_028658325.1. NCBI lineage: Eukaryota > Metazoa > Chordata > Mammalia > Diprotodontia > Potoroidae > Potorous > Potorous gilbertii. Next base: position 646,789,914 of record CM053770.1, on the reverse strand, counting down.
AAAAAAATACAAAGGAAGATGACCTAGCCATATTAGATCTAAAGCTATATCATGAAGTGGCAATCATCATAACTATTTGATACTGACCAAGAAATAGAATAGTGGATCAGTAGAATAGATTAGGTATACAAGACTCAGTAGCAAATGACTATAGTAATATACTGTTAGTTAAACTCAACGATTCCAGTTTCTAGGATAAGAACTCACTATTTGATAAAAGCTACAGGGAAAACTGGAAAACAGCCTGGCAGAAACTAATTATAGGCCAACGCTCTCACTGACCTTTGGTGCCTGTGGGTTGAGGGATCTGCAAATTGTGCTACTGCCACGGGGGATTCTGCCCTCAAGGCCTTCTGTGGTCCTCCTTCGGGTGTCGTGCTATGTGGCCAAGGTGGACTGGGCTCTGCACCCTGTCCTGTGTGATGGAGCTTTCCCATCAGCCTTTCAGGTCACCCTTGGCTATAAATCTCCTCCATTGTTCTGTAGATTCTGCTGCTCTAGAATTTGTTGAGAGTCTTTCTTTACAGGTATTTTATGGGCTGTGGGGAAAGAGCTAGCATATGTGTGTCTTTCTACTCTGCCATCTTGGTTCTGTCCCCAAGATTCTGTTTTCTTAAAAAGTCTCTATGTGCTACGAGATAGTACTTGACAGAGACTGCCTTTACTCACTCTCTTATCTCCTTTCCTAGGCATTACTCCATGTTAAGTGATAGTCCTTAAACAGAAGTTGCTCACTCTCTTATCCCTCATTTTCTAAAAATTACTCTCGTACACTTATTCTTTGCTAATGGAGTAGATTTTTTGTGGGTACATTGTACCCTCAAGGCTCAGTCAGTGGCTAAGAGGAAGGGGGTTAGGGTGGGGATATTGTGATCAGGGTCTATAATAATTGCTGTGTAGGACACACCCTTGCCCTCCTCAGCCATCGCCATCTTGAGCACAGGCAAGAGTGCCCACTCTCAAGAAAGCTGAATAAATATTTTTCCTTTTTACTCCTTTGGTCAAGACTCCAATTTTAGTAAGGGGAGACATCCCACATAGCACCCATATGTACAAAAATATTTAAAGCAGCTCTTTTTGTGCTGGTAAAGAACTAGAAATTGAGGGGATGCCCATGAAATGGGGAATGACCGAACAAGTGAATGTAATCGGATACTATTATTATATAAGAAATGAGAAGGAAGATTTCAGAAAAACCTGAAAAGATTTCCATGAACGAATGCTGAATGAAGTGAGCAGAACCAAGGGGACACTGTACCCAGTAAAAGCACCATTGTGCAAAGATCCACTTTGATAGACTTAGCTCTTCTCAGCAATACAATGATCCAAGAAAATTCCAAAAGACTCACAACAGAAATGTTATCCATATCCAGAGAAAGAACTATGGAGTTTGAATGTATATCAAAGCATGCTATTTTCACTTTTTTGTTGTTCTTGTGGCTTTTCTCTTTGTTTTCGTTCTTCTTTCCCAACATGACTAATGTGGAATTATGTTTGACATGATTGTTCATGTATAACCTATATTGGATTGCTTGCTGTATTGGGGAGGAAAGGGAGGAATAAAAATTGGAATTTAAAATGTTACAAAAATGAATGTTAAAAACTATCTTTACATGTAATTGCAAAAAGATAAATTACTATTTAGTGAGAAAAAAAATAAAAATGAAGAAAAAAACATGAGAAAAATACCTTCATATGGATCCAAGCCACAGAATTACTGCCTTTTGTCTTTTCAAATGAATTATTTCCCCCTCATTTCCCTGAAACCCATACAAAACTTCCATAGAAACAGTGAAAGGGCCTTGATGTCATTGGGCAAATCTGTTTCAGACATGATTGGTCCAAATACACAACTATGAAGAGTGCTAATCTAAAAAGAAATTTCTTTTGATTTTTTGCAATTGTTTTGTTCTGCACGTACAAAACCTACTTGTCATTCTTTGGAAAATGAAGTCTTCTATTTGAATTTAATGGTTTCTGTATTGTATTTACTCTATACCCCACCCCCATCTGAATATTATCTAAAATTTGATTTCTGTTAATAGCACATTCAGCACTGATTTTATAAATGTTTAAAAATTTTGTAGTAAATCATAAACTGCTTTCTTTGAGGAGGTGATTACCTTGTGTATTCTCTATGCAAAAAGTCAAAACATCATAATTCCATGCATAATCTAAGGTACTCTGGTTCTGTGGGAGTTGCAATTACATGTACATATTCAACTCAAGCACTCTGTTAATCACCTTGGTCATAATATTAGCTCATTTATGCATAGAACTTTCTGGAAGCAAAAAGTTTTCATGCACATCATCAATTTGTTCTTCCCAACATTCTTGTTAAATGGGCAGGGCAACTGTGCTTATTCCCATTTTACAGATTGGTAAACATATTCTGAAGAGTGAAGCTGCTTCCTCATGTACTTACAGCAACTGAACACTGAGGGTATGTATCCAGCCTAGACCTTTTGATGCCAGGTCCAGGGATCTTTCCTTCACAATACTCTATTAGTGAAAGAACATGGTAATCTTAAAAGGCAGATATTCCAACTGATCCTATACTTGTTTATTTATTTATTTTACTTTGTTTATGGGTTTGTCTGAAAATCTCAAATAATCCTAACGTATAATGAAAATGTCTGACTTTGGAGTAGTAGGAAAACTACCTAACCACTCTGTCCTGCATCTCAGTTCATCATCTTCTCTCAAGCTCCTTTATGTCTTAAAGTGGGTTGGTCAGCCAAGTAAAGCTAAATGATCAATTTGGTGAATCTATCTGATTTCAAGAAATATTTCCATGTGCACACTAAATTTGGAGGTAACCATAGCTTGTTTAGAGCTATAACATCTGACAGAGCATTTAGAGGGCAAAATTGGATGGAATTCAATGTCTAGCTACAAGCCAACAGATCAAGGGCATTAACTCTGGGGCCCAGAGAGATACTAACAGCTGTTCTGTGTTAGGCATCTAATAGAAAAGGCAAAAATAGGGCTTTTATCTGAACAGGGAAGAAGAAGAAATGGGAAGAAAACAAGCATTTATACAGAAGTTGCTGTCAGGCAACTGTGTTAAGTACTTTTTACAAATGTTATCTCACTCCTCACAATAACCCTGAGAGGTTAGTGTCATCCATTATTATACCTACTCTGTAGTTGATGTGAAACTGAGGTAACAGAGGTTAAGTGACTTGCCAAGGATCACGCAGCTAGGAATGTCTAAGATTGGATGTTACGTAGGGTCTTCATAACTTCTGGCCCAGCAGTCAGGCTACTGCCCCGTTAGTGCAGAATTATGTGTGGAGTGCTGGACTTGACAGGGAAAAGACATGGATTCAAGTGTGGACTTTTACCCATGCTAGCTATGTGATTGTAGTCATGTAATTGAGCTCTCTTCGTCTCAATTTTCTGTAAGATAGGGAAGGCAATAACACTTCTACCTACCTAATGGAGTTAGGGCAAGGTTCTAATAAGGTTAGAATGTAAAGACATATATGAAGACAGAAATAGAAACAAAGAGACAGAGAGTTAGAGAAACACAGACCTGTGATTTCCCATGATATGAGGAACTACCAGCGTAGAAGTTCCTTCCATCACTAAAGCTCAACCACTTGCTTGTGGCTATTGGGGAAGACAAAATCTAGAGTTACCATAGTAGGAAATGACTGTTTAACTACTTTTCTAAGTAGTTTATGTTTTAATATTTCAAACATCAACCCTCAGGGAAAGTATAATAGAAGCTATAGGTTATTGTTTCATGTTTTAAGTCTTCATTAATCTGTTTCATGGGTCTATTATATTTTAAGCATTTCTTTTGTGTGGAGAAAACAAATAACTGTCCTAGACCTAATCCACATTAAATATTGAATATATTTCTGACTCTTTTGAGGAAACCTTACCCATGAGTCAAACATAAGTAATGTGATTTTTTTTCAAAGCCTCAGGGTGGAAGGAGTAAAAAGGCAGAAAATATGACAAAGAATGTGATCTCTTACTATAGAGGCCAGGCTCCCTCAGTGCTGAATTCTATCCATGTGAGCCCATACCTAGAATTACTTAGTGAAAGAGGGTGTCCCTAACCCACTGGTCCAGTAGCATTGCAAGATGGTATGTAATGTAATGTTGTGTTACATATGTGTATGTATACATGTATATAGCTATATACATATAAGCATTTCTATATAGTTACTTAACTATACTTGTGTGTGTTCATGTTGTCTCTTCCAATAGAAGGGAGGGACCATTTAATTTCATCTTTACATTTTTGCTAGATGGCACAATGCTGGATGGACGGTGAGCACACAATAAGTGTTGGTTGATTCACCCTCATTTGTTAAATGAGGAAACTGAGGCTCAGGAAATTGGTTAGGATTCACATAGCTAGTGAACAGCAGAATTGAATCTCCAATCTATGATCCATGTCTTATGAATATGGACACAGGGCTCTTTTATATCATCACTACCATTTTCCTTTAGGCAATAAACTAGGGCACAGGATGACTTTTCCCCCCTTCTGTGCCTAGAAAAAGAAGAGAACCTTCTCAGTAAGACCATGCTTGGGTGCAATAACTCTGTATCAAGCTCACATCTGATTATAGAACCCTGAAACAGGATGGGGAAGTCAGAAGAGCAAAGGTTGAGGTGAGGGGAAATAGCCAATAGAACAGCATAGGGTGAAATTTCTTCAGTTCATACTGAGCTGTTGTTACCATCCTCTTACCCTTGAAAGTGTTGCTTTTAAGGAAGTAGGCTAAAAGCCCATGCCCCCAGGGGTTCTTGGGAATGCTCAAGTTCAGGGAAGAATGGGGAGGGAGTGGTAGAGGAAGATACTTCCCTTTTATTCCCTACTTTCAGTTGCTCTTCTGCTCTCCTCTTTCTTTAATTTTTATCATATTATTTTTTTCAACAAAGATAAGACAGAAACAGTTCTGGGACACGAACTGCTATTATTCTTTCATAAATAATGAATTATATAGTTGAATAAAATCATTAGGATGTAAGCTCATCCTCTGTATGCTCACTGAACATGTGCTCTGGATAACCCAAGACTAGACATAACATGACAGGTGCTTCAGCCTGCTTCCACGTGATTTTAATCTCATTTGCTATATTTTTAAAGCTTTTGTTTCATGTATCTTGGAAACTGAGCATTTGGTACCATGACACTAAAAAATGTTATAAAGTTTTTATAGCAATGTGAGTCTGTGTTACTGTGGGAAATAATTTGATCTGTGAAGTTAATGTAGACAGCAAATGCAAGAACTCCTGGAAATATCAAACAAATATTTTATTGACCACAATTCAATAAAATGATACTTAATAAAGATATGCTAAAGACTGAAAACTAATTGAAGTCTAAATAACTTCATTTCAAAGACCAGGTGGGTCAAAAACAGTGACAATTGATAATTTCGTTAGAGATAATGAGACAAGCCAGCACTGCGAGGACATAACCAAAGTGGCATTTACAGGAAGATATAGCTCTAAATACTTTGATCAACAAAAGAGAGGGACAAAGTAATGAACTGGGCACGCAGTTTTAAAAATCCATTAAACTAACATAATTTAAAGCCCAATTAAACTATACAACAAAACAGTGATCATCCCAACAGTGTGATAATGGTTAAGAGATACAGAGATCAGTCAATGAAACAGACTAAGCACACAACATACAGAACACAATAGCCCAGTGTTTGATCAACTTCCAAACTATAGCTGCTGATGTTAGAACTCATTATTTAACAAAAATTCCTAGGAAAACTCTAAAGCATTCTGGCAGGAACTAGGTCAACATCAGCACTCTATATTCCCAGATAATCTCCAAATGGGTACATGATTCAGACATAAAGGATTACATCCTTTAGACATCCTACATAGATTAGAGGTTCGAAGAAGAAATTACCTTTTAGATCTGTGGAGAAGAGTTTATGACCAAAGAATAGAGAAGATTAAAGAAGATAAAATGGACAATATATTATTTGTATCAAATTTAAAAGGTATGACACAAACAAAAACAATGCAGCTAAAGACAGAAGGGAAGCAGGTAACTGGGAAAAAAATATACAACGGGTTTCTCCAATAAAAGTCTCATTTCCAAAGCATAGAAAGAACTGATTCAAATTTCTAAGTATAAACACCCACAGTAGAATCAATCAAGGTGGAGAAGCAAAGGAAACATACTTATTAAACTGAACTGGACTGAATTGAACATGAAATGGATATGGGGGAGAGAACTGAAAACTATGTCAAAGAATCAGATCAAGGAAATGGGAATGTTTAGCCTAGAAAAGAGCAGGTTTAGGATGGAGGAAGAGAGGGCCATGATTCCTGTTTGCAATAAGTTGATGAAAAGAGTTATTTTGTGAAAAACCAAAACCAAACCAAAACAACAACAGGAAAGGTTAGACTTATTCTGCTTGACTTCTCAATTACTTTTATTGTTGTTCAGTCATATCTGTGACCATTTTGGGGGTTTTCTTGGCAAAATACTGGAGTGATTTACCATTTTCTTCTCCAGCTCATTCTTTAGATGAGGAAACTGAGACAAACAGGGTTAGATGACACAGGGTCACACTGTTAGTGACTATCTGAGGCCAGATTTGAACTCACAAAGATGACTGTTCCCGACATCAGGCCCGCTGCTCTGTTCACTACCCTACTGTCTATTGGACTATTGGATTAGATGATCATTTTCATGTCCCTTCCATTTCTGAGATTCTATAATTTCATGATTTTAATTTAATACCTTTTTTTTACAACTCTATCAGGAGGAAATAAGTCAAGTAACTTCTTGGAATTTGTGTTTGTGGAGGGGAGGAAAGAATAAGAGGCAAGAAAGAGTGACTTAATTTTTAATGAAATCAGAAGTCATAGAAACTTGCTGGACCAGAATAATATCTTAGAAATAATCTCTATTCAATTGTTTCCTAAGCTATGTTCAATCGTATGATTGGGGTTCCACAAGAAAATGTTGGTGTTAGTGAATTTTTACCTCCAAAATTCATTGAAAAAAATGAGCATATTTATCAAGCACCCACTACATTCAAGGCATATATTAAATATGCATCTACAAAAAAGATGTCCATAAATATATGAGCAATAATATTTTCAGTATGAAAAGGTTCATTTCTCCTCCTCTTCCTCCTTCTCCTCCTCCCCTTCTTTCTCCTCCTCCTTTGTCCTCCTCCTCCTCCTTCTCCTCCTTCTCTTCTCCTTTCCTCTTCTTCCTCTTCCTCTTCTTCCTCTTCCTCTTCTTCCTCTTCCTCTCCCTCTCCCTCTCCCTCTTCCTCTTCCTCTTCCTCTTCCTCTTCCTCTTCCTCTTCCTCTTCTTCTTCTTCTTCTTCTTCTTCTTCTTCTTCTTCTTCTTCTTCTTCTTCTTCTTCTTCTTCTTCTTCCTTCTCCTTTTTGCTACACGACTCTCACCTTTTGCCCTGGTCTCCCAGAGCAACATTATCCCAAGTCTCCCAGACCAGCATTCAGAATTCTGGCCCCTAGGTGTGGTCAGATTTGTTCACAGAAGCACTGGATGAGTTAGATCTCCTTATTTGATGTAAGAGGAAACTAGACAAGAGAAGAATTGGGTAGGAAGGAAACAAGCATTTATTAACTACCAACTAGATAGATGCCAGGCACTATGGTGAGTGTATGGCAAAGGTTATCTCATTTGATCCTCACAATAACCTTGGGAGGGAGATGCTATTGTGATGCCCATTTTACAGTTAAGGAAACTGAGGCTAACAGAGGTTAAATGACTCTCCCAGGATCACACAGCTAGTAGGCCTTCTTGACTCCAGGCCTGGCACTCTATCCACTGTATCACAAAGCTACTTGTAAGTACAAGAGAAGAAGGAAACAAATATTTATTTAGCACCAACTATGTATTGGGAACTGTGCTAAGCATTTTACAAATACTATCTCATTTAATAGGTAGGTTGGAATTGGTTGAATGATCTCTGTATGATCTCTAAATTCTATTCTAACTAAAAAGCTATGATCCTGTAACTCTAAGGGTCTTAATATTATGTCAGCTCAAGGAAATGAGGATGTTAAACCTATGGAAGAGATCTAAGAAGGGCATGACAATGGTCAAATATTTCAAGATCTACCATATGAAAGAGGGATTAAAAATCCTGTTCCGTCCCAGAGGGCAGAACTAGGAGAAGTGGGGGGAGAGTGGATTGAAAAGAGGCAAATTTAGACTTAAATTAGGAAAAACTTGCTAATGAAGAAAAAATTGCTTAAATCCTTACTGACTTCCCTCTTACTAGAGACCCAGCAAAAGCTAAGTGACCTCATCAACTAGTTTGCTAAGGGAATCAATTACAAGTTGAACTAGATGGCCTCTGGGGTCTCATCAAACTCTGAGTTTCTAGAATTGGGAAAACATGAGGAAGTGACTTGCAGAGGTCACATAGGAAGTTCTAAGACTAGAACCTAGGTCTCCTGACTCCCAGTTCAGAGCCCTTGGAAATTCCCTTTAAAGCCTTTTCTGAGTTGTACAGTGAGAATCCATTCTCCATGATTCCTGGAACTTTTTGGAAATGTTAAATGATATACTAGTTCTCCAGGAAGGGACACAATATCAGCTACCCATTGTATTCACTGAATTAGATTCTATTTTGGTGGATGCTTGTGAGCTGTCAAAGACAACAGTGTCTCAGCCTGAGTTCTGGAGACAAAGCATGCAGCAACCACTTGAAGTCACATTGTCCTTGAGCTTAACTCCTCTTTCTGTCACCAAAGAATGCTAAAGCACCCACCTGACACCCCATAGCCTAGGGAGAAATAAATAAGCGAGGCTAAAGTCTTCAAATAGAAATTGGTTTCCTGGCACTGAGACTCTGCAAAGCAAGTCACTCTGGAAGAATTCACTCCTGAACAAGAATGGACAGTTTTCAGATGAAGAAATTAAAGCTATCTGTAGTTATATGAAGAAAAATGCTCTAAATCACTACTGCTTAGGGAAATGCAAATTAAAAAAACTCTGAAATACCGCATCACCCTTATCAGATAGGCTAACATGACAAAACTGGAAAATGATAAATGTTGGAAAAGATGTGGGAAAAATCAGAATACTAATGCATTTTTGGTGGAGATGTGAACTGATCCAGACATTCTGGAGATCAATTTGGGACTATGCCCAAGGGCTATAAAACTGTGCATAACCTATAATCCAGCAATACCACTACTAGGTCTGTATCCCAAAGAGATCATAAAAAGGGAGCAGGACTCACATATACAGAAATATTTATAGCAGCTCTTTTTGTGGTGGCAAAGAATTGGAAATTGAGGGGATGCCCATTAATTGGGGAATGGCTGAACTAGTTGTGGTATATGAATGAAATGGAATACTATTGTTCCATAAGAAATGATGAGCAGGCAGACTTCAGAAAAACCTGGAAATATTTGCATGAACTGATGTTGAGTGAAGTAAGCAGAATCAGAACATTATACATAGTAATAGCTATGTTGTGTGATGACCGACTTTATTAGACTTCCTCTTCTCCAAAAGACTCAAAATGGAAAGTTCTATCCACATCCAGAGAAAGAGCTATGGAGTCTGCATGTAGATAAAGTATATTATTTTCTCTCTTTTTTCTTTCTCCTGATTTTTCCTTTTTGTTCTAATTCTTCTTTCACAACATGACTAATGTGGAAATACGTTTAATATAAAAAAACAAAGAATTCACTCCTGAATTAGCATGCATCTTGCATAGGGCAGTATGTGCATCTTGACTCACTTGTTGAACCCATTATCTCCCTAGTTCTTTACTATGACTCAGGTAAAGGGGAAATGTCTTCATTTCCATACTTTAAAGAGAAAGAATTTATAAAGAAGTTGAATGAGTTATTGAAGAGCACACAGCTAGGCACTGGTACAACTCATCACAGAATCTCTTCTTCAGGCAGAAATGAGATTCAATGACATGTCACATCATTTATCTTTCCTAGTTATCCAGTCCCTGCTTTATTCATTCTGTTAACTTTTACCTAACCAGATATCTTGGAGCTTACAGGCAGGATTTCTTTCTTAAATACTATGCCTTAAACCAAAATTCACTCTGGTTTTAATTGATTGGAAAACAATAGGTCCCTGCCCAAGCACCATTTAATGGTTAAATTTTATGTCCACTAGAATCCGAGTGAATGTAAATAGTATTTGTTTCTCTTTTGGCCAGCAACTCTGAAGGTCTTCTCCCAATTTGATTTTTTGTAAATGGGATCATTCCTTGACTCACTTCTTAAACAGGCTTATTCACTGAATGGGCATTGGTCTCCCATGGCATCCTGGGTCATTTCCAGTTGTCTTGATCTATATCTGGCTGTATCTATATCTATATCTGATCCAGATGGTTGTGGAGGAGAAAGTGAGGCTGGTGACTTTGCATAGCCCTCTCTCGCTCAACTCCAATTCAACTGCAAGCCTTGTCATCATCTTGCTGATGTCATGGGCCTCTTCCAGAAAGGACAAACTACAACAACAACTGTGTGCTGAGGACTGTTCTGGGAGCTGAAGAAGCAGTGATGTTTAAATAAGCATATGGAGTTTATAGAGACATGGATGGAGAAGACAAAAATGTGTAACAATAATAGATAATCTTTGATGGCACAATAGGTATCTTAGAGAATGGAAAACCAGAGTACTCAATGATATTTAAAGGGGAAGTCATAATGTTCTCTGGAATCAGGGAAGAGGTGAATCAAGGATGGAGCAGGTGGTATTTGAACTGAGTTTTAGAGGATAAGTAGAATACCACATATATATATATATATATATATAAAAATATAAGGCTATATAACACAGATGTAAGTAGTATGTATTGTAATACTATCACATACATGACATATATAAATAATAAGTAGTATAAATAAACCATCATAATACATGTAATACTTACATATATACAATAAATAGCATATATACCATAATGTCATAATAATATATAATACATGTATAAATA
>CM053770.1:646578512-646778206 GCA_028658325.1 Potorous gilbertii | reverse complement strand
GAGTAATAAGTAATACCACAATATACACATGCATACATACACACACATACATATGTTATACACATATGTAATAAGTGGTGTATATACTATGGTATAAATACATGTAATATATATAATAAGTAGCATGTATACTATAATAATATACTAATATAAAATACTTATACATAAGTAATAAGTATCATATATAACCTAATATCATATAATACTTATATGTGTAAATGTATGTGGGTGTGTATACACACACACACATATATATATATATATGTATGTATGTAGTATTCTACTTATCCTCTAAAAATCATTTCAAATGCCACCTCCTCTATCAAGAGACAAATGAGGGAAAGGAAGACATAGGGGGCAGTGTGGGTCAAAGCATCAGGGTGAATAAACATAAGGAGGAGAATAGCCTAGTTTCACTGAAGCGTAGAGGAGAGAAGCAATTACAGAGAGAAGTCCCATGAGAATGAAAGAAGAAGCATGGTGCCACAGTGTGGGGAGCTTGACATTCTAACCAATGAATTGCACATGGTGGACAGTATGGGACTACGTACAGTTGCTGAGTGGAATCCTGACATAACCAGATCTCTACATAAGGAAGATTATTCTGGTTGCATTGTGAAGGATGGATTAGATCAGGGATAAAGGAAGAGAGAGAAAATCGAGATGGAATGATGTTAAGAGGCTGCTGAAATTGTCCAAGCATGTGGCAATGAGAGTCTGTGCCAAGGTAATGGCAGTGGGTACAGATAGGAAAGAGGGAATAGATCTGAAAGATCGGGAAGGGGAATCACTAAAATTTGACAGCTGACTGGTCGAGAGGAGAAGAAGAAGAAAGAGTCAAAGACTTTGGGAGATGTGGGTGAATGATGGTATCATTGACAGAAAGTGACAGCTAGAAGGAGGAACAGAATGAGGAAAGACAATGAACGTGGTTTGGACATGGAGAGTCTGCGGTACTGGTGGAGAGGTTGATGAAGCTGTCCTGTAGGCTATTCCAAATGCAGGGCTAGAGCTTAGAAGAGTGGATGAAGTTCTAAATTCTACAAATTACTGCAAAGATAACCAAACTTGATTTGGGTCCGTATAACATGCAGATCCCTTTCATCAATGAGAATACAAATAAAGCCGCGCAAAATGTTTGCATCCTAAAATGTCCAAGTTGTTCTGTGTTCCCCAGACAACAACTACATTGAGGGAGAATTCCAGGAGCTATTAAGTCAATTATGTCAAATACCGCAGGGATGGCAAGGAATATGAAGAATGAAAAAAATCAACAGGTAATTGGTGATCTTTGAAAGCAGCTTCAGGTGAATGGGAAGATTAGTACACTATCTACTTCAATCTCATTTCACAACTGAGGAAACTGAGACCCAAAGAGGTCTGTGCAATAAATGATTTGCCCAGTATCATAGAGGTAGTAACCATAACACATGGCATTGGAACAAAAGTCTTTTGGTCACTAAGTCAGAATTCTTTCCACAATACAACTGTACCAAAACAATAGTTGGATGGTAGACAAGGAAGAAGGGAAAGCTTTTAGAGTATTAGGGAAACCTAAACAGACTAATGGGCAGATTTCAAATGACTAGAAAGAGGGGGTGATTGAAAATGCAGGAGAGATAAAGTGATTGATAAAATTAGGTCCAGGAAAAGTTTGGAGGGCATGGAACTTTGGAATAGAAATTGAGTGATTAGCCTTAGGGAAAAATTGAAAAGAATTCTACTGCGACCAAAGGGAAGGGACAAGAGAAAGCAAGAGGATGCTGAGAATGAGGAAACTGAGGAGGGAAGCTGAAGAAACTCACTAGGAGGTCTTCAGTTTTCTCACTTAAGTAGGAGGTTGTCATTTGCTGTGAGATGATGCTTGGTATAGTTTGGAGACTTAGAGAGAAAGAATCGTTTGAAGCAGTCATGGAGAATGAGATAGGAGGCCAGTATATTATAGCAACAGTAATAGCTTCTGTTTATGAAGGAGCATAGACTTTTAAAGTTAGAAGGGTCGTAGAGATATTCTAATCCCAAGCCACATTTTTCATATAAAACAGTTTTCTGATTCATAAGAAACATAGGTGAGAAACCCAGCTTGACTCACCACTTCCTGAGGTAGCTAGGGCATGGCCATTCTCCTCCCAGATCTACTCATTTTCCAAACTTCTCCCCCTCCAATCCAGTAGCCATACCTTTCCCACCCCCTGATTTCTAGCTCTTCTTTATAAATCTTTATCCACTAGAATGAAAACTGCTTAAAAATAAGGACTGTAGTTTTTGGTTGCTCCAGTGCGTAGCACTATGCCAAGAACACAGTAAATGTTTTGTAAATGCTCTGTCTGTCTATCCATCTATGCATCTTTGTATATATGTATCTATGTATCTATCAGGACGACTTGACTCTGAATCCTTCTTCTAATACTTATTAACTCTATGTCCATGAGCAAATCACAAAATTTCAGTGCTGGAAGGGACCTTGTCCAATCCATCTAGTCCAATCCATTTCTAAAAAAGTAACCCCTCCCTATAACACATCTCACAAACAGTCATCTAGCTTTTTGCATAAAGAACTCTAAGAAAGTGGAATTAATCAACATTTAATTAATTAAACAGCCTTTAAATGCCTGTTATATTTCAGGCACTGTGCTAGGTGCTGGAAATTCAAAGCCCAAAGTGAAACAGTTGCTGCCATTAAGGAGGCTACATCTAATGATATTTCCCTTCCCTTTCACAACCAATTTCTTTAAAAGGTCTACACTTCTTGCCTCCACACTTTCTTCTATTTATTCCTCAACTCTTTTCAATGTGGCTTCTAACTTCATTACTCAAGTGTCAGGGTTGGAGAAAAGAAAACAGGGCATTCATTTGGCACATAAAAGTATATAAAAGGGAGATTAAATTCATTCTACTTGGCCCCAAAGAATACAACTGGGAGTAATGGGCAGATATTGCAAAGGAAAAGTTTTCTGCTCTATGCAAGAAAACACTTCCTAATATTTAGAGATTTCAAAAAGAAGAATAATCTGGAAGGCAATAGGTGTCCATTTAAGAGAAGATGAATGATGCCTTGTTGGGAATCTTGTAGAAGTGCTTCTAGTTTAAATCCAGGATTGAGTAAGATGACCTCTGCAGTCCCTTCCTACAGGAAGATTTTGCCCTGAAGGATGGACAGTATTGGAATCATCAGAGAGGTGGCAGGGGTGACATCGAGACTATCTGGTCAAGATTGCAGGTCAGAAACAGACCTAATGTGTTATCTGTTGACTTGGAAACATTCTGCAAATAGCTCCCCTATCTCAAGTTCAAATTTGACCTAAGAATCTAGTTCAAATAAATGAGCACATTTGCATTATTTGGGTTGGCTATCCAGGCCACTGTTAACGAACTAATTGTACCCTCTCTTCTTCACATTGACCACTTAGATTTGGACTGAGATTCAGTCCCATTTCCTCCTCACATCATTAGGGGCTCATCAAAATATAATTAAGCAATTAATTTCTTTGTCCTGGTCACTTAGAGCATTCTATTTAACCTTTTATGCCATTGATAGAGTTTTTATTTCTGTGCATCAACAGAGAGGAATAAACATTTACTTCAAATTTTCATTTATTGGCTCTGGGTCCATCTGTACTAGGCAATTTATGACCAAAACATTTTCCTGGTTGCCACAGATGATGATTAATTCAAGTCTATTTATCATTTCCTTGTTTTTCCTGTGTCATCCAGAGGGCTACCCACCAAACTGTTCAAGTAGCTGATGCCTAGCAATTCCAATGTTCCCATCCTTGATGAACGTGCCACTCATGCACAACCAGCTTTAACCTCTTTCCAGGTAAACAAATGAGGTTTCAAGTGAAAGGAAGGACTCTTAGAGTATTTCAAAAGATCATAAGGTCATAGAGTAAACTTCATGAAAGGTCATCTAGTACAGTGGTCTCCAAATGTTTTTAGTTGTATAACTATGCCAGTAAAAAAATGAATATGTATTCTTAATATATATATATATATGAATGAAGGCATTCTTAATATATGATAGGTGATAGTATTGTTATCATTTTTCAGATGAGGAAACCAAGGCAACTGAAATAAAGGGAGATAGTGAATTGCTTAGGGTCACATAGCTAAGCATACATCCACGAGATTTGAACTTAGGTCTTCCTGAATCCAAGCCTGCTTAAATAACATAGCAACTTTTTAAAAATTATATACATGTACTAATCATCATGTACTTACCTGTAAAATATATGTTTAAAAAGAACCAATTGTCAATGGGGAATCATTGGAATTCATTTACTAAGGGAATGATAGGGTCAGATTTGTGCTTTAGGAAAATCACTTTGGCCATTGTGTGGAGGATGATGGACTAGAATGAGAAGAGGCCTGAAACAGGGAGACAAATTAGGAGAATATTAAAAATAGTCCAAGTAAGAAGTGATAAAGCCTTAAACTGAGGGAGATAGGGGGATAAAGCAGGGCTATAGCTGCATGAGTAATGAGTAGAGAGAAAGGGGCAGATGTAAGTAAAACCAACAAGATATGAAAAGTGATGGGAGATGTGGATGTGGGGTGAGGGAAAAGTGAGGAATCCAAGAAAACATTGAAGTACTATGAGCCTGACACATCAGTAGGTCCTTAATCAATACCTGTTGAATTGAAGTTGTAAGAACTTTGTTTATAGGGAGGTTGGGACGATGGGTGGGTTTTGAGAAAAGATCATGCCATGGTATCTATGAGGTAAAACACAATCCATCCATGCCTCTGCAAAGTGTGTGACTCTCTCCGTCCTACCCAACATGAAAAGGCAGGAGATAGGGCTCTTATTCCATGGCCATGGCCATTGCCCCCATGTGTACAGCCCATTCTTTCATAGTCATCTGGAGAAGCTGTGGTTTTATCTGGGGGTGGGGGCAGAATCTCTCCATTGATCCCTAGAGCAGTTGCTAAGGGTAGCAGTTCACTTAGTTATGACTACCCTGAAGATGCAACATTCTCTGGGCTGAGTTTTTGACTCTCCATATTTCTTTCTCTAACATATTTCCAAGTGAGTACCTTCCCCTCACTCCTTTTCACTTTTCTCTTATGTGTTGTTTTCCTTCATTGGAATGAACCTCAGAAGGGAAGATGTTGCATAGCAGAAAGAGGGGAACAGAATAGGGGAACATTAGGGGTAAAGGTCAATGTGACACCAGGTCCCATGATTGGGTATGGGAACAAGAAAGAGACTTAACTTA
Organism: Potorous gilbertii; assembly: GCA_028658325.1. Classification (NCBI taxonomy): domain Eukaryota; kingdom Metazoa; phylum Chordata; class Mammalia; order Diprotodontia; family Potoroidae; genus Potorous; species Potorous gilbertii. The sequence goes on along the minus strand of CM053770.1, from coordinate 646,772,987 downwards.
TCTTCCCCCTTGGCTGCCTGGTTACACTCACATCTTGAAGTCAGGTCACAAATGACCTGAAGAGGATGCCTTGGTTTTCTGGGGCATCTCACTCAGTCTCCACTTTGAGACCACTGATGTTTTCTAACACCTTTGTTTTATAGTGGAGGAAATTGAAACCCAGAGAAGTTAAGTGATTTTCCCACAGTGAAAGAGGTATTAAATGGCAGAGCTGGATTTAAACTCATTCCTTGGACTCTAAATTTAGCACCCTTCCAAGAGTCCTTTACTGTATCTCAAATCCAACACTGTCATTGGTAGATAGGTAGGGGAAGTGATGCCATTAACTAGCTGTGGGTTTTTGGACAAGTGGCTTTGCCTCTACAGATAAAATACAGCTAGCTATCCCTATGGTACTGCAAGTACCTTCATTATAAAGAATGAAAGGATCCAATTTAATGATTGCTAAGGTCTCATCTAGCTCTAACGTTGTCTATATTTTCTAGAGTGCCTTGGAGCAAATGAAGTCCTCTGAGAACATGCCCCTGATCAACCCCCAACACTGTGTAATGAGCCTTTGTTTGGGGCTTTAATTGTATTTCATTGATTGAGAATGAATTAACAGGCTGAGATTGTAGTGGATTGTTAGGGATAAATTAGTTGGCTAGCAATATTGTGAGACAAAGCTGCTCTTTTGTTCTGATAGATAAGTGATAGAGGGAACCATTTCCTGTCACTCTGATCTCTGTCTTGCCACACAGATGGCTCCAGAGGAGAAAGTGAGGCTGGTGACCTTGCATAGCCCTTCCTCACTTAAATCCAATTCACTAGCAAGTCATGGTATCACTTTCCTGATATCACAATCCTCTTCCTGAATGAAGAACAAACAAAAAGTGATAGAGTCAGACCTTTTGTCCCCTTTTCCCTTTTTGGAATAAAGGCTAGAGAACAACCTCATGTATACTTATACAAAGATCCACAAGGCTTACTCCCGCTTTCATGCCTGCAGCTCTTTATACTTTCCCAAATTTAGAGACATCTCCACTCCAAGACACAGATATAGACTGTCTGTGCCTGACCTGTGGTAGATACTTCTGAGCTGAAATTTGTCTGATCACCCATGTTGGATGCACTGTACCTTGACCCCAACATAGTGATGTGATTTTGATCCTCTTTGAGAATGGACAACAAACCAATATTCCCAGCATCCTTTCAAAAATATAGGAAACAAAGTAGAATTAAACTTCTAAAACAGTACTAAATAAGATGAAAGAGAAAAAAAAATCAAGCCTCTCTTTTGCCTAATGGGGTAAACATTTGATATCCCGTATGGTAACAATTAAGCTTCTTAGAATAGTCTGCAGAATCCAGAACAAGCCCCTAAGTTATGTCCCATGACTTACCTGGAAAGGAAAACGAATGTGAATTTGCCAGAAGAGCAAACCGTGACATTCTGGGAAGTTCCTCTTTCCAATCCAACCCCATTAAGCCCTCCAGTCTTGGATAGGAGAGAGAGGATTGTCCTGATGTAGCAACCACTTGTTATTATTCGGTCATTTTCTGTCATGTCCAACACTTGTGACTCAATTTAGGGTTTTATTGAGAACGATTCTGGAATAGTTTGAAATTTCCTTCTCTAGCTCATTTTTTTAAATGGATGAGAAACTGAGGCAAACTGGGTTTTCAGTAACTTGCCCAAGGTCACACAGCTAGCAAGCCTCTGAGGCTGAATTTGAACTCAGATCTTCCTGACTCTATCCACTGTGCTGCCTGGCACTCTATCCACTGTAGCACCAGTTAACCTCTTACTGTTCAAGAAGAAGCCACAGTGAGTGTTGAGCCTGGAGTCAGGAAGATCTCAGTTCAAATATGGCCTCAGAATCTGTCACTTAGCTTCTATAGCTGCCTCAGTTTCCTCAATTGTAAATTGGAACTAAAAATAGCACCTCCCTCCCAGGCTTGCTGTGAGGATCAAATGGGAAAGTGTTTAGCACAATGCCACCTGTGAGGGAAGTGCCTTGCTTTCTATATGAGAGTTAGCTGTTATAATCATTGCTAGCTGTGTGACCCTGGAGAAGTCACCTAACTTTAGTCTGCTTCAGTTTCCTCATCTGTAAAATGGAGATAATCACATGCCTCCTGTGGTTGTCATGAAGACAAATGAAATAATATTTTTAAAGATCTTTGCAAAACTTAAAGAATGATATAAATGCGGTCTATTATTATTTTTATACTTAATCAGCCCAGAGCCACTATGGACATCTGATTGATATTGTATCCCCTCAGGAGAATATAATTTCCTTTAGGACAAGGGCTGTTTATTGGGTTGGTCTTTGTATCTCCTAGTTTCTAGCCCAGGGCATTACATATAATATGTATTTATTTACTATTTGTTGAATACAATTTAATCTGTGTTTTGTCTACGGTAGCTTAGAATGGTGCCTGGCATAATGAATGTTGACTGACAGTACAAAGTACAAGGAAGATACTCTATACATATGCAATGAATGAATGGCTGACTGGATGGACAAGCATGCCAGGCTCTGGAATGATTCCATTTCAGCCTAGAATCTTCTTAATTGTAAATGAACAGGGGATGGGGCAGAATTCCTCAGGCCTGCTGTAACTCTAGATTGGATTCACCACTAAAAGTGAATAAACAATCTGAATAAGTTTTCCTATTACTTTATTCAATGTCAGACTCATTCTATGTTTTCCTCCACTATTTGTCTTAAAAGATCAGTTGGAGTTGAGTGAATCCATTTCCTATTTTGAACAAAGCTTACCCAGATTTGGGCAATATGACTGACGTCCTGATATTTGCCTCTAAGCTATTTGATGGTCAAACAAAAAGCCAGCTTTTTTCTTCCTCTCTTTTCAGTGGAAATGTGTTTTTGATTCTTCTCGGAATAAAAAAAATTTTTTTCTAAAGAAACCTTCCATTGAACTGAGACTACATATCAAAAAAATGGGACCATGACAAACACTTGTAAAGAACTCAAAAAGTGGTGGTCTTACTGGAAAATATTTTGCAAAATTTATTGTAAGATTAGGAAATTGATTATCAGCATGCTTTCTTTTGCCTAATGTGGTAACTTTGTCTGGGTGTTATTTTTTCATAGTCTTCTGTCCCTAAGGAAAAGAAAGAAAATAAATCACCAAAAAAACCCAGAAAAAATAATGAATACAATTCTGAATGAGAATGGGCAGCACCAGGCTTTCCATTACCCAATTTTGACTCTTCTCTTCTCTCTCTTTCAACTCCCATGGCCTAGAAATTGACAAGTTTTGTTCATTTTATTTCCACAACATGTCACACTCATACCCTTCCCTCCACTCCCAAAATATCTACCCTGGATTTGGACATCCTTGTCTCTTGCTTGGACTATTATGATAGTTGGCATCAAAGTTGGCATGTCTGCTTTTATTCTTTCTCCTCTATAATCCATACTATACATAGATGCTAAATTGACATTCCTAAAACACAAATCTATCCATGCTGTTTATTCTGCTCAAAAACTTTCAATGGCTCTCTGTTGCCCCTGGAATTAAAAGCAAAACCTCCTCAGCTTGACATTTAAGCCCATTTGCAGTCTTGCTCCCAAATACCTTTCCAGTTTATTTTATTGCATTTCTTTTTGCATTCTCTCCATCCCAGGCAAACTTGTTTGCTTTTTCCTATAGATAACATTCCATCTCCTATCTCTGCACTTTGTATAAGTCATTCCTCACGTTTCTCTTCACCTCCACCTGGTAGAATCTTTAGCTTCCTTCAAAGCAAAGCTGCCTCTGACACGAAACTTGTCCTGATCTCTCAAAGTATTAGCAATATACTTTTAGTTCTTACTTACTTGTGATTATATGCCATCCATTCAGTAGTATATAAGCTCTTTGAGGGCAGGAATTAATTCATTTTCGTCTTTGTACCTCTAGCATCTGGTGCAGTCTTTTACACATAGTATAGGTTTTGTTGAATTGAATTTCATTGAATCAATTTGAAAAGATATTAACATATACTTTTCACTTACTTAGGCAAGTCACTTAAGGCAGATAGCCTTGCCAAAATGAAAAAGGAAAGACATAAATCAATCTGGAAGGAACCTTAGAAATCCTATCCAATTTGAAACACTCATTTTATAGAAAAGGAAAGATAAGAAATTACATTATTTAAGAAGAAAAAATTAAGAAGTTAAATGATTTTCCCAAGGTCCATCCAAGATGGTGTGTTCAGCCAGTATTCAACCTCAGTATTTCCAAATCTACTTCTAAATATATAACTCTTTCCTTTGTGCCATGCTGCTTCATGGAAAAGACAGATGGTAGTCAGGCTATTGACTTGCAACTGAGATATTACCTTTGGTAAGGGTTGGGAAATTGGGTCAAAATCAGTTCTAGAGTAAAGGGAGAATCGATAAGGTAGGAGAGAATCTGTGAATGTGAAAGAGAATCCTGCTTCACCCTTTCTCTGAGGATCTATTATCATAGGGTCATCTATAGGGTAGCCCCCTAACCTTCAAACAACTTTCTCGATGAATGAGCACAATGCCTAAAGTTCCCATGATTAAATTAACCTTCAGGGTTAAGATATTGATACCAGAGGATATATGGGAAAAAAAACAAACAATAAACAAACACACAAACCAACAAACAAAAAATCAGTTCTCTGGGAGGGAAGAGAGCACAAGGCCTTTTTTTCTTTAAATAAAAGCAACAGCAACATTAAACATAAAAGAAACAGATCGTCACTAGTTTCAGGATCCTTTCTTGCTGAATCCCATCAAACAAGACGATATTTACAATAGTAACCACAACGATGATGACTCTTCTTTGTGATCGTATTTTTTCTTGTTTCAAAGTGCCACCATAAGCATAAATGTCATTATTCCCATTTTATAGATGATTCCACTGGGACACAGATTTGATCTAATCGATTAGAGACAGAGTCAAGAATGGAAGTAGAAAGAAAGAAATTCTAGAGCACCCAGAGACTAGAAGAAAACATTATGACTTTGTTCATTTAGGGGATGAGAGTGATAGAGCTGCTATTGACACTTTGTCCATATTGCCATTTGAACCAGAATTGGCCTCAAATATATAGTGAGAAAAATTGGATTTATAATTCAGAGATATGTGTTTGATTGAATCCTGGTTTGACAGTCAGCAACTGTGTGAACATGGGCAAATCACTAAGCCTCTGTTACCTCTTCTGTAAGATCACACTTGTTCTATATAACTTGCAGGTTTTTATGAGGCAAGTGTTTTGCCTTCAAGTGTTCTATTAATGTATTTTCACTATTACCAAATCAGATAAGGAAACTGTAAGTGAGAGGACAGACTTGGAAGGAAGGCCATATACCAGAGGAGGTCACCTAACTGATGTTGTGGAAACGGAGCCATGATCATTTCAGGTTCCTGTAATGATGTATCTTTGGGACATGGTGAAATTTTCTGACTCATATCAGAGTTCAGATGTGGGTTAGCTTTCCCATGAAGAGTCACCTGAGTTTGTGTGGGAGAGTAGGTTAATGGATGTCCTCACCACCCTTGTTTCATCTACTACCACCACACCTACTCTATCTTTCACCAGTTAAAGGGGGCGAGCTGTTATTTTCCCTTTTGGGGGTTCTGGAAGGGAAAGCCAGAAGGAGAGTAGATAGAATTGAAATCATGTCTTCTGCCCTTTGGTCAAGGTGAATACTAAGCTTGAATTTTAATCTGTTACTTTTCAAAAATACCTTCCAGAAACTTCCAGCATCCATTCTCTGTGGTACTAGAGAAAAGTTTTCTGGTGAGCAAGGGAAAAAAACAACCTGAGGGTGAATTCTTATGGACTATGTTAAGTTGTTAAGGTTAATTTTTCTGCTTTGTACTTTTTACTATCTGGAAGAATGGATTTGTAAGCTCAGTCAGTTCTAAGGTTAAGGAGGACCTGGCTCTGTTGATTTTCTGGGTCCTAGTCTCACCTCTTACCTCCTTGGTGTGACAACCTTTCTGCACAGGTCCAGGGACTTGTCCTCCTCTAACTCACCCAAGAGACTGTGGCCTGCTGCCCACTGTGCCCAATTAGATGTAGTAGGACCAAAGTCCTTCTCTACTTCCTTGTCTTTCTCTCATGATTGGTCAGGTGTTGATGAGCTCATTGCCGAGATTCTGAGGGCCAGAATCTTTAGAGGAAAAATGGGGCATTTGTTGCTAAGCAACAGCTTTAGATGTTCTCCTTCTGGTTTTCCCTTCCAGAACCCCCAGAAGGGAAAAAAACCACCAAATGGCTCCCACCCTTTAACCTGTGCAAGACAGAGTAGGTAGTGGTAGTGGTGAGGGCAGAGATGATGAGGACATCCATTAACCTACTCTCCCACACAAACTCGGGGAACCCTTCAAGGGAAAGCTAACCCACATCTGTTCTCTGATATATGAGTCAGGAAATTGCACCATGTCTTGAAGATCCATTGTTACAGGAACCTGAAAGAATCATGCTGTGCCTCAGTTTCCACATATCAGGACACTTTCCTGGGGGAGTGGTACTGTGAGGACCGTGGGTAAACTCTCTGAAAATCTCAAGCATTATACATATGCCAACCTCTACCAAGCAAAGGAATTGTGATCAGTACAAATCTCGACAGAATTTTAGCACATGCACACTTACAGATCCATTGTATTAACTGGTTAAACCTTTACCCTAGATACTTGAGTCACAAAGTAGAGGAACAGTTCATATTTCTATGGTGTGTTATGATTTACAAAGCACCTTCCTCATATTGGCCCAACTCCATGGCTAAGTGAATGTCCCTGGAATGTATTTAAGGGTTGAATTCCTTATTTAATGTCGTCAATCATTTTCCATGATGAGTCAATGATTACTAAAAATATTAATTTGGGGATAAGATTGGTTATGATCCATTGACTTCTTTTGAAGTAGAGGGTAATTACTTCAGGATCTACCAGGTAGTGGGTCCTTGAATAGAGGATGATAGATTGACATAGTCATTAGCCACCATTTGAGAATTTTTCCTCTCCATAAACTTCAGTGGAAAGAACAGGGAAACATAGAATTTCATATTTGGAAGAAAAACCTGATGCCACTGAGTCCAAACTGTAATTGACCAACAATCTCATTCCCATTTTCCTGTGGATCATTTTAGTTTTGTCTGACTGTTTGTAAATCTATTTGTTTTGGGGTTTTTTTGGTCAAGATACTGACTAGTTTGCCATTTCCTCCTCCAGCTCATTTTACAACTGAGCCAAACGGGAATAAGGAATTTGCCCAAGGTCACACAGCTAGTACATATCTGAGGCTAGATTTGAACTCAGGAAAATGAGTCTTCTTGATGCCAGGCCCCACATTCTATCCATTATGTCACCTAGCTGCCCTATAATATCCTTAAGGAGTCAGGGGAACACAACCACCTCCCAAAGAGAACCATTTAGGAAGTTTCTTTTGATATCTAGACTCTCTGTAACTTCTACCCATTATACCTCATTCTCCTCACTCTTTGGAGCCACAGATAACAGGTCTAACCCCTCTTCTACATGTCACCCCTTGGAATACTTGAAGATGGCTACCATGTTCCCAAGCCTTCTCTTCTCCAGGCTCAACACCTCAGTACTTTAAACTGTTGTTTATATTGTACGATCTCCAGTCCTCTTACTCTCCTGGTCACCTCAACCACACCCTCATGGTCTGTGCCACATCTAAAAGGAACTCAACAGTTTTTCAGCTTTAGCTGGATGAAGAAAGACTATAACAACCTCACCACCTCATCAGTTTGGATGATGAATCTAGGCAAGAAAACCTTTGTCTTTGGCTGCTGTCTCGTACTGTTGACTCATATTATGCTTGGAGTCTATGAAAACATTTTTCTTAGGAAATATTATCTATCCATATACTCATCCTTTAATTGACACGTTGATTTTACATTGGACTCAAATGCTGAACGTTGATCTCTAACCATTTTCACTGCACTTAAATTCAGCCCATCATTCTACCCTTCTGTTCTGCCTTCATCATCTCATGTGTCATCTAGGCCCCTAACTTTGTGTCATCAGCACTCTTGACATGTGTGGTATCTCTGTATTCATTCACATCATTGATAAAAAAATGCTAAATAGCCCAGTGTCAAGGATAAACCCCTAGGGCCCTTCTCTAGGGACCTTCATCCAAGTTGAATTTACACCATTAAAGAACGACTCTTTTAGGTCCAGCCATTGGACAGATTCCAATTCTTCAATCATCTAGCCCTCCTCTTTTCATCTTGTCCACAAGGATAGCATGAGACGCTTTCTCAAGTGTTCAGATCTGTGATCTAATTGAAGTGGGTGCTCCCTCCAATGATACAGACTGAAACACATCTGATTCTATATTACAATCCAAAGTATATTCCATCTATACAATTAGAATAACAGAGTCCTGGTAGGCAAAACCTTAGTCCCAGACTCAGGAAGGCCAAGGTCTAAATCCCTTCCTTTGATATATACTGGTTATATGATCTTGGGCATTTCAATTAATTTTGATGAATGTCAGTTTTGTCCTCTGTAAAATGGGGCTAATAACCTCTCTAGTATGTATGTTGTAGTTGTCAAGTACTGATGAGATAATATATGTATGTATATATAAATTATTCTATAAATATTAAAACATTGTATAAATTTCAGTTATCATGTATTCATTTCCCTGAATTAAAAATTTTGTAACTCGATAAAAAAGATATAAAGTTGATCTGCCATGACCTCTTCTTGATGTTGTGCTATTTTTTAGTTATCTATCACTGTCTTCTTTTCTAATTGCCCACATGTCATCCTTATATTAATGTATTCTTAAATTTTTCCAGAAATACAAAGTACTCTGACCTATATTGGAAGATTCTACCTTCTAATCTCTATTTGACATTGAGAAATTTACCCTCCTCCAGTCCTGGGGTATCTTTCCTGTCCTCCAGTTAAGAAGATCTGAATTTAGCTTGAAATCTAACACTTACTGGGCTTGTAAGTTCAGATTAGGTCACTTAACTACTTTTGTGTATTCGTTTCCTTATCTGTCAAAATGTGATTTTTTTCCCTATTGACACAACAGGATGTGTTGTGTTTTAAACCTTGGGGGTACTATATAAAGGTGAGTCATCATTATTAATGGGGTGTATGGGGTGTTCAAGGAGGACTAGCCTCTGGTGTAAGGGCATACAGAGCCTTTTTCAGGGTTGTTCATCCATCTTTGGTGTCTATCTGGTACTCAAATGACTCTGGAAGAGAGAGTGAGGTAGATAACCTTGTGCAACTCTGTCTCACTTAAATCCAACTTACCGACAAGTCATGACATCACCCTTTGATGACTCCAAATCAAGAAAAAGGACTGAAATCATGAGAGTACACATGGTTAGTGCCTGAATTCCAACAGTTACCCCAAAGAGATTCTTCAAATTGGCTTGGCAGCAAGATAGAAGATTGGACTTGGAGTGAGCCAGATCTGAGTTCAAATCCAGTATTTGACATTAGTTGATGGTACCCTAATTGCTTATTAGTATCACCCTGAGGAAACCACATAACCTTGCTGATTCTGTTTGCTTATTTATAAAATAAGGATAATATATACTCCATGGGATTATTATAAAGATCAAATTAGATAATATAAACAAAGCAATTTGCAAATTTTAAAGCACTATTTAAATACTAGCTGCTCTTATTGTTCTGAGCACCGTAGTGAAGCCTTTAGTTAACTTGTATTTTAGCTCTGGGATACCAAGATATAAGCTGAAACTGTTCTTTTCCTTAAGGACCTTCCAGTCTGTCTATTTGTGAAGTGAGTGAAATATACACAAATGAGGATGGCGAAGAGGTTGATTACGGCAAAAAAGCAGCCAGCTAAAATGCTCGGGACAGAAAAAATTCAAGACATCTCTTTCAGTTGAAATACTAGGAAATGTCATGGTAAATTGTTACCTGAGGTGAACCTTGAAGGAATAAAATGATTCCCACAAGCAGAAATCAGGAGGAAAACGTTCTAGGAAGAGGGGACAGTTTGAATAAATTCATGAAGACATGAAAAGAGACATTATTTGATATAGATAATTCAATCAATATAACCAATCAATTTAGTGTAGAGATTTCTGTTAGTTTGATTGGCCAATTCATTTCAGAAGGTGCCTATGGAGCTGCTTGGAGGAGATGGTAGCTGAGATGATGGTGATGGAATCTCCCTCAGTCCTTCCATCAGCATGCCCCTGATACAACACCATGATCCTTTCTTAAGGATCTCACTAGCCTGGGATGAACTTCAAGAGCGATCTATGGTACTCAGGCCACAATGACCTCTCTTTCTAGTAGAGTCAGAACTCAGGTAAAGTAACTGGGACTGTGGCCCAGGGTGCCAAAATTTGGAGGGTGTTAAGAGATGGCAGCACGGAAATCAATCATAATTGGCTTTTTTATACTACCTACTATATGCCAGGCACTGAGCTAAGAGCTTTGTAATTATCTCATTTGATCTTTACACAACCTTGGGAATAGGGCATCTTATCGTCCCCATTTTACAGATGGGGAAACTGACACACAGAAATGTAGTAACTTGCCCAGGGTCACATAGCTAGGATGTATCTGAGGCTGTATTTGAACCCAGGTCTCCGTAACACCATGTCCACTGCTCTATCCACTACCCTATCCACTGCACCACCTAGCTGCTAATGAGCTTACTATCTAATTAAAAGCTACCAGACGGATCAGCTTTGACCTTCCCCCTGGCATGACTAGTCCCTCACCTTAATACTGTCTTAAAGCATCCCAGAGTTATCACTAGCATCATACAAATGAATTGAGGACCCCTCACCCCTCACAAATTTGCTAATTACTTCTTTGCCCCTGGGTTATTACTGAGAGATAATTACTGAGTGTCCTGACTCTCCCTGCTTTCCTCATCTTTCTGAAAACCTCCCCAAGAGAGATATCAGCATCAATGGCTGAGAGGGGGAAGGCAATCTGCATTCTAACTGCCTCCCACCTCCTTCTGATTGGTATTTTCTCTACACCTGACCTTCCTTCCCTCTAATTAGCCTTACTCCCCCGCTAGAACAGCTGAGAATTGTCTTTGTTGCTCACAAGTTGGGATGCCACGCAAGCCATAACCTTGAATTTTACAATGAGCAGAACAGAACGATTGTTTACTGAATGATATCATAGTGACCTGTTTTTCTTTTTCTCCGTGGGAATCATCCACGGGCTTCTCCTTGGCTGAGTCACGCTGGGAGTTCCACCTCCCGTGAGGCTCTCCTCTGTTTCCCTCTCTCCAAATGGCATCATGTTTTTTTATTTTCAGTTTAAAGAATAAATCTTAGTAATCAGCTAGTTCAACTACTTCATTTTTACAAAGGAGGAAATTGGACCAAAAGAGTTTAGGTGATAGATATTAAGTGGCCAAGTCATTATCTGGACCCAGGTCTCAGGAATTTAAATACTAAATACTTTAGCTTTCTTGAAGGCATGAGTTGGAAAATAGAGATGCAATTAATGTGAACCTTAGGTCCTATGAAATGTTCTTCTCTCTTCCTCCTACCTGAGCTTCATGGCAATGATCTTTTGGAGCATGGTGGGTTAGAACAGGCCCCACTTTGCAAGGATGCTTAGGTGGTTCATGACTTATATGAAATGACCCATTTGGAAGAGGATCAGTCCCACTTATCAAAGAGAACACGTTAGGACTGTCTTGGTTTCAAGTGTCTGTTCAAGGTCAAAAAATTGAATGGATAAGCCTGGAGATACGAAGAGTGAAAATGAAATCAATTTCACATCATGTAGCATGAGAAGAAATGAGAAAGTCATCCAATAAGAAAAAAGAAGTGAAGGTATTCTCATCCCAGGTTTGAGATAATGATATGAACTTGCATTTAGATATTTATGAAATGCTTTTCTCACCATGACCCTGTGAGGTAAGCAATGCAAATATTAATATCCCCATTTTACAGATGAACAAACTGCAGCCTGAGAGGTCAATCGATTTGAGCAGGGTTATATTTAACAAAGAAAGAAGTATTTATTAGGCATTATTGTATGCCAGCCATTCAAAAGCAAAAGAATGAACAATTCCCTGTCTTCCATAGCCATATATTCTACTAGAGTAGGGGATTCCTACTTAACCTAGGGTCAGGGGACTGTTTATGAATATTTTTGATAACTGTGTGCCAATATAGGTGCTCTCCTTTGAAATTTTGTATATTTTCTTTTATGCACTTAAAAGTGTTATTCTGAGAATGGGTCTATAAGCCTCGCTAGGCTGACTGACAGAAGAGTTCATGATACACAAAAGGTTAAGAATCCCTGAACTAGAGGAATAAAATATCTGTACCAGGAATCAAGCTCAGGTCCACTAACTGTAAGTCCAGAACCTTTTCACTAGACCACATTGACTTATTAGATTCATTCATTCACTCCTTCATTCACTCCTTCTATCCATCCATACGTCAAGTCAACAAGCACTTTTGTTATTGTTGCTTAGTTGTTTCATACTCTTTGTGACCCTATCTGTAGTTTCCTTGGCAATGATACTGAAATAGTTTGTCATTTCCTTTTCTAGCTCATTTTACAGGTGAGGAAAATGAGGCAAACCGGGGTAAGTGACTTTTCTAGAGTCACACAACTAATAAGTGTCTGAGGCTGGATTTGAACTCAGAAAGATGAGTCTTCCTAACTTTAGGCCTGGCACTCTTTCTACTGTACCACCCAGATGTATTTCTTAAGTATTTACTATGTGCCAGGAATTGTGCTAAACACTGGGAATAGGATATTGACAGATTTGGTTAAGTAGTTAGGCTCCCAATAGCACACCACTACACCATGTTAGATATTTGTGGAAAGAATGAGACAGGGATAGGAGCTTGGAGGCTGTTGTAAATAGTAAATTTAAAAATTCACCTTTTTGTATTCTAGTGTTTTTTTTCTTACCTCTGTTGATTTTCTCCAATTTATTATGCCTATAGCATGTTTGGACATAGCTGTTTGCATATTGTCTCTCTCATTAGACTATGAACTCCTGGACGCCAGGGACTGTCTTTTGTCTTTCTTTGTATCCCCAGTGCTAAGGATACTTTAGGATTTACAAAGCACTTTTCTCACAAAAAATCATAAAGCAAAAAATTACTGTCCATGTTTTATAGATGGTAAAACCAAGGAAAAATTGAATGACTTGCACAGTAAAAATCAGTTAAGATTCTAATCTGGGTCATCTGTCTTTAAGACCAGAGGGTTATTTTTCCCCACCATGTTAACATTGCCGGACATTAAATGATGGAGTCTGGACTTGTGCACTGATGTCAGTGAAAATATAGAGCAAAGGGTAAGTCTGAGAGACATTTGAAGGAGAAAAATAACAGGATATATTTATGTTTACAAGATCCAAAATACCTCCATATTTTCAATCCTGGGAGACTGAGGGAAACAATTACCACTTGAAAGGAATGGAATGATGATTGTGTTTTGGAAAAGTTGAGTTGGATGTAATATCCTAGTGTACTTGTTTTCAAGGATATTACAAATATAGGACTCTTCTGCAGATCAAAGGTCAGGGCCAGAGATGGAGAACAGACAGGTAATGATGAATCACCCATGAGAGTGGGTAAGCTCAGTGAACGGGTGACCCTACATCATAGAAAGAGAAGGCCAGAAGACCAAGGACAGCATCTTTGGGGGATTGATCAATTGAATAGTAGAACAAAGAGATGCCCTTAAAACAACCAGAGAAAATCAAAAGAAGGAAAGTGCTGTTTCAAAGAAACTTTATAAAAGAAGGCAATTTTGAGGAGGGAATAGTCAATGACATAAAAATGCTAAAAATGATTTTTAAAAGAATAAGTGCTGAGGAAAGGTCACCAAATCTGTTAATATGAAAACTATTAATATCTTTGAGAGTTCAATTTCAGTAGAATGGTAAGAACAGAAAGTAGACCTGTAATGAGCTAGTAAAGAAGTAGGTAGGTCAGAAATAAGAGCACAGGGTATATACCACAAATTAGAATTTACTAGAGAAAGAAAGGAGGGAGATAGAATGGTAGTTATCAGAGACAGCAAGTTCAAATAAAGATCTTTCTATGATAGGGAAGAGATGAGCAGATTAATAGGCGGAAGGGAAGGATCTTGTGAAGAGAAATGAGAAAAAGAGGTAACTATGGAATCAATATCTCAGAAGAGGGTTAAATTAAATTTATATTTTTTAAAAGAAATTACCACCATGGAGAATGCCTGAGACATGAGTAAAGTGATTCCCAAGCAACATTCAAGGAATGGAGTCAAGGACCTAATCATTTCCTTATTACTGATGAGAATGTATTCCAAGATATGTTTCTTTCTCAGGACCTTCACTACCAGAATGGGTAGATAGGGTGGTGTAGAGGAGAGAGCCTCACTCTCTCCCTTGGTTTCAGCTGTCCCATTTCTGTAGCAGATCTCCACAGCTTGATCTCTAGCCTTGACCTCTAGCCTGTATCATAGTTCTGTACTAAAAACAGCTTGAAGGACAGCTTCACTGGGATGTTACACCAAGGTCAACTTTTCCATTCATTCTGTTTCTCGTGGGCATAGTACTTTTCTTTCAATCTCCCAGCATTGAGATTGAGCTCTGTTTCTGCCATTAACAGTCTCCATGACCTTGGACGAGTCACTTACAAGTTGGATGAATGCCATGCTGAATAATGGGTCAATAGATCTGGTTCATCATCCTGCCTCAGACACTTTTTAGTTGTGTTACCCAAGGCATGTTGGGAAGCCACCTTTCCTTCCATAAGTCCTTTTTCTTCTAGACCTATGATCTCTTATTGATACCAAGTGATTATAGATCTAGAGATAGAAAGAACCTCAGAGGACTCCATTTTAATTCAACCGCTGATTTCCCAATGGAGAAAAGTGAGGCCAAGGGAGGCTAGTGAATCACCCAAGGTTGCACAAGCAATAAACATCAGAGGGGGAATTTGAATCCAGGTTCTCTGATTCCAGAACTGACCACAGAAGGGTGTACACAATGAGGGCAAACTTTGCTGATGCCACAGTTTTGACTTGGATTGTCTAAGATGAATAGAAATTGAGTGGAAACATTTTCCATTTTCCTTAGCTTTGAACATTTTGCTTGATCTGAATGAGACATACATTGTTGCCACTCTACCTATCAATATACACTATTAGAAAGAGAAAAGATCTTAGAGCCCATCTAATCCCATCCCTTCATTTTACAGCTGAAAAAAACTGAGACTTGGAGAGTCAATGAGACCAGCCCAAGGTCACCCTGACAGTGGCAGAGCTCAGGCTTGAGTCCATATCTCTTGATTTTGTATTTTCTATAACAGTGCTCTGAATGATTTATGAATTTCAGTCTTTGTTTTTATTTTAAACTTAGCTAACTTTATTATAAAGAAACATTATTTCTAAAGATTTATTAATCCAACGTGCAGGGAGAGGGATTTATTTTGGAGAGGAAGGGAGAAATCTCTTTACCTGTTGCTGAAAGGCAGAACTGGGACAGACATCCAGAGAGATGCAGATGTGACTCAGAGAAGTGAATGGTTTCTATATGTTCCATAATGCATGAACTCAGGCGATCTACAGGGAATGAACAGGTTGGGGTTGGAGCATGGAGGGAGGGAGATGGAATGACAAGTTATTGAGAATGACTATCACTATGACGTGAAACCTTGCAAGTAGTTTTTGTTGATTTTTTTTACCTCTTCTTTTTTAAAATATTATTTGCAATATGGGATAGGTCTCTGAGAGGGGGAATGATGCTGGGAGAAACTCTGGTGATTGAAAAAATAACAAAATATATCAATAACATTTATTTTTTTTAAATAAATTAACACCATGGAAAAAACCTGCAAGATAAGTAAAGTGATTCCCAGTGGAATCATGGGAGGGTAACTTAGAGTTGGTCAGCGTGATACTGAAATGGGCTAAGTTTTCTTGTGGATCTTTTTTGATCTTTGAAGTATCCCTGGAAAGAAGGTAGGGTAGGTATTATGGTCCCATTTTGGTAGATGAGGAAACTGACGTTTAGAGAAGTTAATGGAGTGGCCAGGTAGTCACAGATTTGAGACTAACCTTGCACTAGAAACTGAATTAAAGAATTTGTTCTGTGAAATTTGGATTCAATCAAAGGGATCCACTCGAGGACCTAGAGGGCCACATGTGGCCTCAAGACTGCAGGTTCCCTACTCCTGAAAGTCTCTGGACACCCACATCAGTGATTTTTTTTTTTTACTATTCCATAAGATTGCTCCATTCATTCTTTTGTGGACTCCAATTCCCAAAGGTAGTGTAACCAATTCACAGGATGTTCCTGCGTGACTTTCATATTTAGCTGACAGATTTAAAAAAAAAAAACAAGAATCCCACACAACATAACATCACATGTTGTCACTCACTGGAGACAATTCCCTTGTGACCAAGCAGCTGTGGATGCTGAGAAACACAAGTCATTCCAGTTAATGTTGACAATAACTTATGCTCTGAATTCCCCTATGGGACTGCTTCTTTCTGAAAGCAAACTTGTGCTAGCATTACTCCCTGATGAGGAAGAGTCAAGCAGACATCCCTAGAGATGCAACCTCTACTGATTTTCTCAGATCCTCTTCTACAGATATGAAAGATAAGGCACACACTGTCTTAAACAGTTGCCTGGCTGACCAATATGTAAAGTCACAGTTCCAAGACAGGGGAAGTTTATAGGGGTACAATTCAAGCTCATTCTTGGTGTCCTATTCCAGATTTGGTGCTCCCAAGCCTTATTTAACTTTTATTCTGGTCAATTAGCAAAAATATAGATAGTCTGGTTCCCATTGCTCTCTTCAGAGGGAGATCCAGTTCCCTCTTTACTAAGGGAAATAAATAGCAGGTATGATTAATAGTCAACATATATACCAATAAATAGCCAACATGGCTAGAATTCTTGGTGTATCCTGGATTATCTCCATAACATGACTCCAGTGGTGGGACTAATTGCCAGCATACACACACACACACACACACACACACACACACACACACACACACGCACACAAATTCACACATACATGCATATGCACACACATATATATATAATACATATCTACATATATATGTGTGGGTATATATGCATATGTATACATCCATCCATATATATCATTAAGTAGCCAATGTGACTAGCCTTCCTGGTGCTTCTTGGATGACGCCCTTTAACACAACTTCAATGGTATGCCCACAGAGAAGCAGTGAACTCTAGCAAACACAGCAACAGACTTGAAGGCAAAAGCCCTGGCCTCTGAAGTACCTTCATTCACGTCTCTCTGTGAACCACTCATTTTCTCCATAAAGCATTTATTAAGCACCTACTCTATGCAACACAGTACATCAAGTGCTAGGATAGATTTAAAAGAGGATAAAACAAGATTCTTTCTTCAAGGAAATCTCTGTCTACTGGGGTGATTCAATACCTATCTAAATATATAGTAGCAGCATAAGAACTTTGTGGTTTTCCCCTGAAGTCTTCCTCTGACACCTCAGGAAGCAAGAGGAGTATCTACCAAGGTTTCCCTCCATGGAGGTTTGGCGAATTCTTTTCCTTAAAAGTTAGATCAATGGAATACAGTAGACATATAATTTATAGCAGTAAATAAACATAATAGTCTTGTATTGGACAAATGTAAAGACTTAAGATTTTGGGATAAGAATTTATTATTTGGTAAAAGTTGTTGGGAAAACTGGAAAGCAGTATGGCAGAAACTGGGCATGGATCAATATCACACCATTTACCAAGATATGGTTAAAATGGATCCATGTCCTAGATATAGAGAGATATTTCACAAGATAATTAGAAAAACAAGGAATATATTACTTATCAGATTTATGGCTAGGTGAACAACTTATAAATACACAGGAGATATAGAGGAAAATTTGGAGTAAAGTAGATAATTTTTATTACATCAGCACTGATCATGTGTCCTTGGAAATGGGGAGAGATTCAGAATATGCTCCAAGAGATGGCCCCCACAAGAACATCTCCAGCTATTCTTTTCATGGAATGTACACTAATTCAACTGCTACAGCAAAGCTCTGTACCTGTGTGACCTACAACGGGGCTTCTCAGGTAATTGTCAAGACCTCCAGACTCAGTCTTTCCCACAGAGGACCCTCAGCCTACCTTCCATCTCAATCACCATGCTAGATTCCATTGACTTCCTCCTTGCCTCAGGTAAAGACTATATAACCAATCAAGCAATACACATTTATTAAGTACTTCATATGTGCCAGGAAATGTGCTTAGAGTTAACCACTGTCACTACCTCTTACTAAATCTTTTTGGGTTTGGGATAAAACTTTACAACACTTTCCTTTTATCTCTTGACAAGAGTTAGAGGAAAGAGTCATCTTCCTGGTGAATATTAGACTATGAACTCCTCAACTAGACCATGAGCCTCTTGAAAGAAGGAACACTTTTACCTATCTTTAGCACAATGCCTGACACAGAAAGCACTTTGTTTGCTATTGACTGACTGATTCACAGCAAGAGAGCATGAAAATTTTCCTGATCTTCAAGTTAGATTCATCAATACATTACAGTACTAGTGGTATCTTTGAACCATGATAGGGGATGGAATAGGGGAAAAAGTGTCATTCTTGGTGCCCTCAGCTTCATATCTCCTGTAATTCTTCCTTATTGGCATGATAGGTGACTGGTGTCTTTCCTTGGGATGATACACTGACCCACTACAATGAGGCAAAGACCTGAAAGGTACAAGATTGGGGCAGCAGACCCACCAAAACGCTTGCTAGGATGGCCTCACTTGGGCAGCAACAAAACAGTGCATTGCCTTTGGTTTTCCAAGGAGAATCAGGATCTCACTCAGTCATAAGACTGGTTTCTCACCTCTGAATTCACAGGCAGGGAAGAAATAGTTTTCTAAGTTGAATGAGACAAAGAAGCTTTTGGCAAGAAAGCATTCAGGCATCAGAGATTTCAGAAAAATGAGGAGGTGTGCCTAGAGCAGAAACAGCCTGTTACAAGCAAGGCCAGGCTGAAAATAAACCAACAAACAAAAAGAAAACCCAGAAGAGTTTTCTGGACTCTCATAGACTTTCATGTGAAAGACCTATTAACCTTATTCTGTTTGTTTTTAGAGGGTAGAAACTAGGAGCAAAGAGTAAGAGCTGCAGAAAGGCAGATTAGGATTGATGCAAGGACAATTTTATAAGCAATTGGAGCTATCCCCAAGTCTAATAGGCTGTCTCGGGAGATAATGGCTTCCCCTTGGCTGGAAGCTTTGAAGTGAAGGTTGAGTGGCCATTCATTGGTCATACATTAGAGGGTCTCATCCTCCCAGTTCTTAGAGCTATGAATCATCTTGCAAATTACTGTGTATTTACTTATAATGTGGTTGACTTTGATTCTGCTTTTTCAGGACCAGGCCTGTTACCTTTTACCCTTTCAAGGTTGTCTTGATGAGGTGATTTGGGAGTCTTTTCCCTCTACCATTGACTTGGGCTACTGTTGATTGTGTTTTTCTCATTTTAAGGGCCCAGGGACTGGCATCCTAGTTCTGTTTAGCTGTTTGATGTCATATTGGCTTCTAAAAAGGGATATTACTTCACAGATATCACAAGAACATACCAACATTTTCCATGTCTGGGGGATATAATCCTCCCCTTACACCACCTCAGTCTTAGATTAGGCTCAGGCCCTACATAGTCTTTGGTTCCATCAATTTTATTCACAAAGCAAAATGCTGGCTTCTGTTGGGTTAGCTGTAACAAGAGGTCTGGTTTGTCTTTTATATACATTCCGTGCTGGGATGGTCATTGGTTTCCTCAAGATATCTAGCATTTCACCTTCACTGTTAATAGTGACTTGGGACACCTTAAAGGAATTATTTGGCCTTTCTGGTTTAATTTCTCCCAGCTAAAGTATCAGAAATAACAAAACTTCCTTTATCTCATCATCTCAGAGACATAGCAATGGTTAACCAGATCCCTTCCAAGTTGCCCAGAGAAAGAAAGGATAGAAATGCAAAGTGCTCTCCTTCTAGCCCATAAGTGGGTTACAAGTAGCTTAGGGAGGAAAACAAACTTGAAGTTTCTCCATACTGGAAAATGAGTCAAATAATTCCTCCTTGCTCCCTCCCAGGGTATTATCTGGATAGATGCATCTCTAGGCACATAATTTCCTAATCCAGATGTAAAGAGGAGCATGTTGCTTCCCCCTCTTCCCTCGCCTGGAGCATGGAGCTTTCATTGCGTGGCTTCAAGAGGACAAATGGATATCTCTAGCTTCTTCTACTCCTATGTTTCTTCAAGAGACATTCTAATTCCTGCCAGGAAGGGAGGCAGGAAGTTGGGGCTAGAGGTCATCACTCTGCTCTCCTCAGAGAGAGAAGGTATTGGACTAGAATTATATATATATATATATATATATATATATATATATATATATATATATATATATATATGTACACACATACACACACACACACACACACATATATATATGTATGTATGTATGTATGTATGTATCTGCTCCTTTAAATATTGTTAGCTCCTTTAAATATTGTTGGGGAATCTGCAGCCTTGAAGTCACATGTGGTCTTCTAGGTCCTTGAATGTGGCCTTTTGATTGAGTCCAAGTTTACAGAACAAATCCTTTTATTAAGGAGATTTGTTCTATGAAGTTTGGATTCAGTCAAAGGGCTGCACCTAAGGACCTAGAAGGCCACATGTAGCCTTGAGGATGAAGGTTCCCCATCCCTGGTAGGGGATATGATCAGGTTCAATGTAATTTCTGATCACTGTGTCATTATGGGGGAAGAAGGACCACATTATATTCAAGACTTAATTCCCTTCCCCCTAAATACCAGTTCCATGATGAATACACATAGGTCTAAACAAGAAACCCATTTATGTAAATTGGTAGTAAAACAGAAATCAGAGAAAGTACATGTAAGACAAGAAAGCATGAAGGAACTCTCCCACTGAGAGGTAGATAGCTCAGCTCAACCAAAAGAGACAATCCTAGATCCCACCCAAGGGGAACTCTCCAAAGTCTCTAGTGCAGTAAGGGACAGGAATATGGAGGAGACTGATAGCTCCTTTCATGTCAACTTCTTCCCAGAGTCTTTTCCTTAAGCAACTGAAGTGAGATTGGCTTCCTCCATCTTTTCTCTTGAACCTGGAAGCTAGAAGCACCTAAGTGGCTCAAAGCTTGGAGTCCTGAAGGAGTTGCAAGAAGATTGGACTCTTCCATTCCTGCCAGCTCAGCTCCTCCCCTCATGCAGAGCAGAGCATTCATCTCCACCAATAATGAGAGGGTCCCACACTGATGGGCTGTGGAACTGGGGCTTAGATGTTCTCTGATCTCTCTCCCCTGAATTCTAGTCCTTATAGGACCAACTATCACTTCTACAGCTTCATCTCTAATGTTCTGGTGGCCCCTGAAACAAAAAGTACTCAAAGATAACATCTTTCCCCAAAACTCTTATTTCTCTTACTAACAATCATCATCTTCTTATTCAGTTAGGTTTGAACCCTTAGAGATATCTTCCTATATGTAACCAGTTTTCTAGTCCTGTTGATCTTACCGTTCCAATATCTCTGACATCTTTTGTCTTCCTCTCCATTCACATTGACATTATCTCACTTCAGACCCTCATCACCTTAGAACAGAGGTGTCAAACACTGCTGGATTGTGATCCTCAACTCTCTCAACTGTAAGCAAACCAGATTAAAATGTAATTGGGAAATGTTTTACAAAACAAGTAAAAATATATCATAGATAATGTTCATTTTCTAAATCAAGATGTTACCTGCAGGAATCAATTTCTATTTGAGCTTGACACCACTGAACTAGACTCTTATAATTATCTTCTAAGTGGCCTTCATTCCTTGATTTATCTGCCAAAATAATCTTGTTAATAATTCATGGGACTGCCCATGTTACTCTTTTGCTCATTAAACTGCAGTGGTTCCCTAGTGCCTACTGGGTAAAATACAAATTCCTTATCTTGGTATTTAAGGATCTTCATGATATGGCTGAAATTTATTTCTGTCCTAATCTCATTTTATTCTCTTTAACATACTCCACTTTCTGATCAAACTAGTCACTTAAATCTCTTTTTTTGTCCCCAAATTCTTTATAGTCTCCATGCATGGAACACAGTCAATCCATCAGTCAGTCAATAAACATTTAGCAAGCCCTTGCCATGTGCCAGGCAATTGTGCTTCACCCTGAGAATTCAAAGAAAGGCACAGAAAACCACTTTCCTTGGGGAGCTCTCATCTTAATGGACCTCTTGATGTTCTCTTGCTTTAAGACCCAGCTGAGATGGCATCTCCTCTGTGAAGTTTTCCTGATCCCATCCAAAAGTGATCTCTCCCCTTTTGAATTTCCTCTTGCACTTGTCTACCCTTGTCTCTTGCTTTTATTTTACTTGACCTTTCATGATGCTTATTTGTGCCCTCATCTTATGCCCTCTGTAAGAGCAAAAGTTTCTTGAGGGAAAGGAATGCATTTCTTTTCACCTTTGCATCTACAGTTCCTAACACAGTGTCTTATATAAAGTAGGTGCCTAATCACTGTTCCTTACATGGATGTTGTGATTTTGTATGTGGTACAAAGTAAATTTGCATATAGTACAAGGAAGGCTCAAAACCTCCATGGACAGTAACAGAGAGGAGTCCCATGTTTCCAACCTTGCTAAGGGCACCTAGGTACCTTGTCCCAGTTCTGGGAAGGGGCACTTCACTTGGAGAATAACACTTCAGATCCTGCTCCTGCAGCCTTGGAGAGAAAAAAATGACCTCAGAAAGCAGAGACAGGTACAGACAATGTCTGACTTCATTTGAATTTAATTTGAGGGAGGGAAAGAGATGCACCAGAGAATTCTGTTTTCATAAAGAATGCCCATAATACCACTGTCCAACATCAGCTGAGGCTGTGCATGAATTCCATTTGCCCTGCAGCTGTCATACAGACTTGCAAGAAGAACTTGCTTTTCTAGTGTGCCTTGCAAAAGAGATTGTTGGTGGGATGGAAGAGACATTCTTCCAAGGGAACAATTCTAGCCTGTCCCAGACAGAAGGGCTGGCAAATAACATGGTGCTCATCTGTGGAGTGCCTGCTGAGACCCAGTACAGCAGACATTTTGCTCTACTTACCTAATCACTCTGCTACCCCTGGGGAATGTTTTTTTTTAAAGCTACAAAAATAAAAGTAGCGTTACCCTAGCAACGCACTCATTAGATGTTGTTTAGCTATCTCCAGGTAGATTAAATCATCTGTGATCTCCAATAACAATGCTCAAGCAGCATCATTCCTAATAATTGACTGCATTTTCTCACTTGATCTTTTCACAGCCTATAGGCATAACTTGATAATAGTTTATGAGTAGCGCTGACGTCCATACTGTGCTTTATGAATGTGTGCATCATCTCATTTGATTCTCACCAAAACACTGTGAGGTAAAGAGTGGGGCTATTTTTATCTTCATTAAATTGTTGAGGAAGCAGGCTGAGAGGTGGCTGACTTAATGGCCTGGCCAAGGTCATGGAGTTAGGAAGAAGTGATGATGGGGCCACCTCTGCAGTCAACATCCACACAAGCCATCCCTCATGCCTATAGCTCACTCCCTTTTCCTCTCCACTTCCCAGAAGCCTGGTGTTCCTTTTAAGGACCAGTTCAAAGACTCTCTCTCTATTACTCTTTCTGCTCCGATATCCCAAGAACCTAGGAGTCTCTGAGTATTACAAAGCATGAGGGGATTGAACTTGGTTCTCAGTCTGAAAGATGGGAAATGAGAATATTTGTGATGGGTCTCAACTTTCTTCAGATTGAATCACAACAAAAAAAATCACAATATCAATTTAAGAAACAATGATTAGGCACCTACTGTATGCAGGACACTGTGTTAGGTACTGTAGATGCCAAGGTGAAAAGAAATGCAGTCCTTTCCTTCAAGCTGAAATACTCAGCTTCCTCCATCCATGATATGGTTCCAGAATTAGAGACCTAGAACTCGTAGTGTACATGCTACTTATTTCCCATTTTGATCCTTCATTCCTAGGAATATTTCTCAGAATTACTCTTGATTACCTGTGACTATCTGGGGCCTCTTTCCTTTCTGATTTCCATCTAGCTGGAGATGAATTTGGAAGAGGTTGGGACTAGCCAAGGGGTATCTTAAGTTGTTTAGTACAGTGCATAGAAAGAATCAATGAATGAAAAAGAAACAACACCTTCATTGGATGCTTATTATATGCTACTGCCTGACCCTCTCCTTACGAAAAGTGCAACCCCAGCCACTAACTTGTAGTTGTAACTCGTTTCTGTCTCTACCATCACTTCCAAGACAATGTGTTCCAACAATCATAGAAAAATCTTCTACCATATTCTCTCAGCTTAGGGAGGCTTTAGTCTTTCCATTAGAATCCAGGTAGCCATAATCCCTGACACCTCTAGCTCTGACCCGCTGACCCAGGGCATATCTGGATGATTATAGCTGTGCTTTCTGAAGTCTCTTCTTCCTCTGGGATCTGTCTCTAGCCTCCTCTTCTGCCAAGCCAGGGTTGAGGCCAAGGAGAAGGGCATAAACAGAAGCTATAGGTCTCATTGGTATGATGACCTTCCCATATGCCAGGGACCCATTCTGAGAAGACTAGGCACCCTTGTGTATAACCCAAGACACTTTGGTCATGTGTCTTCCCCATTTAGTCAGATACAGTAATCATTCTTGGATCAGTTCAGTCCCCAAAGTGGATTTCTTGGAAAGTGTAATATAATTTGGTTCATGCATTTTTGACACAGAAGAATAAAAAATAAGTTATACTTCTCTTGATGGATAAGCAGCTTTAGATATTAATGACAGAAAGCTAAAAACAATGGAATGAGGGCTAAAAAAGGGTCTGTTGTTTTCCACAAATAAAGGTAACAACAGTAACAATATTCTACATTTGTAAAGTGATAAATGCTTGCAAAGTGTTTTCACAGACATGTGATACTCAGAATAGCCCTGAAAAGTAGGAAAGTTGGGTGTTTTCATGCTCATTTTATAGGTGGGAAAACTGGGAGTTTCAGAGATCAAACTGATGCCTTGGGAGGGATAACATAGCTGGTGACAGGCCCAGCCCTAGTCCTTTTCCTCTAGTCTTTGAAGGCCTGACTTCTTGTAGAACTGGAAGTTGGGAGATGGGCAGAGGAGGAGGGTAGAACTAGCTCCCAGAAGAAGAAGAGACCTCAGAAGTCACAGCTACAGTCATGCAGATGTGCCCTGGTCTTCATCTCCATCTGACTGAAATTCAACCAACCCTAAAATGAAGAAGGCATCAAATGCATGAATCATTCATTAGGTCCCTCCTATGTTCCAGGGAGAAAAGCCAAACCTTGTGATTTCAAGTCTAGTGCGTTGTGCCTGCAGGGAATGAGGCCATTTTCAGGACATGTCACAGCTTCCGGAAGCCTCTCCAGACACTGGAGAGAAATTTGATTAGTCAGAGCTTTACTAAGCACTTACTATGTGCTAAGTGCTGGGGATACTACGGAAGGCAAAAACATGGTCTCTGCCCTTCATGAGCTCTCAAATAGGTGAAGACAACCTGTAAATGGCTTTTGTTATGTCATTTTTAGTCACATCTGACTCTTTGTGACCCCATTTGGGGTTTTCTTGGCTAAAATACTAGAATGGTTTGCATTTCCTTTTCCAGTTCACTTTACAGATGAGGAAACTGAGGTAAACAGGGTTAAGTGACTTGCTCAGGATCGGAGAATTAGCAAGTATCTGAGGCTGGGGTTGAACTCAGCCTTCCTACTCCAAGACTGGTACTCTATCCAGTGTACCACCTAGCAACTCCAGTATATAGCTAGGTAAATACAAGATATAGATAGTGTAAATGGAAGATCTTTTGGGTGTACAGAATGGTTTGGAAAGGCACCTGATAAGTGATAACCTCTTTGAAGGGATTCTCCAAAGGTAGCTGGATAGTGAATATTTCATAGTGTTTCATTTCCTCATTCAGCTTGGTAACTCAATGAAACTGAGATGAACCCAGAAATCTAATCTGCTGATGCTCTCTGTGGAGATGTTCAAAGAACACTGGACCTGGAGTAGAAGGCGTGCATTAATATCCCACCTTGTACACTTGGAAGCTATGTGATCATGGGAAAGTCATGGAGGGTCTCATGTTTCCTCAT
Source organism: Potorous gilbertii (assembly GCA_028658325.1). Classification (NCBI taxonomy): domain Eukaryota; kingdom Metazoa; phylum Chordata; class Mammalia; order Diprotodontia; family Potoroidae; genus Potorous; species Potorous gilbertii. The sequence continues at coordinate 646,746,838 of CM053770.1, read as the reverse complement.
CTGTGAAATGGGGATAATGATACTTCTACCATTCCTTTGGTAGATTCATTATGATAAAAGAGTTCTGAAAACCTCTAAGTGCTTATATGAATATGAGGGAATATCACTCTGGAGATTGCAAAATGGAAGCATTGAATAAATGGTTGCTATGGTCTTGGAGTCAGTTGTACGAGCCTGAAACTATCTTCCTGGGAAATGGTGAAATAACTGAATAATTCAGGGGAAAAAGGAACTCACACTTTTCTGTTCCCAATGTTGGATCTCTATCCGCTATGCTACACAGCCTCTCCTTTGCTTCATGTAAGCTAGAATAGCCAAAACATTAGGGTTATCCAAAAGCGAAATGGGAGGCCTTAGGACTGTGGTGTCGAACTCCGACAGAAATGGGTTACTAATTTGTAGAGAAGAATCCCTGTGGACCACCTATTGACAGTTTTGAAATGTAATATTTTCTGATTTTTAATTTGTTTTGTTAAAAGTTTCCCAACTGCATTTTAATCAGGTTCCTGCTTCATCTGGGAGAGTTCTGGGCTGCATTTGGCCTGAGTCCCGTGTTTGCTATCTCGGTGAATTCTACCTCACTGGGGGTGGAGAGGGAGGAAAGGAGAGGCATAAAAGCAGATGCCAGCTGCTTGCTGCAGGGAAGTATGTTTTAAAGGAAATTCTCATAGAGGCAGTGTGGCATACTGGATAGAGTGATGGCCAGTATGGGGTAGTGGATAGAGTGATGAGCTGTGAGACAAGAAGAAGAGGGCTTCATATACATACATACATACATATACATATATATATGTATATGTATGTATATATAAGTAGGTAGAGACAGATAGGTATAGATGGGTAGATAGATAGATAGATAGACAGATAGATAGACAGATTAGTCCTGTTACCTTGGCATCCCATTTCAATTCTTCACTTGTCTATAAATTGCTTTACAAAGTTTAAAGAACTATATAAATGCAGACTATTCTTATTGGTCAGTTACAAGCTGGACTCAATTTAAGTCAACAAGTTTATTATTACTGTGTACCAGACCCTGTGCTAAGAACTGGGAACATAAGCAGAAAGGCAATTTCTGCCCTTAGGGGAAAATAACGCATAAAATGAGGCCAGAATGTGGAGGGCAGGGGAGGATGGTGCTTAGCATGAGGACATTGTAGAGAAAGTCTGGGAGGAGAATCAGGGGTACAGCCTGGAGAGGAATGAAGACTGCCTTGAGTCTATGAACTCCCCAAGAGCAGGGACTGTTTTATGCCTTCGTAGACTCAAGGTTTTACAGGACTTGGCACTTATTGGGTGCTTAATAAACGTTAGGTAATGAATTGACTGATTAAGTGATTAATAAGGTTCCTTCATGTTCTTAGATTCTCTGAAAAAGGTCTAAAAAAGGAAAGGCTAAAGAAGAGTTTTAGGAATGATCTTCAGATATATTATCTCATGGGAAATTCAGAGAAAGATAGGGAAAAATGATAGCTTGTTCCCACAAGAACATGAAACAAGAAGAAATATATTCTAGAAGGAAGATTTATTTGAGATATGAAGAAATAGTTTCTGATATTGCCTTCTGAACCTCTTTTGCTGAGGGCTAGATGCCTAGCTTTCGGAGGTGAGTAACACGCCATGTTACCTGGAAACAGGAATAGACTATTCCTTTGCAGTCTTGTTTATGTATCTTGATTTGTGGTTCCATTAATTCACCTCAAGCACATTGTACAGTGGGTCTGTCCTTTAAATGTGCAGATGCTGCTAATGGTGTTTACAGGGCAGGTAGTTCAGCTGAAGGTTTATTTTTTTTTCACATTATGCCTGTTGCTATGTTCCCACTGGCAGCAGCAAGGACTATGGTCTTGGACAACAACAGCAGAGGTATCGCTTTCTGGGTTTCTATTTTTGGCTGTGTAAGATGTGTGTCCTTCATCCTTTCCAGGCTGACATATCAGTGGAGCTGGCCTTTACGAAGCAATAGACTTTGATAACTTTTCCTCCATTCAGCTGTATGCTCAACCAAGTGGTTGAAAAGTCATGAATCTATCCCCTTTTTTTATTGGTTTTGTTAGTTATTCTCTGTTCTCTAGCCCTAGCTTGTGCCCTCCTCGCCTGGCAGGTGATATATGTAAGCCCTTGATTTTAAGAAAGGAAATGTGGTTGGCCCAGGGCAAATCAATAACACCCAAAGCATACGCTCTATGGATGGTGAATCAGCAATGTCATCATCACATACCAAGAATATTTGGTATCTCACCATGTTGTAATTAACTCATTCTCATCTTTTTCAAAGAACTCAGATAGAAATGATCCTAGGACTGGTCACTATGTTATCATTATTTTTTCATGTTTATAATCTTTCCAATTTCAATTTCCTTTACATTTAATATTCTGTGGACTATTTGTGCAAGTAAAAAAAAAGACTTTGTAATTGAATAAAGAATTGGGATGTTAACTTGGTTCTCTGAAGGCATTACCAGGACAACTCAAGTAGTAACAGGGTGATGATATGATATGATATATATTTTGCACTGTTCCCACATGACTTTCGTAGCATCATAGGTGTAGAGCTGGATGCAATCTTAGTCCAGTAAGTCGACCTCCAACTTTAACAGATGAAATAAATAGGTGAGATCCTGAACAGTAAAATGAATAGCCCAACATCACACTGGCTAACAGTTGCTGAACCAGAATTATAACCCAGGTCTTCTGGTTCCAAATCCTGAACTCTTTCCATTGCACCCTACTTCTTTGGAGATTATCAACATTCAGTCTGGCAACAGACATTACCTTGCGGAATCATTCTATTTCATCTCAAAGGATTGTTGAGGAGTGGTTTTATTTGTGATAATGCTTCAGTTCTGGTAGATTGTGTTTATTGAATTTTCAACGATATTTGGGGATCTAAACTTTTCCTTTGGGGATCTCTTTGTACAAAGATTAGCAAAATATTTTATTATTAATAATATAATAATCTTATTCTCATCTTTTTGATAAAGTTTAGGTAGAAACAGTCAAAGGGAAAGCTGCTATCCTCTTATTTTTTATGTTAATGTTCTTTTTGTTTTTGAGGCAATCAGGGTTAAGTGAGTTGCCCAGGTTATAAAACTACTGAGTATCTGAAGCTGGATTTGAATTCGAGTCCTTCTGACACTAAGGCCAGTGCTCTATCCACTGCACGTATGTTTAATGTTCTAAAGACTGTTGCACAGATATATAAAATGACTGCTTTTTGTAGCTAAGTATCAAGATGTAAGCTCACCTTCAGCTTAGCAGTCAGGCAATGGGGTGCACATTTTAGGTTGACTTTGATCTCTATGCAGAGGTCCAACAGTGTTGGTTCCAAAGTCAAAGGGGCCTGCCCTATACAACATCTGTAACAGATAAAGGACCAAAACCAAAACGAACAAAGAAAAATAAAAAACCCAAGTTATCACCTGGTGGCCAGCCTCCTAGTAATGACCCTTTCTAAACTTAGTTTGTTCCCCATATAACAGTTACCTGATATATCACTGAATCCAGATCCAAAATATTTTTAGATGATTTTGTTGTTAAATAGTTTTTCAGTCATATCCAACTCTTCACAACTCCATGCAGATGAGACTTTGTAATATCTCGAATCACATCTATTATGTCTAAGAGTCAAGCCTTGAACTCAAGTCCTCCTGACGCCATAGCCAGACGAGTAACCACACTGCCATGCAGTCTCTCACTTTATTGTACTTCAAGATTCACCAATTGCTTTATGTTATATCATTTAATTTAATGCTCAAACAACCCTCTGTGGTAGGTACTTCAAGCAGTGTTATCTGCATTTTACAGATTGGAAAACTAAGATCTACAGGAAGTAACTGAACCTTAGTCATCCAGTTGGTAAGTATCTAAGGCGGGGTTTGAACTCATGTCTTGCTGAACTTCCAATATAACATACTTTCCTTTACATCATATTGTTAAAACACTCCATCTAGATTATGTGACTTACTAATTCCTACCTTACTCCAAATAAAAGTATAATGGTAGACTCCTAGCCACAAAAGCAAAAGATATGTTTAGGAAGGGGAGATTTTGGGAACCTCATAAATCAGATGACATAGGCTATTCCTAACCTCTACCCATTTCCAGGATTTGACTAGAGTACCTAAGGACCAGAGCTTATCTTCGGTCATTTTTCTAAGAATGTAAGTGTTATTATGAAGAGGCAAAATGGTTGAAACAACCATTAGCACTGGAGTCATGAAAGGAGGACTGGGTCCAAGTCCAGGCAGTGAGAGTTACAAGTTTAATCACTTACAAGACACTTGTCCAAATCTCTAGATGTCTAAGAGCCTCAGTTTTTTTCATCTCTGGAACTGGAATAATAAAATCTGTACTCCCTAACCCACAAGATAATTAAGGGAGATAATCTATGTAATGTGTTATCTACATATGATTTGTTCCTGTAGGAGGTAGGATGACACACACAAAAGTAGTTGGACTTGAGTCATGTGAGTTGGTTTGAAGTATAGCTCTACCATTTACCAACTAGTGGATCTCCACGGAGGAGTCACCTAATCTCTGAATTAGTTATAAAATGGTGATAAAAGGGAAAGCAACAACATATGTAAAATTATTGGATACCTATGAATGATTAGGAATCCAACAGCACTCTTTGGTGGCCTTTGCATCTTTCATTAGAGCACTATTCATTCTGTCTGACTCTTCTTTACAAAGCCCTTCCCTTGCAATCATCATAGGATCAGTTGCATTTTACAAAAGGGGAAATTCATCAGTTTTTCTTGCCCAAGATTACACAGCAACTATTGAGTCTTATAGCCAGGATTTGAATTAAAATCTACTAATGTCAGACCCAGTATGCCCACCCTTCTCTATATCAAATTACTTCTTGCTTTACCTTTTCTTTTCTTCACTGTTACAGTACCACATACTCTCCTCCATCCTCCTCCCACCTTGGATGGGGTTCCGTAGCATAGAGATTAGATCTGTAGAGCTAGGAGTAATTTGTTTTTTCTTCTGCTTTCATGGAAAAATAAACATATAACAATTATCTTGCTTCAGTTTAATTCCAAGAGGCGCAACTCCTCCAGGGAAAATGAGTAATGCCTCACTCAATTGTAAGACACGTTTCCTGAGCCCAAAGGTTACTGGTACAAGCAACAGGAAACCACAAACCTGCCCTTTTCAGCACCAAGGAGAGAAAACATTTCCCTAAAAGGCCAAAAATAATGGGAAAGCATGGCACCATCTTAGGACATCCTTCATCAAACTGTCTTCAATGACTAACTTTTCCTACAAATCAATCGAATCAGTGACATAAAATCTACAATGTTCAACTTACTCTAGTACATGATAACTTAGACAGGGTTTCCACCAGCTGGAAGGAAGCTGGAATAGAAGGCACAGGAGGGAGCATTTGATGCTTGGTCTTAGCTCCTTTTCTGCCCAAGGACAGGAGACCATTTTGATCTAGGTTCACTGGAAAGTAAATGCCCCATTTCAATCATTTCATTCTCTTGTATTTCATTGCCTTTAATCTCACTTCAGCAAACTTTCCCTTTGTTTCTTCTACCAGGGGAGGGCTGGTGAATTAGAAGGCCTCACCTAGGTTCTCTCTATGTAGCACCTGTTCCCAGTAACTCAGTAACAAGTCTTCAGAGAGCCCTCTTGGCTTCCATTACTTGGAATGCCTAGTTCCCTTCAAGACTCGGTGAAGTGCCTCCTCCTACAGGAGGCTGTTCAGAATCACTCCCTCTTCCAGTTACTTGTGTACATCTAGTATCCCATGGTTGAATGTAAACTACTTGAGGGCAGGTGCTGTTCCATATTTGCCTTTGTGTCCCCAGTACCCTAGCAACAGTGACTGCAAAGTAGAAGCTTCATAAATAGTTATTGAATTAAATTGAATTTGTATTCTAGTTATGCTTACTACCTAACCTTACCTAAGTCATTTCTCTTCTCTGGGACTCAGTTTCCACCTTTGTAAAATGAGGAGTGTTAAGGTATATAAAGTCCTAAGTAATGAGGGCTGAAGTTCCAATTGTGCCTACTACCTATGTAATCTTAAATAAAGCACTTCTCTGGGACTGAATTTCCATCTTTGAAAAATGAAGGGTGTTGAAGCATATGGTCTCTAACTTTTTTTTTTGCCCAAATGTCAAAATCTTCTTATAATGCTCAAACATAATAGTTTGGAGCCCTGAGTGAGTCAGAGACCAATAATAGTTGTGTGCCACAATTATTACTCAAAGCTACTAACAATATGCCACTTCTAAAATAATTATCTAAAAGTGTTTTTCACTTTCACTTAATGATTTTTCCCTCACAACAACTCTGTCAGAGGTACAAGTTATTAGCTTCATTATACAGATGAATAAACAAATACCAAGAGTTGATGTACCTTGCCTAAGGTCCTATGGTGAATACGAGGGAGATCCAAGATTCTAACCTAGATCTTTTGACTTCCAAAGAGTCAGCTGATGGCACAGTAGAAAGAACTCTGGGCTTGGAGTCAGGAAAATACAAGTACAAATCTGGTCTCAGATACTGACTAGCCATTTGACCCTGGTCAAGTCACTTAGCCTCTGCTTGCCTCTGTTTCCTCAACTGTAAAATGGGGATTCCCAGTGTTGTTGTAAGGATTGAATGAGATAATATTTGTAAAACACTCAGCACAGTGCCTGGTACATAGTAGGGGATTAAGAGATGCTTGTTTCCTGTTCCAAAGTTACCTTCCAAATATTGCTGTTCAGTTGTGTATGACTCCTTGTAGTCCACGGATATAATTCATGGAGTTTTCTTGGCAAGGGTACTGGAGAGGTTTGCCATATTCTTCCCCAGTATGTCCCCATTCTACAGATAAGAAATTGCGGAACTGACTTTCCCAGGGTCACACAACTAATAAGTATCTGACCCTTGGTTTGAACTCAGATTTTCTGGACTCCAGGCCCAGTTCTCGATCCACTGCATCACCTAGTTACCCTCAAATATAGAGAACTACGAAATACAGAGTACAAATATAGTATGCTACAGCTAGACTGCAATTAGTAAAAAAAAATGAATCTCATGTAATGGTCACATTTTTGGAATTCACACTAAATATTTCCACTAGGCTAGAATCGATTACTATATTTTGTATGAGTATAACTTTGAATAATCTGAATTCAAATACATGCAACCACTTAACAAGATCCGATATTCACATCAATTGGGACTTGGCTACACATCATATAGCCTATCAAGAACCTACTGAGGTCCCATCCCCATGTTTTCCCTTTTAATCAAACTTTTCCAAGTTTAAAGAATAAGCGGGCTAATAAAAATGTCACTTCAAATGCTATCACAAGCCCAGAGTAGATTTCTTGTCCCATTAGTGATATAAACATACAATTGCAAAAATACCCATTTAACGTAGTCACAAGCCTAGCTCGTGAATTCAGTCTTAAAGATGAAAGGGGCCTCAGAAAGCCTCTAGTCCAACCCCCTCATTTTATAGGTGAGGAAAAATAGACCTTGGGAGAGCAAGTCACTGACCCAAGGTTACCTAGACAGTAAATGTCAGAGGCAGGAATTGAACCCAGTTCCACTGGCTCTTGGTGGATTTTTAAAAATTCCCTTGTACCATGAAATGTTTTTGTTTCTAATACCCTTACTTTATAGATGAAGAAACTATAATTCAGAGAGATTGAGGCTGTATAAATCTGGATTTTAACAGTGGCTTCCTGACTTCTGGGTCAAGATACTTCTTCTTGCAGGCAGCAGGAGAAGTGGGAAAGCTTGAAGGGGAGCCTTGGTTAGCCTAAGTTTGACTTGGATGAGCTGGAATCTCTTCCAGGCATAATCTCCATTCATATGTAATGAAGTTGGGTGTAGGCAACCTTATAATATACGATAATTTATATTACTATAACATGCTATGTCTACCTTCTCATTTGATCCTCATAATAATCCTGTGAAATAAATACATCCACATGGAATATATTTATATGTTTATGTCCCTTCTTCCCATCCCAAAGATTCTGGGCTTATACAAACTCGGTTTATTTCTAAGGATCTTAATTAAATAATAAAAGCTCTTACTTATGTGGTGCTTGAAGGTTAAGCACTATGCAAATGTTAACTTATTTCATCCTCACAACAACCTTGGGAGGGAGGTGCGATTATTTTCTCTGTTTTACTGATGAAGAAACTGAGGCAGACAGAAGCTAAGTGACCTGTCCAGAATCATATACTTAGTAAGTCTGGATTTGAACTCAAATCTTGCTGATTCCAGGTGCAGCACTCCCTAGCTGCCTATAAAGATCATTTTCTCTCATTTACTCTTCCTCAACCTCAGGAAAAACTTTAAAACAAAACTTTTATAGTTTAAGTGTAGGGTCCATTACCGTGCTTCCCAATTCCCCTTACCTCTCTGCAAAGGTACTCTATGTACAATATGGATATTATTAGATTATATCAGCTAGAGTTTCATTTCCTCCACAGAAAGGGTATAAAACACAAAGGACTGTCAGTGCAGTTGAACAAATAGAGGAACCATGAACCACCCAAATAACCCATTAGATTCATTAGGGCCTCCCCGTGCCCTGAAAAGGAAAGGCAGTTATACTGAACAAATATTCCCCATTCACCTTACACTGGCATCATCTGAACAACTCACAGAAATAACATAAAGGGTTGGCAAGTTCCATCCCCTCATGGCACGGTTTTAATCCCAAAGCTTCGGGATGCTTCTGTTGGTAACTGTCTTCTTTGAGAAGCATTCTGCTAAGTAAATTTCCTGTTGAGTGACTGGTATCCAACTGTCAAACCCAGTGTCACCCATAAAGTAACCCCAGGGCTGAAAATGTCCTCTCTCAGTATTTATGATCTCTGACCTATATTTAGTAAAGGAAACACGAAGGTAGAAAAAGTTAGCCCAGAAGTCAAGGTCTATAAACTCTCCTCTTAGGGAGATAAGTATGTGTCTGGGTGGTAGTTCAAATCTGGTCTCAGATAGTTACTAACTGTGTGACCCTGGGCAAGTCACTTAACCCTGATTGTCTTAAAAAAATCTCTCCCACTTCCATTCGTTTCTGCTGTAAATCACTATTACTCCTCATGGTTGGGGTGGAACAAGAGAAATTCCTTCCACTGTCACTCACTTTGCTGCATTCTAGTTTGGAAGTCCAATTGCTCACTCTCATAGACTACATCATGGGTAACTACAATAACAAAAATTTTCTGTTCCATATAAATGAGAGTCGCTAATTATCTTGGAGGAAGCCCAAGACATGGGAACATGTCTAGTTCTGTGGTACCATAAAGGCCAAGGTCTCCCATTGCATCCTGGGCCATCTCTAGTCATCCTGATGAATATCTGGTCAGTAGATCCAGATGGCTCAGGAGGAGAAAGTGAGGGTGGGGACCTTACACAGCTCTCTCTCACTCAAAACAGAATGAAGTGCAAGTTATGTCATAATTTCTCTGATGTCATGGTCCTCTTTGAAAACAAAGGAGGAACACAATGTCCCCCTAATCAACTTGAAGAGATTATAAGGAATCACTGAATTTATCAAAGGTTGCCTTAATCACTCATTACAGATAGGGCAAGTACTATTTTCAGATAGTCAGTGATGGACTTGGGACTTTGATATATATCTTTGCCTCGAAGTGCAGTATTCTTTGACTAAGTCATCCTCAGCCTTTTGTTCTTTCCAGTAAACTACAGCCACATAATTTGGCTCTTCCCTGTCTCCATGCTTTGTCCCCCTACACACTACCTTTGAGTAGAAAAGGATTTTATATTTAATTCTAGAGGTAATAGGGAATCACTGGACTTTATTGGTTGGGGGGGTGACATCAGGTATTCACTTTAGGAAGATCGCTTTGATAGATTGTGGTGGATGGAATGGAGTGTGGAGAGACTTGGGGCAGGGAAACCAATTTGGAGACCAGCCATGGTACAGGTGAGAGGTAATGAGGATGAGGAAATTAACTAGGGCGACAGATCTATTAGTAGAGAGGGAGGTCATTCTTGTGTAAGTGTGGACACCTGCTAAGATTTAATCAGTAGCAGCCAGACATACTAGGAAAAATACTAGGCTGGGTGGGGCTTCAGAAGCTTGTTTCTAGCCCTGGCTTTGCCACTACCTAGGTGTGTGCTCTTGGACAAATCTCTTAAGCTTGATTTCTTCAATGGACCAGATGACCTTAAAATTCCCAGTGGCATCTGTCCCATGATATTTCGATTGGAACAAGGGACAAAATTCCTTTTTGGCTAAGACTTTTAAACAAATTAAGCTCTAATTGGGCAATTTTTTGGCATCAGGGCAGTGAGTCAAATGGATTGATGTACATCCCTGAAATGACATTGTGGAGCAAGTGTTGGACTCAAAGAATGTTAACCCCTCTGAGGGTAGGGCTTGTTTTAATTTGTGTCTTTTTTCTCAGTACCTTTACATAGTGCCTGCACATGGTAGGTGCTTCATAAATGATTGATAGATTGAAATTGGTATGGGAATGCTAGTACATTTTTCATTTCTGTCCCTTATAGAGGATAAATGAATTTCATTGCATAGCCCCTATGCCCTTAGGACTATACAATGAAATTCATTTATCTGATATTTTTCCATCATCGAGCTTATTTAATTAACAAATCTGTTGACAGAAAAAGGCAAGGGAAACCACTTCCAGGTAAAGGGGATTTAAAGTTTGACTTTCCAGAAAGTTTGCTCCTGACCCTTCAGCTCTTCCAGCTTTTCTCCTGCCAAGTGTTTATTATCTAATCCATAATCTGCTGAGTCCTAATGCAATTCCATCATTCAATCCTCTGCTGGCTATGGGCTCTTTATTTAAATAATTTAAATAAACAAACAAATATTTATATATGAATATATTTATATATATTATATTTCTACATAAATATTTATCTCTGCAGGATTGAGATATGAAAAGAAGACTGGACTTGGAGACAAAAGACTGTGCTTTACATCCTGGCTCTTCATCTAATTAGCTAAGGGACCTGGAGTAAGTCATTTGTATTACCTGAGTCTCTGTTTTGTCCTTCTGTAAACATGAGCTGAAGTTGCATTGCCTCCCTCACTAATTCGTTGTGAGGATGCAAAGAAGGTTATGCATGTGACATCTGATGAAATCCAAAAAGCGTTTATAAAGTACCACTATAACCCCTGCAAAAAGAACCGTCTCTGACAAGAATACATTTGCATTCCACAGGGAAATGCAAGCCATCAACAGTGTCAGACAAACATTGTTACTACTCCGCCTTTAGGACACTTGCTTGCTCAGCTTTCTACCACAGCTGGCTAATGCAGATTGTTGTGCCTACACAGGTGTGTCCTGAGACCAAAGGAGATGCAGTCAAACGCTTTGTAGGATGGAAAATGTTACAGAAAGGTCAGCTGTTGCTGCTGCGTTGTTTGTCTCCTTGTCTCTGCAATTAGCTTTGAAAATAGAAGCATCTGTAGCCAGGTACAACAAAACATGGTTTCTTTGGCCTCTGGTCCTTTCTCGGATGTTCCTGAAAAATATGCCTTTGACTAGGACACCTGGTCCTTGCCTCCATTTTTGAATGTTTCAAATAGAAATGAGGGCCACCAAACCATTAATGAGGAGCCTTGTGGACATACTGATTTAGCTTTCAAATGTAACATTATCTAGGTTTTGTTTTATTTTTTATTTCATTAAATATTTTCCAATGACATTTCCATTTGTTTTTGAGATTTGTTTGGAAGTGTCATGGGTCTTATGTAGCGAGGAGTGATCGACATTTCCCCATATCCTCATTCTCTGTCTCTTGAAATCCATGACTTGTTCTAAACGCCAATCTAGGTATCCCCTCCTCCATGAAGACTTTCCTAATCCTCCCAGTTTACCCATCCCTTCACTGAACAGTTTACAGTGATCTTTCCCTCCTCACATTTCTCACAGCACACTGCCTATAAGCTCAACAACCCCTCGTAGGAAGGTTACTTCTGCATACTTCATTCCTGCCAGTACATGGTCTATCCTATCTTGTATATAGGGACTGGACTTATGCCTTCCTTGACACAGGAATTCCCATATGATAACTGATCCTTGTTATTCACGGTTTTAGAGAGCTGCCTAGAGCACTGAAAGTTCGAGTGATTTGTCCTGTGTCACCCAGTCAGTGAGGGTCAGAAGTAGTATTTGAACCCGGGTCTTCCTGACTCCAAGGCTAATTCTCTGTTTGCTACACTATGCTGAGCATAGTCCGGGCTTGATAAATGAGGGTTCAGTTGAATTGATCTCTGACATTTGCCGAGAAAACCATAGATCATGCCTAAAGGAAAACACATCTTGCCCACAGAAGGTGATTAACAATTGATTGTTTAATTGAAATGATCATTTAATTGAAATGATTTGAACATGTGAAACATTTAGTTAATCATCTGGATGACTCAGACTCATGATAGCAAACATCCTGCTATCTGTGTGCTTTGGTATGGCTGAATTTTCCAGTTTTCATCCGATGCTTGATGCTGATAAAAATCCAAATCGTCCCCTCTGAGACAACAGAGCTGAAGTTCAGAATTGTAGGCGATACAGACCTATTTGTAAAGAAAGACACATTTTTTTTTATATTTGTTCACATACTCCCTCCTCTGGTCCTCAAGTAGCTATTCCATCCTGAAATGGACATTTCAATGAGAGTTGGTGAGGCTGCTTGCTTTTTTTTTTTTTTTTTTGCTATGTTTTTATTTTTGTTTTTTGGCCCTATAAAGGTTTCTAGGTACACATTTTGCTGGCAGGCTGATTATAGGTGTAACTGATCCATATTTTCTAGATGTGTTCTCTATTCTGTCAGGCTAATCATCATCTTACCAGGTTCCTTTTCCCTGTGCACTCCTTTGCAATATGCCAGGTGTTGGTTCACCTTTTGCAAATCTCTACTGAGAAATTAGAGCATCCTGATGATTTTCATTTGGAAATGAGTGATGATTTTATTACCTAGAAGGGTTGTTGAGAACAGGAGATAGGAATTATCCCCAAAATAAGCCCAAATATTCCTGCTAAAACTTTAGGTTCCTTGAGGTAGCTTTCATTCTGCAAACCAGATGCAAACACAGAGAATGAATATCAGAGCAGATTCATCTAGTGCAGATTCATCCTTTTACAGATGAGAAATGCAGGTGCTTATTCATTGACTTCAGGCTGTGAAAGGGGTAATGACTTCTCAGGTGTCAAAGGCTAGTGATAGAGTCAAGTCTAGAATTAATTCCCATTTCAGAACTCTTAATTCCTAAATTCCCATCTTTTGAAAAATCATAAAGCCTCTTTTTTCTTTTCTGGAAGCCCACACATCTTGAAATAGATATCTGGGTTGGGTATTGGGGTAAAGTTTTTCTCTTGTGTGTGCTCGCTTTCTCTTCTCTTTTCTTTATCTCCCATTTATTCATTTGGCATTGTTCATGCGTCAGCCTGTCTTTTCCTCATTTCTCTTCCAAGGGTTGGAGGAGGCAGAGGGGAGGGGAACCAGTGCCACAGTGCTGTCATCTGATTGGCTGACTGGGATGGACTGGACTATAAAAGAAACTCAGGCAGGTTCAGAAGGAAGACTCTCAGAGGAATCTGACAGCATCCTGTCTGAGACAAAAAAGACTCAAACAGAAGCGACAGCTCCTCCTGCCGTGTTTCTCTTCTGCACTTTGAAGACAAGCAAGAAACCAAGATGTGCAAAGGACTTGCTGCCCTGCCAGCCACTTGCCTGAGGAGGTAAGGTTGTTTTCATGCATTGGTTATGACAGATGTGCTCCATTAACCTGACACCACTTGTGCAAGGTGTCCCAAAAGTCTTGGTGCGGGTTGGAGCTCAAACCTACAGACTTTGAGGATATCCTATGTTTGCATTCAATCAATGCAACACTAAGCTCCCAGACTTCTCTCAAAGACTAGATATGAATTGTGACTTAAGGATTTTTCTTTCTCCTTCACTTCTAATGCCTATATGCTCTATAACTAGTCCTCCCTTAGAAGTCTAGGGCAGAAATGTAAGATTTTTGTCTTGAATGCATAGAAATCTGTATCATTGTCTTTGAATGATGTTTAGTTAGTATTCCTGGTATGTGGATTTCCTTAGAGCATCCGTTTTCATGCTAGCAATGAGTATCGACTAGACAGTTTTCCTCCAATGACATATCACATTGTTGCTATAAAAAGTCTACTATGGTGTAGTGAAAAGAGTGCTCTACCTGGCTATTTGACCTTGAACAAATTAGTTCCTTTTCTCTGAGTTTCAGTTCATTCTTCTGTTAAAAAAAAGTGGAGAATTAGAGTGGGATAATCTCTGAGATTTCTTTGAGTTCTACCGTTCCATTCTTGAATGTTATCTATATTATGCTATAGGAACTCCTAATATCAGTGAAATACTTTACCAAAAGGGGTGTTAAAAACCGATAATCTTCAAAAGCCTGGTGACTTGATGTCTTATGTTTTCTATAACATATATTTGGAGTACATAGCATAGGGAGACATCTATGCCTTTGGCAATCACTTGGTTTTACTACCAGAACTTATGATTTAATTAACAACTGATAATCTAGCCAATGCAGGGAGCTCATTCCAGCTCCTCTACATTAGCACACAGGTCTCAGGCTAGCCATGACAGTCAGTAACCACAATGTGTTAAATTGTACTCTTAAAAGTTTTTAAATGCTCTGCTACTGTTCATCTGTCGAAGAAAGTTCACTTTAAGATATTTTGCTTATTTTGAAGATATATGTTAGAAACTCACGGTTAACTCTTATTAACCTGTCACACTCCCCCACTCTCTTCGTAACTGATGTGATGTTGTGCACAGAGTTGGTGTATGCTGAGACATAAGGCTATATTTTCATACAAACTGAACATGTTTTCAAATCTAGTCTCCCTCTGTCCTTCCCAGATTTTGAAAGACTCTATATTAGTGCACTGTGACTGAGAGGAGGTTTGCACTGCAGACATTCTGTAAAGGAATCCACAGAGGATTACATCTTAAAGTTGCTTCCGTGTTATTTAACCTTAAAGGCAATTTCAGCTGCTGACATGTATACAGCTCTTAAGAAAATAGACCAGAGAAATGCCTCCAGGGCCCCTTAGCACATAAGGAATTTGAATAAATAAATGAATGCTGCTGTTACAATAGTATCTTTCCTTCTGTGCTTGTCTTAAAGTGGAATAAATTTCAGTTATTGTTGTTTTTAAACAAATTCAGACCAAGGTCATGCATCAGAGAGAATAACTTTAATTTCTTACTGATCATGGATTCCACTTTACCAGATCCCCCTCATTCTTACTAAAGAATTTGCCATCCATTCCAGGACAGCCTCCTCCCCTTGTCTTTCCAAGGACAGTCAGAAAGATACAACTGATCTTAGAAAGGGGGCAGTCATGTCTGGATTCTATTTTGAACCTTGAATAGATCAGTGATTCTTTCTTCCCCTGCTCTAGAGCAAGTCACTCAAGCATTTCTGGGCCTTAGCTGAGTCTCTGCAAAGCAATCAAATACATCAATGTGGGGAGGGAGGTATACTTTCCTAACAGCTTTGGACTTCCCATTAAAAATTGGGCCTGAACTCTGCCTCCTAGGTGAGATAAGAGTCTTTGACTAGGAGAGCATCAGTCCTCTCAATTTACAGCAGAAGAATATGAGGTTCAGAGAGATGAAGACATTTGGCTAAGGTCACACAGCTTTTGAGTAACACGATGAGGGCTGGTACCTGTAGACATTTCCTGCCCTCCCGCCCAGAACACTTTCTACTAAGCCATAGATTTCTTCTGTCCCATCTGCCTCTAAATTGTCATTCTTCTCTTGATTTGAGAATTGCTAAATTACTGGCTAGGAGAATGATCCTGCATATAAATGGACTGTTAACCCAGAGCAATCACCTGGAAGCTAGCTAGGGAACTTAACTGAAAGTTGATTAAAAAATCCTCCTTGTGGATTTAAGTGTAGCCTAGCTACACATCAGTCATAGATAATATGCTTTAATTAAAGCAGGTTGTTGGTGTTAATGGCTATACCAGCTGCTTTTTCCTAAGTCCTGAGCCCAATCCTTCTCACCTTTTCCCAATTGCATGTGTTTTTAATCTCCTTTTTTTGAGATATTCAGGAACAACAAAATGGTGGTGGGAGGGGCAGAGAAGGGGACCCTAGCTTTAGCCCTAGCAGGCATGTATGACCAGAAAGCTAGTCTTTTTTTATTTTATCTTTATTTCTCTTTTCCTCCATCCCTCCCTCTTGCCTTTACTGGCACCAAACACCCTCCCTTAGAGTCCAACAATTCCCTCCACACCAGGTATTAGAAACCCATAGTAAAGACTGAGCTATGAATGCCTTGTTGAAGATGCAGGCAGCATCCAGTGACTCCGCTCCCTGCCTCCCTCCCTGATAACTGCATTGCCTTTTTGTACCCGTCCGCACTGCAGTGTAGTGTCTGAGTTTGCAGGCAGCCAGGAGGTAGGCTGTGATTTCAAGGCTTCCAGTAGGTGGTGGCGCTGTGAAGGAGCCAATTCTGCACTGTTACTTTGTCACACTTGTAGTGACTGCTTGCTTTCCTACTAAAAATTAATATATGTAATAATTATCCAGATCATATCCCTGTATTTGGAGGTGGTAGGTTTATTCTTCCAGGGAATGAAAATAGACTTTGCAGTTTAAACCCATGTGGTCCTCAGGCACTGAGATGTTTGGTTTCCATATGAAAGTCCCCAAGAAAAGTAACTCTGGCCTTCCCTGGTCACAAAAATGAAAGGCAAAACCAGAAATCAAATCCAGACATTTGGATTGTTTCCTCTATGCTCCATTTATAGACTAACCTGCCTTTCCTACCTTCATCACTTAGTGAAATGTCAATACTAAGCTTATGACTCTCAATTCTTTCATCTTTATCAAGGCTCCTTTAGGGAAACCAGAGACATGATTATCAATTTATCTTTTTTTCCCTTTAATTTTCCCTTTCACAGTGCAAAGGATATGAAGCATCGCTTGGGATTCTTGCTCCAGAAGACAGATTCCTGTGATCAAAATTCTTCCCATAGCAAGAAGGACAAAGCATCTACTTCCCAGAGGTAAAGATTAGTCCCAAATAATACCACCATGTGCAGATCCCATAATGGGCATTTCATTTCAGAGACATGGGGAAACCGAGGCTAGAAAGGTGACTTGCTTAAGCTCACATAAGGAGTGAGTGGCAGGGCTAGAAATTGAATTAGAAATCTGAAAATAATATGAGCCCTCTTTTCTACTATGCCATGCTGGACTTAAGAGTCAGAAAAGCTGAGTTTGAGCCTCTTTGCACTGGTATGTACTAGTCAAGTGACTTTGAATGTCACTAATTTTTTCTAACCCTCAGTTTCCTTTTAGACAAAATAGGGATTAATCCTTCCAAGACCTACCTTACAGTAGGCATTCTAGGATCATATGAGCTAGTATTCATGAAGGGGTCTTGTAAAGACAAGGAAGTTTTACTAATGTAAGCAATTATTCTTTGTAAGAAAAAAAGCAAATGATCCAGCCCACCCCAGGATCTTCAGAAGTTCTTCTATGTTAGCAAATTTCTCTGTGGTTAAGAAGCTAGTAGACTTGGCCCAAGCTTTGTATCAGCATGCCAGTAATCTAGCTTTTTATAAAAAATATTTCAAGATTCAGCAAATATAGGATTTATCGGTATTATCTAAAGAGGAAACCTGGATACTGATATTATTGGCCCATGGGCATACAGTCAAAAGGATTTATTAGTGGGGGTGGGAAGAAAATGGAGAGGAATCGGAGGAAACTGTCCCTACTCTACTTATAACTAGGATTAAGATAGGGTTTAGGTCTTACTGATTATCTCAAACCTTCTTGTTTGCTTGTTCTCTCTCCCAATCCGTCTCTCTTGCTTCTAGGGTGAGCCACGAGGAAGTCAAGAAATGGGCTGAATCCTTGGAAAACCTGATTAGTCATGACTGTAAGTAGGCTTGCTCTCCATTCTATAATGAGGGACCAAGTATAATTCTCTATTAGCATTTAGATAATTCACAATTACCCTTTTCAATGAGAGTACTTTTGTGTAATATGGATTGTCCCCAATAAGGGGCCATCCTTTGTACATGAAGATGGCACTAATGGCCTTTCAGCTTGATCAAAGCAAGAGTTAACAGAGTTGTCAGAAGAGGGATGGTCTGCCTTTTGAGATGATAGGTTCCTCTTTATTGGAGGTGTTCAAACAAAAGATTGAGTTACATTGTAGGTCCATCACAGAGAGGACTTATATATATCAGTTCCAGAAGGTCAAACTGAATGACTTCTCAAGTAACTTCCAATTCTGATTCTGAGTTGGCCTCATGGGGAAAATAGGTATCCTCTCAGCCCAAAAACATTCGCCACTTTTGTTAAGGAACTAGAACTCACCAGAGCCAAAGGTGTGTTAGTGAATGGAAATTCAGACTCTATACAGCTTAATAAGTCATGAGAAGGAAATGTACAAGTTCCTTTACCCAAGATTAGATGGTTCTGACCAAGCATGTTGTGAAAGTACTCCTATCTAGATGGTAGGACACACTTAGCAAATTTGAGAAGAAAGGTGAAATATACATGAAACTTCCTTATTTCCTTGCAGATGGATTCATGTGATTGGAGGATTCTTTAGAAGTCCTTTTTTTCCCTCTCACAAATAGGAGTTTTCAATCTTCTAAGGGCTAGATCTTGCTCCTTTAGCTAGATTATCACATGATGCTTGGTGAATCAGGAATGCTTTCCTATTTTGTGACTTTTTTGGGTACAATTTCAAAGATTTTTTCCCGTTAAAAAAAAGCTCTTGAAGACAGACCTAGTAAGGGACTAGGCAAAGACCCCACAACAATTAGCCCAGGGGTATCTGACCCTTTTTTCCTTTACCCACAAAGGAAAGAACATCAGATGTATCAGCCCCAGCAGTCAAGGTGCCTAACCCTAAATTCTGCCAGCTAATAGAAATCTTGGGGGAATACTTCCTCTACCAGCCTAGTCCTTCAGTTTTGTCTTAAACACTTT
Source organism: Potorous gilbertii (assembly GCA_028658325.1). Lineage (NCBI taxonomy): Eukaryota > Metazoa > Chordata > Mammalia > Diprotodontia > Potoroidae > Potorous > Potorous gilbertii. Next base: position 646,727,850 of record CM053770.1, on the reverse strand, counting down.
GTCTTGTCCTCATGGTAAGAGTCCAACATGACAAACAGAGGTATATCCCCTGGTTTGTTACAGGTGGCTTGGCTGCTTTCAAAGCTTTTCTGAAGTCTGAATACAGTGAGGAAAACATTGATTTCTGGGTCAGCTGTGAGGAGTATAAGAAGATCAGATCACCCAGCAAACTCAGCCCCAAGGCCAAGAAGATCTACAATGAATTCATCTCTGTCCAGGCAACTAAAGAGGTGGGTGTCCATGGTGCAGTGTTGTCTTGGAGAGGAGATGGGGATAGGAGCCAGAGGAGAGAAGAGCATAGTTTCTTAGGGCTATAGTGCCTGCTCTGTGCCTTTAGTTATGGAATACATGTAGCGAAATATTCCCTGCTTCCAAATCCTATATTTTCTTGAATTGTATTATAATATTTTGATATTATATTATATGTTATATTGTATATTATATTATAATATATAATATTATATATTGATATTATTCAATAATAATTGAATTATCTTTTGCCCAAATTAGCTGAGGGCTTAAGACTTTATTTTTCTACTTGTTAGTGGTGTGGTTGTAATGGTGTGCCTGTGTGGGTGTGTGTGTGTGTGTGTGTGTGTGTGTGTATCTCAGCTAGCTATCTGGGGTGATTCCTCCTTTTTGCACCCTACAGGGTCATATGTCCTAAAAGAATTCTTGACTCTTCTCCCTAAGGTGAACCTAGATTCCTGTACACGAGAAGAGACCAGCCGGAACATGCTGGAACCTACAATAACCTGCTTTGACGAAGCACAGAAAAAAATCTTCAACCTCATGGAGAAGGATTCCTACCGCCGTTTCCTCAAGTCCCGATTCTATCTTGACTTGGTCAACCAAGCCAGTAGCAGTGGCTGTGGATCAGACAACCAGAAAGGAGCCAAGTCCCCCACTTTAGACTGTCCTTTGGTCTCTCAGTGTGCCTAAGCCCCAAGGGGAGCAGAAGGGGGCCCCTTTCAAGACTATCTCATCTGGACCCCACTAAGGCAAATTACTGATCTGTATTATTAAGCATCAGTGCTGTAAACAAATAGTAGCCTAGCATCTACATCATGTCCCCATGATAGCACTTGCCATCCCATCACTTCAGGCATGTGCAATGGTTCACTTACTTGTAGATGTTTGATTTCAGTGTTTAAATGTCTGTTTGTCCTGGCATTCATCAGGGCAGGAACTTCATCCAGGTCCCCCTTTCCCCATATTCCTTTTAAGGTTGCCATCTGATTCTCTAAAATTCATTGTCAAGGCCTTAAGAGCTTTCCTTGCAGCTCTTTGATCCAGGGCTGACTGCCCTACATCATGTGGTATCCATATGTGCATATGTATGCTGTTAGTCAATGCTTTTTGCTGTAGATTTTGTATGAGGGTGACTTATATCATATATGCAGACACAGCTCTAAGAGGAGAAAAAAAAGGACCCTAGGTGCTCAGAACTACAGTGTATGTGTGTGTGTGTGTATGTGTGTGTGTGTGTATGTGTGTGTGTGTGTGTGTGTGTGTGGGCACATGTGCGTGTGTTTGTCACAGGTGATCATTGTGCTTTTATCCTGAATTTGAATGGAGAAAACCATAACCACCCTTTCCCCTTTGCTAGGCAAGCTTAGAAAGAAACCTTTAAGAAACTGCATGCTGGATTTGTAATGAAGCTAGAGAATGAAGCGATCTCTAACTTACCTTATTGGACAGAGCAAAAGAAAAGTATGAGTGGCTGTTGGGGCCGAACTTACTGAGCCCTTAATATGCTTCACTCTTCCTCTGCTCATCCTGCAAAGCCTCATGTGGTCACCAGACTACAAGAGACTTGTCCATCATTCTCTTTGCACAACGTTTTATTAAACACACAGGTATTTTGTGTGTGCTTCTTAAATGATGGCACTGGAGATAGAGATGGAGGACTATTTGTACTAAGAGAAGAAAGGGAGCTCAGGTCTTGCAGGTCTACTTACCAAAAGCAGTATTCTGCCCAATCCAAATTCTGTTTAGTGATCAACCTGTAAGATTCAAATGATGTTGCAGAATTCAAAATGCTCTTCCCCACCTCTGTCCAAGGTATTCTCATCATTTTTTTCTTTCTGGTGACAACGCGTACTGGATGAAAAGGAAGGGAGGACTTGTGCCCTCCCATTTAACCCAGCCCCTTCAGTTTATAGATGAGGAAAGTGAAGCTTGTAAGGATGGAGTGACTTACCCAATCAAATAAGATAATCTATGTGAAAGTGCTTTGTGAATATCATTTTATTAATTATTATTATTAAGAATTATTAATCTCATCCCCCAAGGTTTCTCAGCTAGTTCTTGCATACAACTATTGTGAGTTCCATGGTCCCTCTTAAGAAGGGAAAAGTTTCAGTTTTATAAAGGAAGGGGAAAGTGGTTTGGGGCATCCCCAAATCCCCTGAGTGAATTCTCTTTGGGAATTTGGACCCTTTGATTCCCCCAATTCCATTCCCATGCATAACCTGCACACAAGTTCTTGTCCTGCCCTACTGGGAACATGGCAGGATCTTGGATCATGAAGCAAGAAGAAAATCCCTAGAGTTGGCAACTTACTTTTAGGAATCTGCGGGCAGGCTGAATACTTGAAGACTTCTCATTTTTGTTATTTATGACTTAGTTTTATATAATGCTGTTTTATGTTTTCTATGTTGTTAAGTTTTCTAAGTACAAGATGTTTTGTTAATTACCTTTGAATGGTTGCAGGACTAATTTTCTTCTCATTCTTCTGGAGTTGCCATTTTAAATATGTAACCAGATTTACAGATATATGTATATACATACATATATATGTATATATATTTTAAAAAATTCCTTTCCAAATTTTCATATGTACAAGAACACTTTTGGCTTCTGAGTCACTCCCTCAGGCTGCAAGATGAAAGCAAGAGAAGTTTGTAATGTGTCTGTGTGCATGTCCATCTAATACTATTTTGTATTAGAGAGACAGATTCTTTCCATTGCATCCTCTTACTCTCTCTGGCAGTCACATTCATCCTTCTTTCCTGATCTCCCATTCCTGAAGGATGTCCTTTGGACTCCCCTCTGCCAATGTGATGTCCACATTGGACTCCAGGACTCGAGTCCCCAGCCTACAACTACTCTGGTTTATTGTAGTTGTCTTGATGTGTATTCTTGAGCTGGTACATTGTGGGGATAGGGATTGAGGGGTACCCAGGAGATCATTCAGAATGAGAAGTAAATTATTTTATATAAGAGTTTTGAAAGTGTGGCTTTCCTTTGTATTTCCCCCTCAACTCCAGGCTCCATCTGGCATAATGAGCTTGATTGCCAGTGATCCACGCAGAGACCATTCTTTCCAAATTGTGCATGATTCCCCTTGATACCCTTTTTGTGCTATGTGGCAAATACCATACAATTCAATGCCGATGCTTCCAGTGGGAAAACAAAAGCCTGATATTTTATTAAGGATGAATAAATGCTTCATACAAAATGACTGCTTGTTAACATATTAATGAGCTGTGATTGGGGATGGTGTCATAGGGTGGAAAACCTAGAGGGATAAAAGCATTCAGCCATTCACCCTTTTCACCTTCGCATCACATTCCATGCCAATATTGTCAAAAGAGAGCAGAAACTGAATCTCTCCAATCTTCAGCAGCCACTGAAGACCAGGGGAATTATGACTAAATGCTCTATTGAACAGTTCATCTAGAGGTTTTCATTAGCTTCTCTTAATTTCCCAGAACATGCGTTCAAATTTCATACCTGAACTTCCTCCCCACTGTAAGATCAATACAGGATGGGGGCAATGACAGGTGGAAATACTAGAAATACAATGTTTAAAAATCCCCACAAAATTGCTTGAGATTGTTCCTTTCTCCTTGTTGATCTTTGCTCAACAAAAGTGCAACTTTCTGGTTTGATATTTTGGGTACCCTTCTCCTAAGTCAAGGACCATTACCATAGTCAATTCCTTCTTCTTCCTACTATGCCTCACTTAAATCTTGACTTCTGTCCTGCTCCTGAAAGAGAAAGTGAAGCTAACTTTGTGCCTCACTTAAATCTAATTCACCTGTGATGTCACTGATCCTCTGAAAATGAAAGATGAACAGCAACTGCAATGTACCAGGCACTGTCATAAGTATTGAGAATTCAAATATAAAAAAAGAAAGGAAGTTTCTGCTTTCAAGAAGCTTATATTCTAAGTAAAAAAAAGGTAAGGCATAAAAGGGAGCAAAAAAAGCTGGTACTGGTTGGTTCTAGCATGGGAGCAAGGTGGAAAAGTAGTCCAGAGAGACTGAAGCAAAGCCAGATTAGAAATGAACATGGCGGGCATGGAGGTTCTGAAATGAAGGTTCCAGAAGAGAAACTTATAAATTGGAATAGGATATGCCACAAGGGTGGAAGATTACCACTGTAAGAAGGCTTAGAGATCATTCAATGCAAATTTCTCATTTTACATATGAGGAACCAAAGACTCAGAGTTACTAGATGACTTGTCTAAAGTCACATGAGTTATAAGTAGCAGAGCTGACTTGAACTTAGATCTTTCCACTCCAAATCCAGAGTGCTTTCCGTGATGCCAAGCACTGCTTCCTACCTAATGTCTTTTGTAAGCCTACTTTACCTAGAGTTGCTGTGAGTACTTTGCAAACTTTAAAGTGCTATATATACAGGATAGCTATTACTATTATATGATAACTTCCATGGGTTTGACCATAATTTCTATGCAAATGACCCACCAATTTACAAATCTAACTTTTATCCCTCTTACACTCTAGCCCCTACATTTCCACCTGTTTATAGGACACCTCGACCTAGATGTGAGATACATACATCACTCTCAGTGTATTGAAGACCAAACTCATTACCTTTCTATCAAACCTAGTCCTCCTCCTAACTTTCCTATCATCTTTCCAGTTCTCTAGTTTCACAAACAAGCATCAGTTTCAACTTTTTAAAAAAAATTCTATCACTTTCCAAGTCTTGCCATTTTCACCTCCTTAACATCTCTTGTATTCATCCTCCCTCTCTGCATTCATACCACAATCTCCCTCATTCAGGTCCTCATACTCTTGTCTAGAGTGAGGCAACAGCCTCCTGGTTAGTGTCCAACATCCAGTTTTCCCCCTCTCCAATCCGTGTTTTACACAGCTGCCAAATGAGTATTCCTGAATCACAGTTCTGACCATGTCATCCCCACAACAAGACATTTCTGTGACTTTCTATTGCCTTTAGAATTAAAACAAAAACCACTTTGGCATCTGAAAGCCATTTAGATCTGACTCCAGAATATCTCTCCAGACGGATTACATATGCATTCCATGTCCTAGGCAAACTGGCCTCCTTGATGCTTCTCATGCACAACATCTAATTCCTGGTATCTGTGGCTTTGTACAGGCTGTCCCCCATGCCTAAAATGCTGAGCACAGCGCCTGGCAATATTAGGTGCTTAATAAATGTTTATTAATGGATTTATCTTCTTATGCTTCACCTCTGCCTCTAGGAACATCTAGTTCCTTTCAAGGTTTAGCTCAAGTGTCAAGTGAAGGGAAGTAAGGGGAAAAAAGGAAAGGTAAAGAAGGGAAAGGAGCTTAAAAGAGAGGCCAACATCAAGGGACCTATGCTAAATGTTGAGACAAAAAAAATAGTCCTTGCCCTCAAGGAGTTTATAATCTAATAGCTTTGATCCTGGAGGCAATAGGGGACTACTGGAATTCATTGAGTGGAGTGTGTGTGTGTGTGTGTGTGTGTGTGTGTGCGTGCGTGCGTGCGTGCGTGCGTGTGTGAGAGAGAGAGAGAGAGAGAGAGAGAGAAAGAGATGATCAGACCATATATCATTTTGATGACTAATATTGATTGTATTAGGCAGTTGGCCCAATATAGTAGGAACTGATGACCAAGGCTACTGGTCTTGGATGTGAATGGCAGACGTTTAAGGTCCAGGAAACATATAAGAAGGCAGTTAGGTGGTGCAGTGGTTAGAATGCTGGATTCAGGAAGACCTGAGGTCAAATCTAACCTCAGATACTTACTAGTCCTATCACCTCGAGCAAGTAATTTAACCCTGTTTGCCTCAGTTTCCTCATTTGGAAAATGAGTTGGAAAAGGAAATGGCAAACCACTTCCATATCTTTGCCAAGAAAACCCCAAATAGGATCATGAAGAATGGGACATGACTGAAACACCTCACCAACAAAAAATCATGGAATGACTATGTCTCCCCCCACCTTCTTTTTTTTTTTTGCTAGAATACTTGTGGAAGAGGTGGAGGGTCAGATGAACTCCTATTTATTTCTTTTCAGAAAGCCCTGCTGAGCTAGTCTCAAAACCTAGTCAATGAATAGGTCTGGTTAGCCAGAACCACAGTAAAATTTCTATTTTAACTAATAGTTAGAATTTACATGTTGCTTTAAAATTTGCACAGTGCTTTACAAATATTACCTCCCTCCATGCTCACAATAGCCCTGGGAGGTAGGTTCTATACTATCCTTGGATTACATATAAGGAAACCTCAGACAGGCCTTAGCTAAATGGTTTGCCCAAGGTCATATAGCTAGCATCTGAGACTGGATTTGAATTCAGGAAGATGAATCTCCCTGACTTCAGGTCAGATGCTCTATTTACTGTGCTACTTTATAGTCAATGTGTATATATGTGTGTGTATATATATATATATACATAAATGTATACAAATATGTACATATAGATATACATGTAGAGAATTTATATATATGTGCCACTTTATAATCAATATATCTATATCTATATCTATATCTATATCTACATGGCAAAATGTACTTTGCATTTAATTTCCCACATAGTTTTTGTCTTTCCTAATAGACTATAAGTTGATTGAGGGCAGAAAATTTTTCATTTTTTATGTTAATTTTTGGGTTTTTTTATGTTTTTCATTTTCGTTTTTATATTTCTATTATCTATCTCACACAATTATCTGGCACATAATAAGTACTTAATGAATTGAATTGTAAAAAGAACCTAGGCTTTCTGACCAAATAAACTTATGCATGGACTCTCCCTGCCAGTGAGGGCCTGTATCACTTGTTCTCTCCACCCCCAGTTTACCCTTCCCAGTAATTGTTGGTACTTAACAAGTCCAGCAAGAGTTAACCCACAATTTTGGAAGATGTGGGAGGGAATGGACCAAGTGAAGCCCACAGTACAAAAGCAGAATGCCAGAGCAAGATTTACACTTCAGATATTTACTCTCAAATCAAAGATTTACTCTCAGATATATAGGACATATAGCTAGAAGGCCCTTAGGGGGTCATCTAGTCCATTCTCCTCTGTTTACAGTTGAAAAAACAGGACCAGAGACATTATACAACTTCCATGATATAGGAAATAGCAGAGTCAGAATTCAAATCCAGCTCTTCTGACTCAAATCCAATGTCTTTCCCATTATGCCCATGAGCTCCCATATGTACCAGACCCAGGCAGGTAAGGAAAAGTTGTGAACTGATTCTGAGAACAAAATCCTGGAGGTGGAGGTGAAGTCCAAAAAGGACAAGATTAGGAAAATATCAGACAGGAGGGAGCATGAAGCATTGGGGTCCAACTGTCTTGCTTGAGGAATCAGCCTGAGACAGCAGCAGTCTTTGATGCCAAAAGCATGCAAATTTAGCTGAATCCATGCAACTGGGGGACTGGACAGTTTAATGAACTGAACTGAGAAAAACACATTAAGGCAATTGAAGGAGAGACATTTTTAAATTAAGAAAAGAAATGGAATAAAGCGTTAAGTACTGGAGGAAAATGGCAGGCTCGGGCTTATGTTTGTGCACCATTCCATGGTACCCATGATGCCAATTGACTGACCCTGCTGGCATCTGACCACGTGGATGATGTGCTAACAGAATCAGCATCCAAAAGATTTTGGAGAGCTAGAATTTTGAGTCCAATCTAAGAAGAGAAAGTGTAATGGGGGTAAGTGTAAAGAATTTTACTTGGGCTAAAAAGAATAAAATTCACAGGTTTATTACAAGGAAGACTTGAAAAAGAAAGATTTGGCTCAAAGTGGGCCAATGGTATCATTTGGATACCAGAAAAAGTCCAATGCAGTCTCATGCTACATTACAAAAGGTATAGCTTCTAGAAACAAGGAGGTAATTGGCCAACTGTACTCTGTTTCAGTCAGACCCTATCTAAAGCACCATGTACAATTCTCCATGTAAAGAGAATACATTGTTAAGCTAGAATGCATCCAAGAGAGGAGGCAAATAGGATGGTGAAGGGGCTCTGGTTCATGCAATATGAGCATCAGTGAAGGAACTTGAAGTGTTCAACTTGAAGAAGAAAACACCCATTAGGGTCTTCAAAGAAGTCTTTAAGAATTTGAATGGCAGGGATTGGGCTTCTTCTACTAGGTCCCAGAGGGCAGATCCCATAGTAGTGGGTGAAGGGGTTAGTATAGGTTTGAGATCAGGAAAACCTTTTTGACAATTAGAGGGGAACTGCCTGCCTTAGGAGATAATGGGGTCCTTTTCACTGGATGTCTTCCAACAAAAGCAAGGCCATCACTTATCAGGCATGTATGTTTTTTTTTAATTTTTATTTATTTAATTTTTAATTTATAGAGTAAAACAGGCATTTCCATAACATAGTATAATAAAAATCATTGAATTTGAAATTACAAATTATGTACACTTTGATAATCCTTTTAAATATGTAGTAGTTACATAAATTTCTTCCTTCCCACTCCCCGCCTTTTTTCTTCCCTCCTCCTACCCTATCCTAGAGATGACTGTCAATAGATACACATATATACATAAAACCATTCTATACATATTTCTATTTATCAGTTCTTTCTCTGGATGCAGATAGTATCTTCCTTTATATGTCCTTTGTTTAGTGGGGTTCTTTTCAGTAATAGACTAGACTCGGGCCACAAAAGTCCCTTCCTGTCAGAGATTCTATGGTTAGAATTCTCTGTATCTCATCCATGCTATACTTATTTGACCTTTGTATTTAGCTGAGCCAAGTTTGCTAAGAAATGATTTGTTTTGCTGTGGGAACCCTGTTTTCTGTTGGTGGAAGACTGGATTAGGGTCCTCTATGCTACAATATTTCTTTTTTCTTTTCATGGTCCTGAAATTTGCCATTTTCCATATACTCTGACTCAATAGTACTTTTTGTATGTGTTATCACCACCACCACTTCCCTTCCCCCCCCAAAAATACCCTGTTAGATTGACTTTTTAGTTTATGTTATTTCTTTATTGATAGAAATAGAAGTTCAAAGAGAGTCAGGGTCATATATTTACTGTGGAAACTGCACGCAGTCAAGACTCAAAATGGAAACCCAAAGATTGCTCTGGGATCCGGTCACGTTGCTCCCAGCTTTCCCTTGTGAGGACGTCCAGCTGTCATGATGGTACTGGGGTTAAGTGGGAATAACTCCAAGCAAGGGTCTGGCCAAAACAACAGGATGTCCAAATCAGTGCTTAGAGAGACTGTGGGAATCAGGGTTGACCTTAGAAAGCAGCTCTCTAGGGTTGATCTCAAGGGCATTACTTTGTCGGGATGGGGGGTGGGGCAAGAGGGGGAGAAAAAAAGAAAAAGTTTTGTTCTTAGCTTTAAAATAAATAAATAGATTTCATTTGTAAAATTCCCAGCTCCTTCCCCTAAACCATCTGTCATTCTTTCTGGAACCATTTTGTGTCAGGACAATATATCCATGATGTTTCTTCTCCATAATGTCAAAGTGTTGGAATGAAGAATTCTGATGTGGCCACATTCAATGTGGTGCCTACTTGATGCTCAGCTTGAACTTCCATATACAAAGCATACTGCCTTTGGGAATCCTTGTAAGGATGTCTCTTTGATAGGCTCACTCAAGCTCATCAAAATGTCACCCATTTATTCATCTGTGAATTTTCATAGGAACTTTGAAGAAAGAGTTTTAAGTTGCATGATAGAATAGAGGAATCAGGGATCCAAATGAGAATGCTCTTTTTAGAGTGACTTATCAAGCAGGTAATACAGTAATTATTCTTTCTGAAAGATGAGGAAATATAGGATCAGAGAAGTTAAATTACTTAATAAGGCTCCTTCTCTGGACACGGTTCTGTTTGTCAATGTCTTTTCTACAATGTACAACCCAAAGTGGATCATGATAATCTAGCTGGGATCTGACCAGGGTAGTCATCATCTTTAGACAGGGCAATTTTCTTCATGCTGCCTATGAACGCATTACTTCTTTTTTATTGGCTGTTCAGTTCATCTTTTGACTTATATTGACCTCACAACATAGGAAATGTGCAGCTTTTTCAAGTGAACTCCTTTGTTGCTCTTATGGTTGATTTTTTAAACTCAAAGGGAATATTTTACACTTATCGCATTGAATTTCATTGTATGAAGTTCAATGCTGTAGTATATTTAGGTGAGATCAGACCCGGCATTGTGGTAAAGAGCGGAAATACAAATTCAAAACTTATTAGTTTCTATCCTCAAGGAGTTTATATTTTAATGGAAAAGATCAATATGTAGAAAGGCATTAGAAAGAAGAGGAAGAGGGGTAGAAATAGGGGTTAGGTGGCAAAAGTGTGAGTCAGAAAAAGATTTGGGCAAGAGGAGACTATGGATGATCTAGGCAATTCCTTCAATGGTAATCCAATTGAAGGAGGGGACACAGGGTCTGAGGAATCTGCAGGGTGAAAGGCTGCTAGGAACGAGATAGGAAAAGTCCAGAGAATCAGGAGTGGATCTAACAGGGAAGTTTTGGTTTTCTGACTGTCATGTTAGCTATCCCTCCCAGACCACCTAGCAAATTTGATAAGCATGCAATCTATCCTTCTGAGATTTTGCTAAAAATGACAGGTTGAAGAATAGATCCCTGAGACACTCCGTTAAATACCACCCACTAAATTAAGGATTCTTAATGGGTGTGTGTGTGTGTGTGTGTGTGTGTGTGTGTGTGTGTGTGTGTGATGGACTCCTTCAGCAATCAGGTGAAATTTGTGTCCTTTTCAGGATGTTTTCAAATACATAAAATAAAGTAAACAAGATATAAAAGGAAGTCAATTGCATTGAAGCACAGTGATGTAATTATAAATTATTTTAAAAAGCAAGTTTACAGATCCCAGGTTAAGATCCTCTATTTTAAGTGGACATTGATATTTCAATCAAAACTCAACCATTTTCTTAATCTACTTAACTGTATAGTCATACTCTCCACCTTGCATATAAACATATTTTGTAAGAGATTTGTGAAGTACCTTGCTAAAATCTAGCAAAAACTTGGCTACAGTATCTCCATGACCTATGAATCTAATAACTCCATCAAGAAAAAAATGAGGTCAGTCTGATATGATAGTGTATTAAATATATGTTAAATTATAAATTTAATAAATAATAAATTTTAACAAATAAATATAACAAATAAAAATATATAACTTGTGATATAAATATTTATGCTTCAAAGTTTTACAAAAACATTCTTCACAATTCTCTGAGATAAGGAGTATTGGTTCCATTTTACAGATGAGGAAAGTAAAGTAAGTCATTTACCAAAGGTTGCATAGTTAATAATGGAAGAGTCAGGCATTCCACAAACACAGGTCCTCCAGTACCAAGACCTTTCTATTCAATCTTTTTAAAGGAGCATACTCTCGGCAGTTCACTTTTCTGGGGCATGTCAGTTTCAATGTTCTGAGAAAAGCAGTATTTGAATATTCTCAGAGTGTAGTTGCTGATTCACATATGACAGGCTAGAGAAGGGCCAATTACACTTACTACTAGGAACAAAAAGAAGTGGAGATGGAATACTCTGTGCTCTATTGCTACTTGTTAGGAAGAATGAAGAAAAAAGAAGAAAAAAGGAAAAAGAGAAGAAGAAAGTAAAGGAGAGAAAGGAGCTATGCCTTTGTGTTGCCCCTTGTTTGAATAAGCGGTGATTAAAAAGAATGCTGCCAAACCAGCAGAGTTGGAAAAGCCTATTTTCCAAGAACAGAAAACGGATCTTTTCCTTTCCTAAAAGAGGGTCACACTACTTCAAGTGAAGGCATCATTTAAACCTGAAGCTGGAAGTGACAGATACTATAATTGCCATCCAGGAGTAAGTCCAGATGAGCAGAGGAGCTTTTAGTCCAGTACAGCATGAATCAGCTTGGCTTAGCTATCATAAATCACACAGAAGAAACCCCCATCAAACAATATCTTTTGGACATTTATTGAATGGTCAATAGTTTCAGAATTATAAGTTGCGTTCACCATATGTATTCCTTATACACATACTGTTCTAACACTTGGTCTTCAAATGTGTACCCATTCTCCCCATGGATATGACTTAGTGCAAGAGTATGATTCAGGTTTATGGTTGGAATATTATGTAAATATGTGCTTGCTTTGCATTTTCAGTAAATATTTTATTTAGTGCCAATTAGCTATCAATGCATGATCTTTTAATGGGAAATATACAAGTGAAGGCTCATGAGACAATTGGGTGGTGCAGTGGATAGTCAAGTTAATAATAAGCATCAAGCACTGCTATGTGCCAGAGTTAAATGCTGGGGTATGTAGAGAGGCAAAAGACAGTTTTGGCTCTCAAGGTGCTTACAGTAGAATGGGAAAACAACATGTAAACAAGCATGATATACACACACACACACACACACAAACAAGCAATATATATAATACATATATACAGTATACATATATGCATATGTGTACACATACAGCTTGTTTGTGTGTATATACATATATACATACATACACATACACAAATATACACATGTGTTTGTATGTATGTTTGTGTGTGTATATATATATATATATATATATATATATATATATATATATATATATATATATGATAAATTGGAGATGGTCATCAGAGTAAAGGCACCAATGTTAAGGAATAAAATCCTTGACTTGGAATCAAGATGATCTGAGTTCAGACCCAACACCAGACTTTTACTAGCTGTGTCATCCTCATCAAATCACTTAATCTGTCCGCCTCAGTTTCCTCATCTGTAAAATAGGGATGATATTTAAACCTACCTCCCACAGTTGCTAAGCTGGGCGTATAAGATAGTATTTATAAAGTGTTTTGCAAACCTTAAAGTGCTGTATGAATCTTCACTATTATTTGTAGTCGATAGCAGGGATACTCATCCTTAGTATACTTAAAGTGTGGAGTGTAGCAGCCTTCCTACTCTGGGAAAACCCCAACTTGTCAACTTGGAGGCAGGTCAAAGGGAAACAAGTCACACAGAGAGAAAGAAATGAGTGTCCTCAAAAGACCAAGAGATTGGTGGAAGATATAGAAAGACCACTTACTGCATTACACCAAGCAGGTACTGCACCTTCGGAAGAAAAAAAAAAGTGTGTAAAGTGCTTGTCACTGTATCAATGTTGACTCATCATCATCACCATCATCATCATCTTCATCCTCATCCCATGCTGCCTTGTGATTTTTGCTTTACTTTTGGAATGCTCACAAGCCAATGCCTAAAATAATGAGCTCTAGAATTGTGCAAAAAACCGAAGACAAACCAATTGGCTTATAGCTTAAAGAACCGATCTTGAGATGCTTACAGTTTAAGACTGGGACTCAAGATTATTAACACCAGTCTCTTTTCTGCAATGATATTTATGGAAACAGCTTGAAAAATTAAATCATGCAAAAAGGTGGAACATCCCTCTGAACCAATAATGTCAAAAAGATTTATGGGATAGGATGGGGAGAAAATTAGGAGGGAACTCATTCCCTCCTCTGTATCTCTCTGCTGATGTTGTTTCATCCTGCTTGGGTTGTGTCCCTTTTCCCTCTCCATCAATCAAGGAATCTGAGAACCAGAAGGAACCTCAGAAACCCTCCGGTCGTAAGTCCATCTCACATATGGATAAAAATCCCCTTTATAACATCCTTTATTGGTGCTCACCCACCCTTTGTTTGAAGGTCTTCATGAGTCCATTCCTCTTTGGGACAACCTTGATTGTTCAGAAGTTTTTCCTTAGATCTAACCTATTTTTTTCCTCTCATTCCTAATCAGGATTCCTTCTTTTGCTCTCTAGTCAAAGGTTAACAAGGTTAATGCTCTTTGATATGCAACCATTCAAATAGTTTAAGGACTTGATACTATGTTCTCCTTTACCCTGCCCCAAATTTTCTCTTAATCAGAGTAACATCCTCAGTTCTGCCTATGGCTCTTTATATAGCTTGGTCCCAAGTTCCTTTACTATATTTATTTGCCTCTAAGTGTCCTCCAGCTTGCGGGTTCCTGTTATTATGATGCTGGGAGCTGGATGTCATACTCTGGATGTGTTCTGACAAAGGGGAAGACAGCAAAACTATTATCTCCCCTCACTCACTGGACACTATGATGAGCTCTCCCAGTGAAATTTTGTTTGTAGTTCATTTTGTGGCTCATTTCCTAAATGCCTCCTAGATTGTTAGAGCTAGAAAGGACGTCTGCATCAATCTAGGCCAGCCACTTAATAGTTCTTCTCTCCGAACTCTTTCAGCCCTTGAATCTATTACAGGAGAATGTTGGTAAATTTTTAACAACTAGCACCTTGGAGCAACTGGGCAGCTACCTGATGCAGTGGATAGAGTGCCAGGAAAATTCTTCATGATTTCAAATCCAGCTTCAGACATGTACTTCCTGTAAATACTAAATAGTAACTGTTTCTCTTTTACCCAGGAAACCTGAGGATGTTCCCTTCCCAGTTTGATTTTTTTTTTTGTTGTTAAAGGGGCCATCCCTTGAATAACTACTTAAAGAAGCCTATTCATTGAATGGGTGTATCTCATTCAAAGTGAGAATCTGATTAAGACCTTAGCCTAAAATGGCCAAGGTCTCACATTGCATCCTGGGTCATTTCCAGTTGTCCTGATGAATATCAGGCCACTGGACCCAGATGGCTCAGGAGAAGAAAGTGATGTTGGTGACCTTGTACAGCCCTCTCTCCCTCAAATCAATGTCAACCGCAAGTCAAGTCATCTTCTTGATGTCACGGTTCTCTTGGAGAGTGAAGGACAAACACAACAATCTGTATGATCCTGGGCAAGTCACTCAATCTTGTTTGCCCATTTCCTCATGTATAAAATGAGCTGGAGAAGGAAATGGTAAACAATTCCAGTATCTTTGCCAAGAAAACCCCAAATGGGGTCACAAACAGTTGGACACAGCAGAAAACAGCTGAGCAATAAAAACACTAGGAAAAAAATACACATGACACATTTTAAAGTTTGTATTATTAAGATATTCTCTATCACTTTCTTAAGTCTAGACCATCAGCAAAACAATAAATCAAGCCCAGACTTACAGCATTTGCTGATTTATGAGGTATAAATGCTTACATTGAAAACTATAACAATCGACTCTCATGAGTTGGTTTGAACTGGTTCCAGAATACACTTAAGTTTGTATCACATAATTTATTAATTAGCTATATAGTGTCATGTATGGTCCTTTAACGGATTTCTATGTCTTATTTCCCCTGTTAGACTATAAACTCCTTGAGGGCAGGTATTACATCTTCTACTTCTGTACTTTCAATAAGAACTTGGGTAGCAATGGGTGTTCTGATAATACTTATTGAGGATGCAGTACAGTCTGGTAACAGGAGAATATTATTATACATGCCATATCTATGCAGATACCCTGTTATCTGGGGCATGGTGCAGATAAATCTCACAACTACAGAATTCTGAATCCATAATTCTGAACAGGGACTAGGGACAATGTGATGTAGGAGGAAAAATGCTAGCTCTGGATTCAGATCCTATCTCCAACAGTCACTACCTGTGTGAGCTTGAGCAAGTCTCTTAAACTACCTCTGTGAGCCCAGTTCCCTCATCTGCAAAAGAAGAGAATTGAACTAGATGTCTTCTTGACTCTCTTCCAGATCTAGGTCAATGATTCTGTTGGCTTATTTTTTCCTATCCCCCACTGCATTAACCTTAAACTCTTGCATATTATCTAGCGCTTGATGAGTACATGTTGGATAGAAGATTAAAAGAACAAATGGTATTGGTAATATAGTTACAAATGCGTGCTGTCAGGAGGACATTTTCTTGAAAGTTGTGAAAATTAGAGAAACAAAAATGTGCAAGTGAGAAAGTGAATAAAGATAATATATTTGAATAAGAAATATTATGGGAAGGGAAGTATGAGCCAGTCATTTGCTGTTTAAATAAACCCACTGACTTCCTAGTTAAATAAACATATTAAAAAGACTTCAAACAGTGGACTGAGATTACTGGGGTTGCTGGGATTGCCTAGTTATTGCAAAATGGTCTGCAAAGATCACAGGCCATTAGAAAAAACAAACTGCCCCAATTAAAAGGGGAAAAAAAACCGGTGAGAGATTCTCCCATGATTTCAAATTCTCCTTTCTTAATAGGCTAAAAAATGGTGCAGAACACTGGGCTTAGAGTTTTCATGGACTGGATTCAATATTGCAGGCATCCTTATAAAATTATGCCTCTTTAGGTTCTATCTAGTTCACATACAAAGTAGTTGAATAAAAGGGTCTCTAATTCCTGTGCAAGCTTGCAAGGTGACAATGAATATTAGGGACAGGACAGTCTTTCTTTTAACCCACAAAAATAAAATTCAGAATACATACAAAATATTTCAACAGAGGACTGTGCAGAATTAGCACAATTCTCCTATGCCTCCCATGTGTCTCACCTTTCCCCAGGGCCCCACCCAGTCCCTAAGATTCATAATACTACCCTCTGATTTGGACTTTCCTTAGAAGGGAAATGAACTTGGGGTTTCAAGAAAGGGTAGTCCTTTCCCATCACACATGAACAGTCAAGGGAAATCATCATAGTAATGTGAAAAGTCCACATCTTTTAGTCTCCCATGTCATGACTATTATATTATAATATTAATTAATATTATATTCTAGCTCTTGGGGAAAAATATGTGATCCTTTTCTCCAGGGAGGATAATGCTGCCCAGGGGCCTCCCTTCTCTCTTCAGGATGATGGCACCTAGAACTTTCAAACTTGGGGTTTCTATAGAGGTAAGTCTGGCATAGCCTGGGAAATCTCCTTGCTTGGCCCAGGTTGGTAGGGGTACCAAGTGGTACTCCCAACACTTGGCCAAATCAATCCTCAACCTCTCAATCTGAGAGGTTATGCCTCGGACTCCACAAGTCTGAGGTGCAGGACTTGAACTCAGGTTGCATTGGTGGGAGCATCTGCCCCTACACCCCACAGGACCTGGATCAACAGATCCAGCGGTTACCTTTGCTACTCTTTGATCTGGACACTGAAAACAACAGTATGATGTTAAGTATTGCCAAAGTTGTAAGTGTAGCCCCCAGCTGAAGCATTGACTTTTAAGATGTGATTTAACATCAAGGAAAAAAAACAAATGAACATGACTAATGTGAAAATATGTTTAATGTGAATGTATATGTAGATGCTATATCAGATTGCATGCCATCTTGGGGAGGGGAGAAAATTTGGAACTCAAAAGCTTGTGGAACTGAATGTTATAAATAAAAAAATTAATAAATATTTTTAGGAGTAACAGGTACCATTTCTGGAGGAGGAATATGTTTTAGACTTTTATTCTTGAAATAAATATATTTTTTATGCCTCAAAAAACAAAAGATAAAACAAATGAGACTTTTAATGACTAAGAACTAGGCTTGACTTCAACCTCTGACACTTCCTAGCTGCATGACCTTAGACAAGTCACCTCTCTAAGGCTCAGTTTCCTCATCTATAAAATGGGGATAAATAATGCTCCTATTACCCATTACTTAACAGGTAAGTAATATAATTCAATAAACACTTTTTTAGTACCTAAAAATATTAAGGCATTTTATAAGTCTCTGAGGACACAAATGAAACAGTCCCTGCCCTTGAACAGCTTATATTCTGAGAGAGAGAATTCATACACAAATAAGTACAGTAAGAGTAGAAAGGAGAAGGAAAAGACAACCAACAATTAGGGATGGGGTAACAGAGAAAGGGTTACAAAGGTCATGAAGGAGCACATTCTATCTATGGGGAATGGTGAGTTTGAATGAACAGAGGGAGAACATGGAATATAGAGCCTGGACAACAGGTAACTCACTTTGACTAGGCTTAGAGTTGTGAATGGAAATCAGATGAAATGAGCTTGGAAATAGAGACTGGAGCCATATTCTAGAAGATATTACAGGCCAAGCTAAGGTGGTTTCTTTGATCATTTATTAGATGGACAGCAGGGAATCACCAAATATCTTTGAATAACGGAGCAGTATGGTCACATTGGTGGCCCAGGAAGATTATGTTGCCAGGTTTGTGGAAGAATAACTGGAAGTAAGGAGTTAAGCTAAGAATGGTTCAGCTGAGAAGTGCTGGAAGCCTCAACTATGATGGCAACTGAGAATAGAGAAGGTCATGGCGGGGGGACAGATCAACGAGATTTGGAACTGATTGAATAAGGTGGGGGTAAGGGGTAAGGGAAGCACTGGATGCAAAGTGCTTTCTAGACATTGCCTCATTTGATCCCCTTTGTTGTTGTTCAGTCTTTCCAGTTGTATCTGGTTCTTGGTAATCACTTTTGGGGTTACTTTGGCAAAATACTGGAGTGGTTTGCCAATTCCCCCTCCAATTCCTTTTACAGAGGAAGCAAACAGAGTTAAGTGACTTGCCCGGGGCTCCACAGATAATATCTAAGGCTGAATTTGAATTCAGTGGTACCGTCAACCAAAGCAGTGAAATATGGAGAATGGATAGCTAAAGGTAAAGAAAATGAGTTTTGTCTTGGATATTTTTGAGCTTGACATGTTTATGGAACATGGAGACTGAGCTACCCAATAATTAGTTGGCATGGGACTAGAATTCTGGAGAGGTACTTGGGCTGGAGAGATAAATTTGGGAGTCATTTGCATAGCGATGATAGTTGAACTCCTGGGAACTGATAAGTTCTCAAGAAAGAATATACAAAGATAAGGCCCATTATAGAGTCTCATGGGACAAATATGCTAAGGGGGGATGTAGTAAAGCAAGGGAGACTGAGAAAGAGTATTCATACATGAAGCAAGAGAACCAGGAAAGTGCAAGTATGGGGGAGAGGGAGGATATTGACAATATCAAAACCTGGAAAGAAGTTGAGGAGGCTGAGGAAATCAGATTTCACATGAAATCATTGGTAACCTTAAATTCGGCAATTCATTGAGAATCCACAAGGGTTTGGAAAGAGATGAGGATGGAAAGGTAGTAAGAGTAGGCAGGTCTCCCTAAGAATTTGACTTTGTCTATGAAAAGATTTAGAGGAGAATCACTTGAATCATCAAGGTCAAGGTCCAGAAGAAGATTTTTAAAGCTAAGAATATGTTTGTAAGCATTCAGGGAAAGAGTCACTAGAAAGGGAGATAGTGAAAAACAAGAAAAATTGAGGGAATGATCAAAAGAAAATGTTCCTGAGCAGAAGAGATAGACCGAAGAAATAGGTTGAGAATTGGTCTTCTCAAAGGGAAGAAACTTCTTCCTCAGAGACAGAAGGTGAAAATAGGCAAAGATAGAGGAGTGTAAGATGTATGGAGCAAAGCAGAAGGGGAAACCTTTGGTAGATGGCCTCTATTTTGTCAATAAATTAGAAGTCATGTGATCTGCTAAGAAAAGGGAACAGGATCTCAGGAGATTTAAGTTCTTTGAGTGTAAGGGTTTCATCCTACCTTCTTTGTATTTCTCATAGAGTAGGTGCTCAACAGATATGTTCCAAAGTGGATTTGCTGCTTTCTAGAATTATCTATGTATCAAAAGAAAAGAGAGAGAAAAAACTTTTTAAAGGGCTGACATTAGTGTTGGGCCCACATCCCAATACTCTTTTTAAGAGCAGACTTGACAAATATTTGCAGGGTGTGGGAAAAGTGATTTATCAGCCCCATTGCTAAAGTCAATAAGCTTTACTGAAATGAACCGCTGATGCTGAGCTGGTCCAGCTGTGGCTACCTTCTCTTGATAAATGCTGGACTATCATGAGTGAGAAGCCAGATTAACTGAACTCCCAAGGGCCCAAGCTTTTCCAAATAGCATCCTCTCTGTCTCTTCCCAAATGGATTTTGTCCCACAATACACACTGAAGGACGGTAAATGTAGAAAGATGGTAAAAGCTAAAAAAAGCCCACAGAGATTGTTTAATTCAGAAGTGTCAGACATGAGGTGTGTAGCTGGCTACAGCTTCTGACACTCCTGAGTATGGCCTGAACCCAATTAAAATTTAATTGGTAAATATTGAACAAAATAAATAAAAATACAATAAACATTACATTATGTTTTAAAGATAAGTCAACACACAGCTTGAAGGGATTAGTGGTTTCTGTTTATTGACATCACTGCCCCAATTCATCCTCCTCATTTTACAGATGAGGAAATGATTCTTTCCCCAATTAATTCAGGTCTTTTTCTCCCTAATATCATGTTCCTTTCCACATATCATGCTTCCTTTCTATAAAAGCTCCTTTACAACCTTCCTGAAGGCCTGAATTTACCACTGCTGGAGTCTGGGTTATCTTAGAGTGCAATCATCTCTTTAGTTCTAAGTTTCATTGGCCAGTGTTGGGTCTGTAGTGACCACAGAATGAGAGAGTGCAGTTATGTGTAAGGCATAGGTGGGAGATGGAAGAAAGAAAGGGGAAAGAAAAAAAGAAGTGAGAAAGTAGGAGACAACTAAAGGAAGAAACTTAGAATCTCAGGGTTGGAAGAAATTTCAGAGGCATTCTAAGTTGATCTACAAGATCCCCAGTAAGTGGTCATCCAAGAAAAGGAGAAGGGGACAAGTAGAAGAGGAGGACTTCACTCATGTGGTTCTTTCTGTATTATCTCAACTGATCTCATCATTGTTGTTAAGTCTTTTCAGTAGTGTCTGACTTGTTGTGATCCCATTTGGGATTTTCTTGGCAAAGTTACTAGAGTGGTCTGCCATTTCCTTCTCCAGTCATTTTACCGATGAGGCAAATTCAGTTAGTTAACTTACCCAGGGTCATACAGCTAATGTCTAAGGCCGAATTTGAATTCAAGTCTTCCTGACTTCAGGTCTGGCACTCTAGTTACTGTACCACCTAGTTGCCCCATTTGATCCCTACTCTGTAATGTAACATAAACATTACTCTTTCTGGTTTTTTTTTTTCAAAGACACTAAATGACTAGCTCAAGGTAACATAGCTAGGAATTATGAGGGGAGTGCTCGCTAGGTTACGTGTGTGTGTATGCGCATGTGTGTAGTTCCAGATTTAATATGACCATATTAAATGCACAAAAACCAGATTACAAGAGCAGTATTTTCTTCAAAGAGGCCAGGTCTAGGGAGAAGGCTGGTTATTTTTCAGGTAACCAAACATGTGATTGAGAAAACAAAATCTAATACTTCCGGTGAATATACTGAAAGTGGGGAAAAGGAAGGAGGGGAGGTAAAGAGAAAAGAATGATGAGACCATATTTTAAAATGTCTAGCAAGCAGATGAAGTGGTTCTTAGAGGAGATGTTATATTCTTGAGAACCTAAATTAACAAAAGAAATAAAAGAACATTAGAAAGCTGAAAATGGAATTTCAAAAATTAGAAAATCAACAAACAAACCCCCAAACGTACAAAGGAGGAAATCTTGGAAATTAAAGGAATAGGTGTATTATACTTTTTCTTTTAAATAGATGACTAACAAAATTAAAAACCATTCCTTGAAAAAACTAAGAAAATCATCAAAATTTTAGCTGACCTTATTAATAAGAAGAGGGAAGAAAATGATATTGACAAAATAAAAAAATAAAAAGGCGAAATCACAACAAAGAAGGAATGGGGAATTATTATACCTGCTATAAGCTGTGTTCCCTCAAATTACGAATTTATAAGAAACAGAGATTAGCCTACACAAACACAAAAATAGTTAAATAAAAATAAAACCAACTGAAGGACTCTGGAGGAAGAAAATCTGGCTTCAAGATTTAACTTTCTCAGACATTTGTTTCCTGTGCTACCTGGAGTAAATTTAATCCTACTGGGTTAGAGTTTCTTCATCTATAAAATTGGAAGGATGGACTAGATGTTTTGGAGGACAATGCACTGGGTCTGAAGTCAGGAAGACTTGAATTCAGATCTGGGCTCAGACATTTTCTAGCTGTATGACTCTGGGGAAATTACTTAACCCTGCTTGCCTCAGTTTCTTCATTTGTATAATGAGCTAGAGAAGGAAATGACAAACCACTCTAGGATCTTTGCCAAGAAAACTCCATAAGGGATCACAGAAAGTCAAAAATTACTGAAAAATGACTGAACAAAATAACACTAGATAGTTACCTGAGGAGTACCTGATGGATATGGAATTACCTTCCATCTTGGGCTGTATGAACTTAGGAGCTAGCTATAAAGAAGCTACCAAAGGGGGAAAAAATCTAGGTGGAATTACTTGGTTGGTCAGAACTCCTGAGGATCTATTTTATAAAAAAATGAAACTGGAGTAATCTAGAACAGGAAATATATTCTCATAGCTTGAGGAAACTTGGTTCAGGCCTGTGAGATTTATGGAAAATAGCAATCGATTGAAAACTTTTGAGTGTCTGGCAGCTTAGCAGTGGAAGCCATCCAACCAAGCCTCTGAAGAGAAGGTGCTAGAGAAAGAGGAGGTGAGGAGCCCTGGCCCTGCCCTCCATCTCTTCCTTCCTTTGGCTGGAGGAAGATCTTGTGAACATAAGAGGTTTTTATACTTTCCATTGGCATCCTCCTCCTAGAAAGGTCCTCAGAACAGCTGGCATATCCACCCACATTGGGAGCCAAGGGCAAACCAGGCACATGTGGAGAGGCAGTTTCAAGGTTCTACAAGAATCTCAGCAGGAAAGTAAAAACGTGTCTAAGAGGATCATCCTTTGGATTCCAGTGGAAGGATTCCAGGAACTGTTTTCATCTGACAAGAAAATGCTGGGGAAAATGGAAAGCAATTTGGCAGAAATTTGGTTTACAACATCTTATCTCATATACAAGCTCAAAATGGATGTGACACAAATATTAAAGATTTTACACAAAATAATCAGAAGAGGAACAGATCAAATGCCTTTCACAGCTGTAGCCAAAGGGGAAAATCTTATCATGATGAAAAGAAGGGAAATTATTTATTGGGGACAAATCTTTGCATTTATTATCCTTAATATCTTTAATAGTTTCACGTAACTAAACATGAATAACCCGTAGTCTGATTGCTTACCATTTTGAGGTGGGGGGAAGGAATTTATTTTTATTAAAAATAAATTAAAATATTAAAAATTTAAAATATATCTTTAACAATTACTATTCATAACTTAATAATTAGCTTTAATAACAATATTTAATAATTATCTTTAATAATAATAATGGCTATTTTTTAATCATCTGAAATACAAGCTATGCAGGAAACACAAACAGATGAGGGTTACAGCTATTCCCTAGTGGATATGAATAAGAATAAATATTTCCCCCCCAAGATGCAAGCAAGTAATTGCCAAAGACTGCTCTAAATCACTACTAAGAAGAGGATTAAAAAATCTAGGTTTCTATCTCATGTCTAGAAAACTGGCTAAGACAACAAAAAATGGGAGTTGTCCAAGGTGAAATGGTTCTGAATGGACAGACACACTAGCGCTCTTGTTGCTGAACTTATAAAATTGATTGAATGATTCTGGGAAGCCATTTGAAATTAAGCTAAAAAATGATTACAATTTCCATACCCTTTGACCTAGGGATCAAGCTGCTAGGTATACAGGTCAATGAGAAAAAGAAAAGTCCCATAACACACCAAAATATTTACAGCAGCCCTTTTTTTTTTGGCTACAGCAAAGAACTGGAAACAAAGCAGATTCCAATAGCTGGGCAAGGAATAAACAAATTAATTTCTGGTACAAGATGTCCCAAAAGTCTTAGTGCCGTTTTAAGCTTAAAACGGCACTAAGATTGTTGGTACAACATGCCTCTGAATGCACACTATTACTCTCCTGTAAGAACTTCTGCCACTGAGATGTCCATGACCACCCTCTCTGAAAACTCTTATTTCCACTGTCTTCATATATCTCTCCCCTCCCAGTTAACTCCTTTACTCAGAAATTACATTCTTCTCATTTCCATCTTCCTTCCTGGAAGTCTGTCAAATGTCAGTGAGTCACTGCCAAGCAGTTAGAACAAGCTGATGCGTCTGCCAAGCATGTGCCACCCAGACAGTTCCTTGGATCCTTCTGGTCATGGTCAATCTTTGATAGAATGTTAGTTCTGGAAAGGACGTTAGAGATCTTATCTTGCAATCCTCCCATTTAAGAAATGAGGAAGGGGTCCAGAGAGAGAAAGTAACAGAATTTTGGGTAGAGACAACAGTCAATAAGTCTAAAGGTAAGGCAACACATGTTTAATAAGCTCTTACTATGCACCAGGCATCCCTGGCTTCACCTTTGACAATGCTGACTGGGTGACATTCTGGTGCCATCTAATTATTACAGGGTTGGCAAGAATAGTCATTTCAAATGGAAATCTAGTTTCCTATATCTCTTCTCCCTTTTCATAGCTTGTGTTGGAGAGGAGGCTTCTTGCTTAGCTATGGAGTCAATCAAAAGGTCAGACATCTTCAGTCACTCATTTGCCTCAGCCCTCGGTCTCATTAGTCGACCCCTTTGCTCATGGCAACTGGTAAAGGGAGTGGAGCCAATGACCTTGCAAATCTGAAAGGTTTGGAGCATATTTTAGAACGCTGATATTCCAGAGTCCAGGTTTTTAGTTCATACAGTACTGATGCCCCAAAGACCAAGGAGTAAGCTTTAGAACTCCAGTCCAGCCATCGTGAAGACAAGTACGAAGTTGGTAGAGATGCTGCCTTGTCATGAATATGGTGAAACCAGTGCTATGGGATGTGAGTTAAGTTTGGAGTCTATTCTCCCCAGAGGCTGAGGTGATATAGGAAAGATATGCCTTTGAACTATGGGGAAATATGTGTACGCTTGATCTTGATATCAAGCAAATACCCCTTTGTGAAAAGCTCATTGGTTAAATGGAACTGGGGGAGGAGTCATTGCCCCCTAATAATGGGTGGAACACAATTGAGAGCTCAAGACAGCCTATAGAAGGCTCTTGAATAGTGGATTAGAATATAGTTGCTATACTTGGATTGGATTGGATTGAATTAGCTTAGAAGTTACCAGATGATCTACAAGAGGGAGTTCTTCCTTTCCCTTTGAGTTAATGTCCTGGGATCTCTTTTCTTTCTCATTGAAGCCCCCAAATGGAAATGCTTCTGCTGTTTCTCACTTTTGGTTCAAAAAAATTCTTGATGAGGGTTCTGGGGGATTGCCACAGAACATGATGAATGAATGAATGATTGGGTGGAAAAAGCCTTTATTAAGTGCTTACCATATGTCAAAAACTGGAACTACATGTACAAATGTACAGCTCTCCAAATTCACATTCTGATAAGGGGGACAACATAGATAGAAGAGTGATAGTATAGGAAGTTTTTTTTTAGAGTGGGAAGTCACAGGGTTGAATAGTATAATTGGGCAGTTTATCTACACGTCTTTTTGAGAGGCATTGTTTTGTTCATTTCATTATAGTTCTCCGAGTCAGAAATAGAAAGGTAGCACTGGTATGTATAAGGCAATAAGAAGGAAAAAGATAGCAGGAACTTCTGGTCCCGGAGAGTGTACAGTTAAGTGGTTTAACTCTATAGTCTCCAGTGGTCCACTTTGGAAGGTGGAGCAGGAGTGATGAAATGAAAAATGCCAAGGGTATAGCATCGAGGTTAGGAACTGATATGCATTGCTGGTCATATTTATTGAACAAAGGTATTGGCTAGGAGGCTAGGAGGTGATGCTCAGTGCTGAATATGAAATCAGGAAGACCTAAGTTTGAATCTTACCCTGAACGTTTAGTAGCTTTATGGCCCTAGACAAATCACTTAACCTCTCTTGGTCTCAGTTTCCTCAACCGTAAAATGTGGTTAACAATACTTGAAACACCAGTATCATAGGATTGCTTTAAGGAAAGGTTTTTTTTTGTCAACTGTTATGTGCTGTATAAACATAAATTGTTACATATACCAGATTTCTGTACATATTCTAGGCTGAGTATTTTGCGTCGGATCCCATGCTAAATAAGGGAAAATAGGATGCCGAACAAATTTAGAACTCTCTCCACCCCTTCCTCCCCCACTACTCCTCCAATGTAGTTATTTCATGAATATTTCTCAGTCTCCAAGTCCAAAGGCAAAATAAAGATAAGACAGAGGAAAACAGCAAAAATAAAGGGAGTTGAAAGATGGTAAGGAAAACTCTCTAGATCAAGCTAAGGAATGCTATTTGGGGACATTGTATAGCCGTATCATTTTAGATGTGGAAGGACCTTGATAAAAATCTAGCCAAACCCCCTCCAGAGGTCCAGAGAGACCTACTCAAGGTCATATAGTCAGTGGCAGAACCAGACCTAAAAGTCCCAGACCAAGGTGTTCTGGCTGACTTCTTTGGGGGCAATATATTTGGAAGCTCGGGAGTGAGACTGGGACTGGATATACAGAATACTTACATATACCATACATGCATGTGTGTGTATACTGAGTAACCCATACAAAGATGATAATTGAATGCATAGGACTTTATAAATTCACTGAGAAAGAATAGAGAAGTCCCAGTACAGAGTCCTATAATGAGGGGTGTGTTTGTGCTTTGTTGCTGAAGACCATGCCATCAGAGAAATGCTGACATGACTTGCACTTGACTTTGTTTTGAGTGAGGGAGGGCTGTGCAGGTCACCAGCCTCACTTCTCCTCCAGAATCATCTGAATCCAGTGACCAGATATTCATCAGGATGACTGGAGATGACCCAGGATGAGACAATTGGGGTTAAGTGACTTGCCAAAGGTCACACAGCTAGTGAGTGCCAAGTGTCTGAGGTGAGATTTGAACTCAGGTCCTCCTGACTCCTGTACTGTTGTTCTATCCACTGCACCACCTAGCTACCTATAATTAGGGGTACAACATGGATGAAGATCCAACAAAGGAGACTTAGTAGGAGAGCTCACTCAGATAGGGAGAAAACCAAGAGAGGGCAGTGCCACAAAGCCAAGAGGTAAGAGAGTCAAATACATCTGAGAGCTCAAGAAAGATGAAGACTGAGAAAAGATGATCAGATTTGGCAATTAAGAGATCCCTCATAAATTTAGAGAGAAGTTTAATTGAGTGCTGAAGTCAGAAGCCTGACAAAGGATTGAGGAGTGAGAGGAGAAGAAGTAGAGACAATAAGTGTAGACAGCTCTTTCTAGGAACTTGCTGGGAAAGGGAAAAGAGATATAGGATGACAGCTTGAGGCAGTGGTTAATTGGTTAATGAAGTTTTAAGAATGGGGGAGACTCAGATATGTCTGGAGGCAGGAGGGAAGAAAGTAAGAGATGATGGAGGGTAAAGATTAGAGAGATGGAATGATTGAAGGAGGTGACTGCTGGAGACTAAATATATGCTTACATATATATATGTAAGCACATATATATATATATATATATATATATATATATATATATATATATATATATATCTACAGAGAGAGAAGAGAAGAGAAGAAAGGAGAGGAGAAGAGAGGCGAGGGAAGGAGAGAGAGAAAGAGAGAATGTGCTTAAGAGCACATGTAGAGAAGTTGCATTTAGCAAGAAGGACTACTGCATTAGCAGAAACTGGAAAAAGGAGGAAAGCACCCAGGGATGATGTTAAAGGGATTGGACAGCCTACCTAGCCTTAATCACTGAATGGGTGTTGCCTCAGTCTAACTGAGACTTGTAAAGACCTTAGCTTAAGAAGATCAAGGTCTCTCATGGTATCCTGGGCCACCTCCAGTTGTCCTTGCCATGTCATGGTCCTCTTCCAGAATGAAGGTCAAACAACAAAAACAATGACAACAAACAAGAATCTGTATTGAATTTGTGAAAGTTAGAATACATGTGAAGACATGTTTAACATATATGTGATTTGATGTAAGAATCACTGAATGTGTAGTCAGAAGAATTGGTTTCAAGTCCAAGCTCTGCCACTTACTAGCCCACGTGTTCATATGTTTGGAGTCATCTAGTTCAACACTCTTCAGTTACAGATGAAGTCCAAAGAGGTAAAGCGATTTGCATCCAAAGATGGGTTGGCCAAGGTCACAAAGGGAATCCGTGTCATCAGTGGAATGTGAGCCCAGATCTGATTTCTGAGTCACTGTCTTTATTTAATCCTCCACATTTCCCCCTATAAAATGAAGATCCTATGATATGTACTCTATCCCAAGTAGGTTTATTTTGGGAGTTATACTAAAATATATATTTAAACATAAATACTATATAAATATCATTTCAATCAGTCAATAAATGTTTATTAAGCACCTACTATGTGCCAGAAACTGTGCTAAGCACTGAGAATACAAAAAAGGCGGTTCCTGCCTTTAAGAAATTTATAATCTAAAGATTAAAACTTAATTTCAGGGAGACATTGTCCTTCCAAATATGATTATATAGGTAACAGTGCTTTGCAAATTTAAAATAATGTTTAAGTGTTATCATCGTCGTGCTTGTACTCAACCTTATTCCATAAATCTTCCTTGGTACCGGAATGGTGGGTGGAAATTTGTATGTTCGCATAAGACA
Source organism: Potorous gilbertii (assembly GCA_028658325.1). Classification (NCBI taxonomy): domain Eukaryota; kingdom Metazoa; phylum Chordata; class Mammalia; order Diprotodontia; family Potoroidae; genus Potorous; species Potorous gilbertii. Next base: position 646,699,290 of record CM053770.1, on the reverse strand, counting down.
CTGGCACTCAAATAGGATACTGGAATACAGTCCTAGGCTGCATTCATTGTGCTTAACTTTTCAGGGCTAATGTATATCACTTCGTTGGCTTCCAGAAGCAGCATGTTAGAAGTTGCTTGGTCGTAATGGGTTTCCTCCTGGATACCTAGAGGCCCTTGGATGGAAATCATCTCCTCTCCAAGAGGAAGATTTTCTTCTAAGAACTCTCTACTAGGCTTCCATCCATACTTACTGATCTTGCACTACGTGTTTTGGCTTGACAATGAATAATCTGGGAAGAAAGAAATCAATCTCTTTTTCATTTCTCTAGGAAGTTGATTATGTTCATATTTTGTTAGAGGATCTTTTTTTAAGCATTTTTTTCTTCTAAAACATTTTTTCTTTTAAAAAGACCACTCCCACCCAACAACGGTACGTGCCAAAGAGTCATACACTTGAGAGATCAAACTTTGATTCACTTATCCTATTTGTCCACATATATATATATATATACATATGTATATATGTATATATATATATGTATATATACATATATATATGTATATATACATATATATATATGAAGAGATCCTGCATGCATCTACCAAACTGTAAAATACTTGAGGGGATAGAGTATGTCATTTCTTCTCTCTATCTACAGCTTTGCACATTGTATTTCATATAGTGGGAGCTTAATAGATGTTTGCCAAATTGTTTGTTGGATTGGAGTTGTTGCTAATTGTCTGGGCTCATCATCATCACTTGATTTCTTCTGTGCATGTCTACAAGTACAAGGGGAGAAAGAAGATTTGGTTGGAATGCCCTTTGCTTCCAAGTTTTCCATAAGCCTTGTCAAGTTGACTGCCTTGGAAAGAGGCCTTGCCAAGAGGGTGGTTTTTGTTCTTACCATTTCCTAATAGACTGAGGGCACGTATATTTGCCCAAAGGGCTGAAGTCAGTTTGGACCCCAGTAAGAGTAACATAGTCTTTTAAGGGACTTAGATCCCATTTGGAGCCCAAAGAATTCAATTCCCTCTTGACCCTTAAATGAGAGCATTCGTTGGTCTTTGGTCATTCCAAACTTGAATTGTCCTAATAGTAACTCTAGCATCCTTCCAGATTATGGACAGGAAATAAAGGAAGTGGATTGTTTTCTCTTTTCAACCGTATATCCTTTCTCAAGTCCCATCTCAGCTTTAGTCTTTGTGGGAGGGTGAGGAGAAAGAAAAAGGAAGTCAAGGAAAAAGAAAATCATAGTATTTTAAAGTCAGATGAGACCTGAGAAATTGTCTAATCCCACTCCCTCCTTTTACAGAGAGATGAAATGATGTCCAGAGATGAAAATCAACTTCTTTAAGGTCACAGAGATAGTAAACGGCACTCCAGACTAGGGTTATAAACCTGGGAAAGTGTTACGTTTCCCCCAGCTCATTGGATGAGAAAGACCATTCCTTAAAAAGCATCTAAAAATTTCTTCCTTTGGGATTCAAGCATCCTTTATTGCCTTCTGAAAATAGCCTCCTGTGTCCTCTTGGAGATTTTAACTATTCAACCTCCCCTCTCTATCTCTCTGTCTGTCTCTGTCTTTCTGTCTCTCTCTCTGTCTCTCTGTATCTCTGTCCCTCCCTCCCTTCCTCCCTCTTTCTCTCTGTCTGTTTCTCCTCCATCCTGGTAAACTTTATAAATATTTATTGACTATTTTTCTCTCTATATGTCCCTGTCTTGGTGTTCCTCTCTGCCTCTCCCCACCCTTTTCTTTTTTTTGACCTATTCTCTTTCTCCCTACTTAGTTTGTTTGGCCAATGCAAGCTGTAGTCAGATGCAATTCTCAATTCTGCCCCTGTTATGGAACTTGCTAGAACTAGCAGTAGAACTCTCTCCTCCCTGGAGTCCATGGGGTTACATGACTCCAACTTCTATGATTCCTTCCCTAAAGTCCAATATCTCCATGCTCCTTCCCAATAATATAGATGAGGAAACTGAGGAACAGATATTAAGTGATTTGTCCAAGGTTACAGTTAGTTGGTAACAGAGTCAGATCTCTAATTTACCAAGACTTTTGTCTTTCATTTGAGTGCCTTCTTTAACCATTCCATGCTGCCTGTCAAAATAATAAAACATAAAATATTTTATTAAATACATAATAAGTTGTTAAATATATTTAAAAAAATAAACCAAATCAATTCAATTAAAGTTGGGTGAGTCATTTAACATCTCTGGTTTTCCATTTCTGTAGAATTATAGGATGAACTAGTTAATTTATCACGTGATTTGGGGTTGAAGTAATCTTATTCATCATCTGATCCAACTTTCTAATTTTACAGATGAGGAAACTGAAGCCAAGAGAGGGTGAGTTACCCTAAGGTCACACTGGTAGTGACTGGCAGAAAGCGGGGCTCAAATCCAAGGTGTTTTGTTTCTATATCCAATGATCTTTCCACTTTTTCACAATAATCTCTATTGCAAGCTCTAGTTGTATTATTCCCTATATATTGTTCTCTCTCTCCCTTATTTCCTGTTGGATTTCATTTCTTTTGTAAACAGTATTTTATTTTTTTCCAATTACATGTAAAGATAGTTTTAAACATTCGTTTTTTAAAATAAGATTTTGGGTTCCAAAGTTTTCTCCCTCTCTTCTTCCCCAAGACAGCAACAATCTGATAGAGGTTATACATATGCAATCATGTTAAATATGTTTCCACATTATTTATGTCATGAAAGAAGGAACAGCACAAAAGGGGAAAACCACACACGCACACGCACACACACACACACACACACACATGCACACAAGTAAAAAAAATAGTATAATTGAATCTGCATTCAGACGTCATAGTTCTGTCTCTGGATATAGATAACATTTTTCATCATGAATTTTAGAATTATCTTGGATCATTTTATTACTGAGAAGAACTAAAGCTGTCATAGCTGATCCTTGTTCAGTGTTGCTGTTAATGTGTACAATGTTGTCCTGGTTCTGCTCACTTCAATCAATGTCAGTTAATATATGTCTTTCCAGTTTTTTTCTGAAATCTTGCTCATCACTTCTTATAGTAAAGTAGTATTCCATTATATGTATATGCCACCACTTGTTCAGTCATTTCCCAATGGATGGGCATGCCCTCATCTTCTAATTCTTTGCCACCACAAAAACAGTTGCTATAAATAATTTTGCAATGCATGTTCTTTGCCCTTTTTGTGTTCTCTTTTGGATATAGATCCAAAAATGGTATTGCTAGATCAAGGGTATGCACAGTTTGATTGCTCTTTGACAATACTTCCAAATTGCTTTCCAAAATAGTTGGATTAGTTTACAACTTCATCGACAATTCATTAATGTTCCAATTTCCCCACATCTTCTCCAACAGTTGTCATTTTTCTTTTCTGTCTTATTAATCAATCTGAGATATGAGGTGACACTTCAGAGTTGTTTTAATTTTCGTTTCTCCAATCAATAGTGACTAGAGCATTTTTACAGGACTATAGATAGCTTTAATTTCTTCCTCTGAAAATTGCTTATCCATATCCTTTAATCACTGATTATCTGGGCAATTAACTGTATTCTCATAAATTTGACTCAATTCTCTAGGTATTTGAGAAATGAGGCCTTTATCAGAAACACTGTAAAAAAAGTTTCCCAGTTTTCTACTTTCCTTTTAATGTTGATTGCATTGGTTTTGTTTGTACAAAACCTTTTTAATTTATTGTATTCAAAATTATGTTTTGCATTTCATAATGCTCCCTATCTCTTGTTGAGCCATAAATTCTTTCCTTTTCATAGATCTGACAGGTAAACTATTCTGCTCCTAATTTGCTTATGCTATCACTCTTTATATTTAAATCTTGTACCTATTTTGACTTTTTCTTGGTGTAGGGTGAGAGATGTTGGTCCATGTCCAGTTTCTGTCATACTATTTTCCAGCTTTCCCAGCAGTTTTTGTCCAATCATGAGTTCTTATCTCAGAAGCTGGAGTCTTTGGGTTGATCAAACAGTAGATTACTGTAGTCTTTACTACTGTCTTGTGTACCTTTTTGTTGAATTTCTACCCTGCCTTTTACAACTGACTCAAATAATATTTCTTCCAGTAAGATTTCTCTGATTATTCCATTAATAATACCCTCTTCTACTTTACCCAAGACTTCTGATAGCACATTTAAAAATTTTCCTATAATTCATTTAAGATATTATTTTGTATAAAAATTTATTGTGGATTTATCACGTTCCCTTACTGGACTTTGAGTGGTATTATCACTAAGAGTATGAGGGCTGTCTTGTCTAAAGTTTGTAATTCCCTCAGCACCTAGAAGAAGGGTTGCTCATACAATCAAAGGTCAAATATTTGTTGACTGAATGAATGAGTTCCTGGAATGAACTCCCTTCAAGATGTGTTTTTTTTTGAAACTTCAGCCCAGCTTCCTCCTTCTGTCTAGAGAACTGCTACTCTTCTTACTTTCATTCCAAATTATCTTTTAGGGAGTGGGGAGGCAATTAGGGTTAAGTGACTTGCCCAGGGTCACATAGCTAGTTAGTGTCTAAGGCTAGATTGGGAGTGAGATCTTCCTGACTCCAGGTATACTGTATAGACTCTCACTTAGCTGCCCACAAATTACCTTTAATTTCCTTCTCTCTTTACATGTAGTAACCCTCACAAATATAAGCACCTCGGTATCGGATGTTATTTTCTTCATTTTTGCTTTTGTATTCTCAACACCTAACACTAAGTATTTGAGAAATGTTTGTTGAATGAATAAGAAGGGTCATATCAGTCTCTGAGCTTTGCTGAAGGTAGACCAAATCAAAACAAAAACAAAAGAACGTTTCTGTTCTAGAATATACCCACATGCCTAGGCAAAGCAGGCTACTTTCCTCATATCCTCTTCCTCATCTCCTACTCATTTCTTAGCCTCTAGTCATCTGGTCTTAGTCCCTACCAGTTGACTGAAGCAGCAATTCTAAGGCTACCAATGATAGCTTAACGTAACAGCAAGGACACTGACATACACAGGACTAACGCTTTAATCAAGCATATATTATTCACTTAGTTCAGGGGAAAAAGTTAGCACCCTGAACTTCAGAGAAAACATAAACAAAGATCAACCAACAGAGGACTTCCAAGTGTCTGACTGTAAGTGATATACATCACAGATCATCAGACAGATCCAACTGTCTAATCATACATACATAGCTACCAGAGAGAGAAACACTAACATCTCGATTTTAAAAGTTGTGGAGCTCCTTCGTGGCTGCCCAGATTCTCCTCTGGCATACAAACCTTCTTTGAATAACTAAGGCCCAAAGTAAAACCTCACCATAGAGTATTTATACACTTTTCAGAGCCAGAGAACATCATAACCCTTGAGAACCAGTGGATCATTAGAAATTAAGAAAAGATGTGGGCCTCCCCTAATCAAGCTTTCCTTAAAGGGCAGATCCATCAGTGGATGAGGAAGATTTTTAACTCTCATCAGCATTAACTTACACAAAGAAACAAACAAACGACTAAGTTATTATTTTAAATCCAATGACTTTTTAAAAGTCTCATCTTTCTTGAACTCTCTGAACCCTTGGTCACCATCTTTTCTTGGATTCTCTCTTCTCTATTGGCTTCTGTTATCTCTTGGTTCTCCTCAGTCTTCTGTTGCATCACCATTCATGTAAATCTATCCCTCTAGGAGATATAGTGGATGGATCCTTGGGCCTGAGTCAAGAAGATCTAAATTAAAACCCAATCTCAGACACTAACTAACTGTGTGACCTTGGGCAAGTCCCTTAACATCTTTCTTTCTGATAATAATCCCTACCTCCCAGCATTGTTTTGAGGCTCAAAATGAGATAATATTTGTAAAGTGCTTACTTAGCACAATTGCATGGCACATTGTTGATACTTGATAGATGCAAATTTTCTTCCTTTCCTTTCCTCATCCAAAGGTCCCCATTTCCTTCTCAGAATCTTTATTTTCCTCATAGCTTGATTCTGTAGTCATCTCCTCCAGGAAGCCTTCCTTGATCTCCCTATTTGTCAGTACTCTCTCCCTTCTCTTATCTTGTATTTATTTATGTATGTATTATATCTACCAAGAGAATGAAAACTCCTTGAGCACAGGAATGGTTTTTCACTTTTGACACTAGTTTTTGACTAATGTGCCTAGCACAGTGTTTTCCCCATAAGAGTTACTTTAAAAATATTTGTTGCTGAAGAGAAAGTCTTTATGATATGAAAAATGGGACCAGGGGCTTTGAGATTTTTGAGTTGGTTTGTTTCTACTAAAATCTGCCACATCCTCTACAGGCCCATCGCCTCCCACTGTGGGACAGGTAAATGAATAAATGTGCCCTCTTCGCTTTGGTTCATCTCTGTAGCACAAAGGGGCTAAGAATAAGTGTTCCTTCCCTTCGCACAGGCTAAAAATACAGGCTCCTTGACCCTCTTGTGTGTCCTTAGTTATTCAGAGGTGTTTGGGCTGGTAAGATTTGGTAAAATGAGGATGAAATAATCCTCAAAGGCTATTAATCCCTTTTAGGGGAATAAGGCAGAGCTTCAAAGTCCCCAGGAGTGAAATAGAAATGGAATTAGGATGAAAAACTGCTCTTCCTGCCCACAATAAATAACATTCACTTAATTGGTTTCTTCTTTTTTTAATAGTAAGTAAATTGTCCCTTGGATGTGTTGGTGAACACTGGCTGATGGATGATTGACCTATTTATCCACTGAAGGGAACACAGCTTGAGGGGCAGAGTCCAAGTAAACTTAATTGACAATTACCTATGAGGAGAAGGAAAGAAAGGGTCACCTAAGCTGATGAAGTAAATTTGAGAGATGCTACAAGGCTTTGTCTGTCCCCTAATATCTTTCCCACTGGAGTAGCCTTGTGCCTGGCCAATTTGGCCTGAAATTCTCACTGAAATGTATTACTTTGGATTAGACAATCCAAAGTCAGGAGCTGGAAAGTCTAAAAATCCATGATTAAGATGTTTACCTATCAGCTAGGAGAATAGGGATGCAGAAAAGGTTGTCATGGACTGTTAAAGCTGAAAAGGACTTCATAGATCACAGATATAGAATACGAAATTAGTCAGTCAATCAGCATTTACAAATTGCTTACTAGGACCTTAGAGGGAATTGGGTTCAACTCCTATATTTTAGCAATGGAGAAACCTGAATGAAATGACTCACTTAAAGTCACCTAGGCCATTTAATCTGCTTCCTGTAAATTTAAACATTACAGTAATTATTCTGGCCCCTTACTATCTGAAGGTCAGGTAATCTTCTCCAGAACTGTTTGGAGTAGGGTGGCATCAATCTAGGCTGTTAGTTTAAACCTTTTCCACGTGTATTCTTCCAATCATTGCTGTCCTTCATACTTGAAGAAGACCATCATAAGTCATCTTAAACCCATCATGGAACATCACAAACATTCTGCAGAAGACAATCTTAGATAGCCTTTCACTAAGGTGTTAAGATTGCTTTTTTAATTAAATGAATCTCCCACTTATGTTATTCTGTCTTATGGATTTTCAAATGAACTGGCTAGCAACAACTCTATCATTCAGTAGAATTTCTGTGAGAATGCTGGTGGTATGTCAGTGGTACAACAGAAGAAAGTCATATCTGAAAAGATTTTTTTTACAGTGATTAGTTGAAATCTGGTATGTTTGTCTCTCATTGCCGAAGAAGACCATGCCATTGGAGAAATGATGACACGACTTGCACTTGACTTTGTTTTGAGTGAGGGAGGACTGTGCAGGTCACCAGCCTCACTTCTCCTCCAGAGCCATCTGAATCCAGTGACCAGATATTCATCAGGATGACTGGAGATGGATGAGGTAACTGGGGTCAAGTGACATGCCCAAGGTCACAGAGCTAGTGAGTGTGTCAAGTGTCTGAGGTGAGTTTTGAACTCAGGTCCTCCTGACTCCTGCACTGGTGCTCTATCCACTGTACCACCTAGCTGCCCACTTGAGATATAAACATTGTTTAAAAAACGTAGTACATGCCAATGAACTTTAAATGCTTGTTTTCTTTGGTCTCATGACTTGAGTTGCACTATACTGTTTTCTATTACGTGTATAATGGTATTATATCTAAAAAAAGGACACACCTTAATTAAAAATAATTTAGAGTTAAAAAGTGCTAACCATTGCCAGAGCCTTCAGAGATTCATAATCTTTTGCTGGTGAAGGGTCTTACCTTGATGTTGACGGTTGATGACTGGTCCAAGTGGTGGTTGCTGAAGGTTGGAGTGGCTGTGGCAATTTCTTAAAATGAGACAACAAGGAAGTTCACTGCATTAATTGACTCTTCCTTTCATGAAAGATTTCTCTATAGCACACAATGCTGTTTGATGACCTTTTATCAAGAGTGGAACTTTTATTTCAAAATTGGAATCACTCTTTTATCAACAAAATTTATGTGATGTTCTTCAATTTTGTTGTTGCTCAGGGAATAGGAGGGGCATCTCCAGTCATCCTGATCTATATCTGGTCACTGCACCCAGGTGGGTCTGGAGGAGAAAATGAGGCTGGTGACCTTGGATAGTCCTTCCTCACTTAAATCCAGTTCACTTGGATGTTGTGACAGCATCTTCCTAATGTCATGGTCCTCTTTGAGAACAAAGCACAAATAACAATAAGGAAGAGGGAAGCCTGAGGAGAATGAGACATTCATGGAAGGCTGTTTTGAGCCCTTCCTCAAAATGGAGTTTCTGGAAAGAATTCAGTGACAGAATTTTAGGGCTTGTCACTCTTCTGGATTGTCCTTTTGGAGTATTTTCGTTTTTGAATGTTCCTCTTAAAGTGTGATAACTCTGTGTAAAATATAATTAATGTAAGAAAGCTGCTGACTTATAAACCCTTAGTTTACAAATAACTGAATATAGAAATAACTGGGTGTGCCAAAGGGCTCCCCAACTACCGGCATATCACTTTTGACCTCAGACACTTCCTGCTATTGATGTCCTTCCCTCAATCCCATGATTCTAGGACTCTCCTCTGCCACAGGGTCACCTGGCTAGACCCCCAGCCCACCTGTGTGAGATGGGAGCTCAATTCCTATTTTGCCTAGGAAGCTTTTCCATTTCCTAAGCCTTCCTAGGTTTCACTCTCCTGCCTCTTTCCAGTCCCATTTAGAGCCTAGAGCAGTCCACAACTTAGTGGGGCCAGGCCTCAGAAAACCTCAGTTATCAGAGTTTGCAGGGTTAGGGATTCTAGGGATACTCTTGCAGCATTGAATTTTGAGTCTGTATGTCTGGATCCTATGTGCTTGGCATGAACCAATGAACAACTCTAAAACTCAATTTCCTCATCTGTAAAAACAAAATACTTACCTTTCTACCCACAGGGCCCACGAGCTAGAGTAGTATGAACCAGTTATCTCAGGGCTTAGTTTCCAGATTCAAACGTAGGCCAATTTAAGTAAATTTGTCATTAGTGTTCCCAGTATCCCTAAGCTTTCTCACCCTGTTCCCTCCCATAATTCCAGGTTCTCAAGCTGTTCCTTTTCTGGTCATTCAAGAATATTTTCAGATGAATTCTTTCACGTTGAAGGTTAGGTATTATGTGTTACTCTTCCCCAGATTCTTTAGAACTTAAGAGAGACTCTCAGAGAGAGGACAAAGATGAATAAAATGGCATTAATCACCAAGAGGGTAAAATTTCAGAAATTAAGAAAGAGAAGCATTTTCTGCTCCCCAATCAGGGAAAATGGAATTTTTATAATGAAATGCAAGTCACAGCTTCAGTTGCTAAATAAAGAGTGTATCAGAATGAGTGTTCAGATAACAGACACAAAGGGGAAGCCAAACCCCCTGGAAACAGGTTCATTGCAGCCTCCCCACAGCAGTAGTGGCTCTTCCTAATGGCTCTTTTCTAAGTAGTTCTGGGAATTCCTCTTGATAGGGGGCCTGAGTATTTGGGAACACAGTGTTGATGCGGATGGACTAACAATGGATTTGAATTCAGAAGATATGAGTTCAAATTCAGATTTTGCCACTTGGGCAAGTCTTAGCCTCTTTGGGACTCAGTTTCCTTCTCTCTAAAATAAGTGGGTTAAACTAGATGGCCTCTGAATTCCCTTAAATCTCTAAATGTATGATCCTATTATTTTTTTCTCAAATGTAAGCTCACTTCAACAGCTCACACTGTAGGAATTAACGGTTTTTTCTCTCTAGAGGTTCAGCACTTATTAGGGGGCAACTTTACCTTCATCTACAGCCTGAAAAGATATTCTCCAGTATTTCCTTCATTAGAAATGGGTGGCAAATGACTCATCAACAGAGGAAACCATCAGTCAGTTCATTGTGCTGTGGGGATTACCTACCTAAACTGGAGCTAAATCTTCCCCAGAATTCTGAGCATTATTTTGTCTCCCTTTACCCACCTTTTTTCTGCTTGGCAAGGAAAACCATAACACTAGACTATAAGCTTCATTAAGGCAGGGACTTTTGTTTTATGAGTGCTTTTAGCTCCCAAAGCCATTAACAGTGCTTTGCATCTAAGTATGGGTTGGGTGAATGGAGGAATGCCTTAGATGAGAGCCCTTGGGTGAAAGTAGAACCTCTCAGCAAAATGACCAGATCACCCAAATGCAAAGATCGATCAGGACTATTTAATCCAAAGGGTGGTTGTACGTGTGTTTTTGGGGTGTGACTGACATGCATGCTACATGACTTCCTGGAGTCACACATAAGAGTTAGGTGAAGGTGGGCACCAATGGTAGATGAGCAGCCCTGAAAAGTGGCAGGCAAGCCTTCACACCAGAAGCCCTTATGCACACTCCTCGCTGAACACCCTATATACCCTCCTCCTGCGCTCACACGTGCGCGCACACACACACACACACACACACACCATTCCATGACTGATAAGTGGTCAAAGGATATTAACAGGCAGTTTCTAAATGAAGTTTTCTATAGTCATATGAAAAAATACTCTAAATTACTATTGTTTAAATGAATGCAAACTAAAACAACTCTGAGGTAGCACCTATACCTCTCAGATTGACTAGTATGATAGAAAAGGAAACTGAAAAAGGTTGGAAAGGATGCAGGAAAATTGAGACACTAATGCACTGTAAGATGAGTTGTGAACTGATTCAACCATTCTGGAGAACAATTTGGAACTACATGCAAAGGGCTATAAAATCATGCATACCCTTTGACTCAGCAACACCACTACTAAGTCTGTATCCCAAAGAGGTAAAAAAAGAGGGAAGGATCTAAAAGTTCAAAAATATTTATAGCAGTTCTTTTAGTGGTGGCAAAGAATTGGAAATTGAAGGGATAGATGAACAAGTTGTGTAATGTGATTGTGATGGAATACTGTTGTACTATAAGAAATGATGTGCAGGATGCTGTCAGAAAAATATGCAGAGATTTACATGAACTAACACAAAATGGTAAGAATGGAACTAGGAGAACATTATACAAAGTAACAGCAAGATCGTACCTAGATCAACTGTGAATGACTTGCCTATTCTCAGCAATGCAGTGATCCAAGACACTGCAGGACTTAGGATGAAAAGTACTGCTTGTCTACAGAGAGAGAAATGACAGAGGCTGAATGCAAATGGAAGCATATTTTTAAAACTTTATTTTTCTTGGTTGTTGGGTGTTTTTGTCTTTGTTTTCTTTCACAGCATGAGTAATATGAAAATATGTTTTGCGTGACTGAACATACATAACCTATGTCAAATTTCTTGCCTTTTTGATGAAGGGGCAGGGGAAAGATGAAGGGAGAGAATTTTAACTTAAAATTTTAAAAAATGTTAAAAATTATTCTTACATGGAATTGTGGGGAAAATAAAATATTATATGTATATATACATATTATATATATATATATATATATATATATATATATATATATATATAAGAGCACACACACACACATATATATGTGAATGTGTGTATTTATGTATATATGAAGAAAAAAACAAAAATATTCTGAAAGATGAGATTCCTAAGGAAAAAGTGCCCTAACATGTTACTCTTCCTAGGATTCTCTAGATTTTGAAAGCCTCATATTCTACCCTCCAACCTCCCAGAAAGGACAAAATTAGACATAATGAAACAAATCACTAAAAAGCAACCTTTAGGTAATCAAGGAAGAGAGGCTTTATCTGCTTCTCTGAAAATGGAATGATCAGAGAAATGGAATGCATGTAGTGAAATATAAGTCCTCCTCAGAAGGAATACAGGATTGTCTTCGGGGAGGTATGGATTTGGAAGAGGAAAAGGGCATCTATACAAGGAGAAAGACCTGGAGCAGACTTGGAAGGACAGAACAGCTTCATATCTAGCAGGAATTAGAGGTTAAAAAGCATGATCTTGGAGGAAAACATTGAGAAATTGTGCCTTATTACTATGTACCAGGCACTTGCCCCAGTGACTGGCATATGAAAAAAGGGCTTAATAAATATTTGTTGAATATGAGAGCCATGAAGGTTGATGGAGCCAGCAGCAAAGGAAATAGGGGAGATCAGTTGCATTGCATGATCTGGATATATTTTGATGCTTCTGTAACTGTAGTGAAAGGGATTCAATGTGCATCAATCTGTTTCACCTTGACCAGAGGAAAAGGAACTTAAGAGGGAGATGATATCTGACCCTATGCTCCAATTGATACAGTGAGTCTGAACAGCCTATGCCTTCTCCTATTACAGTAAGAGGAAGCAGAGGCAATAAAGGTAAATTTAAATATCACTGCCTTGCAGGCCTGGAATATGGCATTCATTTTGTGATTCCTATCTGATTCTTGATATTCTGTCTTTATTTAATGTCTTCTGTAATCATGCTTTGTACCTCATAAATGTTTATTGAGTTGAGTTTTTGGATTCATGCTTTTCGTGTAGTCTGGTATAAGGGTTGCCTGGTGGCTGCTCAAACTAAGGTTTTTATATAGTTGATAAACCTAAACTTCACAATGAATCTGAGAAATAGTGAAGGAGTACAGAGTTGTGAGGATTCTATGGCAACAGAGTGCTGAGACAACCATAAAATGCATTAGAAAGTCTTTGTGTAATGTAGCTTTCAAACAGGGCATTTGTTGGCTTTGAAAGATAAAGGAGCTAATTCCCATTCTGGAGTCTTTCCAAAAAAAAAAAAGTCGTTCCTGCTATTCTCTTAGTTCAAATTCAGACCAATGGTGCTACTGCTTATGAATGATCCGACAAGCGTCTAACGATGCCCTGGATAGAGCAGGGGACCTCATTTTGCATTCGGGAATTGGATGAGATTAATGTTTCTCACTTTTTGATCTCAGGAACGCTTTATTCATTATACAAACATGCATACACACATCTATCTACTTCTCTGTCTACATGTACACACATATGTATATATGCGGGGGGGGGAGACAGAGAGTCAGAGACAGAGACAGAGTGACAGAGAGAGAGAGACAGAGAGACACAGAGAGAGACAGACAGAGAGGCAGAGATAGAGACAGAAATAGAACTAAAGCTATTGTTTATGTGGACTATGTCTATTGATATTTATCATATTAGAAATTAAAATGTCAAGATTATTATGAAACTGCTTTTGACCTTGTGGATGCCTTGAAAGGACCTGGAGAACTCACAGGAGCCCTGAGACCACTTTTGGAGAGTTGCTATTTTAGATAATCTTTAAGGTCCCTTCCAGCTCTGTGTTTATTTGGCAGACCCAAATCTGGTCATTTTTAGACGCCCGTTGTGTTTCCATGTGTTGATCATGTAATGAATGATTTTTCTTTAAAAGGGGAGCAATCAGCCACCCATAGAGTATGCCCTAAGAAATGCCATGCCTCTCTGTTTTCCTCCAAAATATCTCCCACACCATCTTACTCTCATGCCTAAAATCTCCACCATTTAGTTCACTCTTACAAGTTTTGGAATTACTCCATTGTTAAATTGCCTTTATTTTGATATAACTCATTATGTCTGTGATTCCAAAACAAAGGAGCTATTATACAGGGTCCCTGAATATACACTGCCATTCTTACCTTTATTTAGCACCAATAAAATGGTTAACATGACTTGGTAGAAAAAATTAATCAAGCATACTTTCTGTAGGCTACATAAACGATGACTTTTACAGGTGAATTATATTTTTTAATAACGTACGTGGATTTTTGTGACAAATGAAATACAAATTAATTTTTAAATGTTGCTGTTTTGCTAATAGCTTGCTGCCACTGCATTTCCTTAACCAATGAATACTAATAGCACAACTTCATTTTTTTCAATCAATATTATTAATATAACTATTACTGTGGTGAAGGGAGGTGGAATTTTTAAGAAGGTTTAATGTTTAATTAGGTGTTTGTGCCCAAATAGCTGGGGGATCACTGCATCACTTGGTTGGGCATTAAGGTGTCACAATGGCATAGTTGAGTATGTCAAATTAGTTGATATTAGAGAGGTCAAAATATAGGCTAGAAGCCACTGGGTGGGAAGAGGGGAGGTCAGGGCAGAGATATTTGCTGCAAGAACATGGATTCTACCTACTTCAGTTTTGCTCAGACCAGAGATGGAAATATACTTACTCCCTTTGATAGAGAGCAAGAAGCAACCTCTGCCATCTCCGTGATCCATCTTCTACACAGCCGCCATGTTGATATTCCTAAAACATGGTTCTGACCAGCTCCCTCCTTCCTCAAGAAGCCCCAGTGGCTCCCTTTTCACCTCTCATGTTAAAAACATTTGAAATTTCCTACTTGGTATTTAAAGCCTTTTATAATCTGATTATATCCTATATCTACAGGCATATTACACAACATCCCCCCCCACCTACACACGCACTTTTTGTTCGAGACAACTAATTTACTTGTTATTCAGAGTATGCTTGTAAATGTTTAACAATGAGCTTGCCAAAAAAAAAGTCATGCAGGGACACACCTTTAAATTTAATCAGCTTTATTAAAATTTTCTCCCTTGCTTCTTAAGTCTAGACAACCAGAAAAACAATAACTCGAATGCTGATTTGTAGTGTTTGCCAATTTCTGAAGTCTAAATGCTTAGACTGAAAATTTTAATACTTGTTTCTCTTGAACCTCTGGTTGGAGTTTGTTGGAGCACACCTCTGCTTTTACCTAGCATTCTATATCCCTTCACCATGACTTCGAACAAGCAGTTTTCCATATGTATGGATTCACCACTCTCCTTCACCTCCACTGGAGGGCAGGGATTGTCTTTTTGCCTTCTTTGGCATTCCTAGTATTTGTGATTAGCACAGGGTAGATATTTAATAAATGCTTATTGACTTGACCCATTGAATTCCCCAACTACTTTTAAGACTCAGCTCAAGAACACCCATAAGAGGTTTGAACCAATTGTCCTAGCTGCTAGTGTTCCCTCTTTCTCGTAGGTAGCTGTTCTACATTTATTTTCTGTGTATTTGTATTTACATTTACACATTTTGTGTGCATTTCATTTTACTTACCTATGTACATGCTATTCCTCTCCCTCCCTCCCCCCCATAAATAGGATAGAAGCTTCTTGTGGGCAGGCGTTATTTCATTTTTGTCATTCTGTCCCTAGTGCCTTGTATAATGTATGGTGTGTCACCAGGAAATTAATAAATGCTTGCTAAATTAAACTGAATTCAAGGGGACTTGAATTTCAGAAGGTAAAAGAGATGACCATGGCTTTCTTGCCTTTTTATATGATGCTCCATCTTTAGTCCCTTTGCTCTTGCTCAAGCGTTCCCCAACGGCTAGAACACCTCCTCCTGAGCTCCACTGATTAGAAATCCTAGTTCACTTCAAGACTCAATTCAAATACCATGTTTCTCATGGGACTTTTCCTGAATCTGCAAGCTGTTAGTGACCTTTCCCATTAGTCAGAAATAATTATTTTGTATAGTAGGACCTTAATAAATTCTTGTTGAGGTAATAAGGAGCTGGAAATAAAGCTGATGCCTATTGCTTAGAGAGGTGCACAAATTGTGGTGCATGAACGTAAGGAAATATTACTGTGCTATGAGAAATGACGATTATGAAAAGCGTGGAAAGACTTACATGAATGAACTGATGCAAAGTAAAGTAGGTAGAGTCAGGAAATCAATACACACAATGGCTACAAATACGTAAATGGAAAGAACTACAACAGAACAATAGGAAATGAATATTGCAGAATATAATTACTAAGCATGGACCCCAAATGAAACTGCTTTGTAGTGATGGGATATCTATGGACTGGAACATTACATTTTCAAACTTTTTCAAGGTGTTGATCAGTTTGGCTAATTTATTTCTCTTTTTTTTTATTCTTTGTTATTGGATGACTCTCTCTGAAAGGGAGAGTGGAGAAGGATGCTGGAAGAAACCTAAGTGATATAAAAACAAAAGACATTTAAAATAATAAACTCTTGACTTATGATAAGGACTTTCATTGGAATGCCTCTACCTTAAACTTTGTGGAGGGAACTAACCTACTGAGGTGTGTGACTTTGTTATATTGTGTTTCATTCAAGATTGTCTTGTTGAAAGGAAAAATCAAATTCCTCACTTATATGCAGCTTGGTAAAGTTTACAAAATGCTTTCCTTACCAAAAAAACCACGAACCTAGCATAGCATCTGACTCGTGGTGGATGCTTACAAATGCTTTTTAGTTAACTGATGGATACATATGACTATCCCCATTTTACAGAAAATTGAAACTGACCCAAGTTCATGCAGCTAGTGAAAGCAAAGTAGGACCCCTTCAAGTCTAAGGGTCTTTCCATTGCCACACTTGTCACAGCAATTTGAGGG
Source organism: Potorous gilbertii (assembly GCA_028658325.1). Taxonomy (NCBI): domain Eukaryota; kingdom Metazoa; phylum Chordata; class Mammalia; order Diprotodontia; family Potoroidae; genus Potorous; species Potorous gilbertii. Next base: position 646,682,584 of record CM053770.1, on the reverse strand, counting down.
TCAACAGGGAACTCAATCAATGAATTTAAGAAATCCAATTGATAGTTAAGAGTATGGTGAGGGGACTGTGAACAAATAGTCGGACCCCTACTGGAAGACAGTGAATCATGAAAGGCCAACTTTTATGCCAGTTACAGAAGACTTTTAGTAACCATATCAGTCAATTTCTCCCTATTCATTTTCATCCAGTTGACCCAAAGGTACAGTGAGGATAACTACAATCTCTCCAGAAGATTTATTCTTTACAATGTGTTTAGTCACTGAAAATTTGCTACCTTGTAAAAGGAGGCAGCCTAGGACAGTGGAGAGTGTGATGGACTTGGAGCCATAGAATTTGAATTCAAATCCTGACTTTGTCCTCTAATGTCTACATGACATTGACTAAGTTCCTTTTCCTAGCTAGACCTCAATTCCTTCTACTGTAAAATAAGGGAGTTGGGCTAGATCAAGTTAAAATAGCTTTTAATTTTAATTCCATGTCTGCTCTTTCTTTTTGGGATGGAAAAGAACTTATGGTCAACATGCTGCTAGTCTGCAACGTTGGGGATTTTTTTTGCCGAAAAAGCACTAGGCTATTTGAAAGAAAGTAGTCTTTGGGGAGGTTTGAATAGGATGCATCTAGCAGGTGAAGTGTTGGGGAAGGGTTTTTTTTGGTCTGTTTTAAATTTAATTTCTTTTGTCATATGTAAAGTAAAGGCCATGATGATCCTAACTCCCCTGCACAGACTGGTAAGAAATGACTAACAAAATTACTTAGAAATCCAGATATCTATATAAATACTGATTACATATTCTTTCTCAGACTCCAAAGGAATGAAGAAAATGTGCTACCTGTTTATTCTACTTGAGGTTTATGTGTCTTCTGAAGTTTCTGGCTTTTTTCTGATCTTGCTTGGACCAGCTGGTAATGGTACCCATTTCTGACACTTTATGGCCTCACTTGGGATCTAGGCACAATAGCTATTGGCTCCCAGGGGGTCCTCAAGGGCATTTAGAAGGGCTCAGGAAACATGAGGTCTAGTCCAGCTCCTACCATGAACTACATACATGATCTTGAGTAAATTATTAAACTTTTCTGACACGTCTTCCTGCGTCTCTAAAAGATATTGCCAATTAATGCTTGCCTGGACTCTCTTCCAGAGCTGGAAGGCCCAAATGGGAGAATATTTATCAAGTTCTTTGCAAAGTTTAGAGGGCTATAAAAATTGCTGTTGCTGTTATAACATAGTGTGAAAGTTACTACAAATCAAATCTCCAGAGATTTAACCTGCTCAGGTCCCAATCTGGAATGGGTTGCTCTTTCCCTAGGCAAGACAGTGGTGCCAGCTCCCATTGACTCACTGCACCATTGTTGGGTTGAGTGTGGACACCAGAACAGTACTCCACAGTTCAGAACTCCCAAACCATTCTACGTTAGGATAGCTCTAATCATCAGGGAGTTTTTTTTTTTACTTAAATCTACTTTTCAACTTTTAGGCATTACTCCTAGATTTCCTCTGGGACCAAAGAGTCTAATACTTCTTTTTTATCTTTCAAATACTACTTTCAGCTATCATGATCTCCCCTTCTGCCCATTCCAGCCTCCTTTAGTTCCAACTACACATCTTCAGTTCCTTCAGTCAATTGACATATGGCACAGACCCAAAGACCTTCACTATTCTGGCTGGCCTCTCCTGAGTACGGTAAAGCCTCTCTTTTCTAAAAATATGGTGCTCAGAACTCAACAAAATATTCTAAATTAGGGAAAAAGCCAGTAAGATCATCAACTCCTTATTCTTGTACACTGGGCCTTTTTTAATGTAGTCCAAATGGTCTTAGCTTAGCTGCTATCTCACATTGTTTATTCAATCGTCTTTTTTTTTCAGATGAACTAACAACTATTGGATTCTTACTATAAGGAAAATTGGTATTTTATTATTATGGAATAACACTTCCATTAAAGCCGGGCAGAATAGTTCATTACTAGAGCAACATGTTTAGATATATTGGAAGCAAACCAAAAAATAGTAGCGTTCTTGGCACACAGTAAACACTTATTAAATGCTTGTCAACTAATTGACAAGAATCATTTCTCAAGATAGTTTTAACATACCAAAAAAGTTCACAAGGTTTTGTCCTTCTAGATGATGTTTTTGAGGGAGCAAATTCAGCTCGGTTCTCTGAGATATTTTCACACATTACCACCAAATGTTTGTGCCATCTGTACTGTTTTAGGCAAGGCATCGATCCATGGGGCTATGGTTCTCAGCAATTACAACTCAGAGTCCTGGAGAAAATTATCACATGACAGGATTGTGTAGGATACTAAAACCAACTATTCCCAAACATATATAGAGACTATTAGGCAAGAAGCAAAGCATGACAGAGATCAAAAAATCTTAGAAGATCTCAGCTCTCATATGCCCTTTTTTGAGGTGGATATGGGAGGAGGGAATCCAAGACACTTAAATGTTTTTAAATATGACAAACTAACTTGTTCAGGGATAGACACTGAAAATAAGTCCAAAGAAGCATTTGTTGACTCCCCATACACAAAATTAGGATCTGAGGTCTTTTGGTATCCCATTCAAAGATTTCTCATTGAGTCTACCTTAACAGATGTGTAGATTTCTAATGCCAAGTCAAAAAAGACAAGTGAAGACTATAAACTATGGGTCATTAATGTCAGATGATATAAGGAATTGGATCCAGCTACTAATGATAACCACAGCCTTTGCTGTGAGTGCATCATCTAACAGCTCAACACAGAGGGGGGACATTGCAAGAATGGCATAAAGAGTAGGGTATTCTAGGTAGTACAGTAGATAAAGCACTGGACTTGGTTAGAAAAACCTGGATTCATTTCTTCCTTATTAGACACTAGCTGAGAGTCACATAATGTCTCTCACTTTGAGTTTCCTCATTTGTAAAATGGGAAAATAATAGCCTCTATCTCACAGGGTTAATGTGAGGACCAAGTGAGATAAGGTGTTTTGCATGGAAGGTGTTTTGCAAATCTTAAGGCTCCTATAAATACTAGCTCTTATCATGATTACATCACTTTCATCTTTCAGCCCAATAGATCAGTTGGCATTACAGCTGATCCCTCCTAGGACTGAAGACCTCCTAAGTTGGCTTTTCTCCCATCCTTCAGATATAACAAACAGACTAGGAAAAAAAACACATCTGTCTCTAAAACATATTTTTAAAATGTCTTAAGAATCAAGGAGCACCCACATGAGGCTAATGTTAACATATAGATGTGAATTTAATATGTGATAATGGTTACATAATACAAGTTGGTTATTTTATTCATCACAATATATGTCAGGATACATAAAACATTGGATAACAAAATGAAAAGGAAAATATAAATGTCCCTGCAGTAGATGGTCATTGGATAAATGTCAGATCATAGATTTCTAAACTCCTTCCTAGTACTTGGGTTGAATGAACTAAAAGGAAAGTGAAATTGAGAGTTGAGGTAAATATTAAATTGTGGACCACCCCTCCCCCTAAGTCCTGCTTTTGAGGAAGAGGAAACGCCCTTTTAATCAAATTTATCAGGATGACCTGATTCTACTGTTCTGAGCCACTGTCAAATTCTCCAACTCTCCATTCTGCCTTTGTCAATGTGACATTGAACGTTTTCCTTCACAATAACAAGGGTCTCTAAAGTTGCCCATTTTCTCATCCAGATAGTTAGTTCCCAACCACTATCTCTATTTCCCTTTGCCAGAGGTTAAGTTTGAGGGCAAGGACAGTTTTGGAGAAGAATGAGAAGCTTGAAGGAAGATGGATAGATACCCTACACAGAAGTCATTTAAATTGGTCATGCATTTTGGGGAATAGTTTGTTCAGCAAAAAATCAAAGAGTAAATAGATTAACATTAAACAATAAAATCAAAATAAACTTTCTAAAGTGTTTTTTTTTATTTTGGATATTTTTTCTCTTAAAATCTTATGCAGGCTTCCATTCAGTTTCTAGAACCTTATTTCAGATCGGAACATTAGATATCTTAAGGATTAACTCCGCTGGCAGATCCCAGACATCCCTGCTGGGGAAGAAAGATGACTTTACCACCAGCAGCTTCAGGAGGAATGATGGAAGTGAAAGGTGAGCTTGCCTTACTCCAGGAGCAACTACATGACAATCCCATTCAGGACATTGTTGAGTTTCACTATTATCCTAAGTCAAGAACCCTCAAAGAGTTAGCAGGCTCTTGGGGTTCAGACTCCTTGGGTCATGGAAACTCCCCAACCTCCCCAGCCCAAGCTCCTACCTTTCCGGCTCACTCCAAAGCAACAGGAATGAACACGCGGCCCCAGCTTTACTGTAATCAGAGGCCTGCCTAGAGTTAAATTGCAGCTCCCATGTAGCCACTTTTCCATCATTCAATGAATTGTAAAGGGTACTGATTATTAAGAAGCCAGTGTCTTCCAAACAATCTGAAAAGTGGCAGTAGGCAGATATTTAGGCTTTGTACAAATCAGGGTCTGATGGATTGCTCAGAATTGTTTCCTAGTCATTAGGAGTATTTTTCTTTGGTGATTTGTGACAAGAACTTAGCATTCAGCTTTGATTTCCTTTAATGGATGGTGGACACATATGTCTGGTACACCTCTGTCTAGCTCACCCCTGTCTGCCAGGAGGGCTGGGGCCAAGAGCAGCTAGATAGGACATTTTTTATGGAAGGAAGTTCTTTTCCTGAAACATTCTTGGCCAACAAGATGTTCAAATGTCATACAAGCTATGGCTCAATGATGAAATTAAGGCTCTTTAAGATTCTTTTTAAATATGAAGCCTAGGCAGACTAAATATTCAGAATGAGGAAAGGGAAACACATCTTTCCATCACAGAGTCCTCATAGCACTGAGCAGAGGATGAGGGATAGAATGAAGCCAAAACGATAATATCAGAAAGCATTTGTTCCCCAGAAGCAGACCAGCTTTTGGTGCTTTGAAGTCTGAAAGTTAAATTTTGAGTGACATCACAATCCAGGTCAGATTGTTTCAGAATTGGCCCCATAATTAAATTGGTGGGAGATTCTGTAGGCATTTCAAATTTATCAGAGGCATGGGAATGGATGGTCTTGCTTGGAGGCATATTAGGTGTAAGCTCTAATTTTACAAAAACCAACTCTAATTTTATAGAAACTGGAAAAAGAAAGGTACAAAAATAGAGACATTTGGTTGCCACTGTACTAAATGAGTTGGAATTAGGGAATTTTAACTTAGAAAAAGGAGAAATCACATTGTTTTCATATATTACAGCTTGTCAATTGCCATGTTGATCTCAACCTTAATTTTGTACACAATGAGCTTATTTGAGGGAAAGATAGAGAAACTATATAAAAGTCACTTTTCTCAGCAAGTTTCAAACTGTCCCTTCACAGTCATGTTGATCATGCAACCTTATCTGTCCAGGACATAACTGAAGGGGAGAAAGAGGCTCCAAACTCCATTTATATTTTCAGTTAGCTCTTTTGGCAGTGCCTGGGTTAAATTATCTTTGCTTCTCTGAAAATGAAACCTCCCTCCCAATTCACAACATCTGTCTGGGAGTTCAGATGACAGAGAGAGAGAGAGAAAGAGAGAGAGAGAGAGAGAGAGAGAGAGAGAGAGAGAGAGAGAGAGAGAGACAGAGAGAGAGACAGAGACAGAGAGAGAGAGAGAGAGAGACAGAGACAGAGACAGAGAGACAGAGACAGAGAGAGACAGACAGGCAGGCAGGCAGAGAGAATGTGTTTCTATGTGTCTCTACTCATATGTCCATGTCGACTTAGAGCAAATAAATGGGAAGAATATCGCCCAGATTTTACTTAACAATCATTATCCTGTTTCTTTGTTCCATCCCTGCCTCAGTTTATGTTCTGGCCCAACTCAAAGCCATAGCAAGTCCAGGGTTTCCTAAGCTAGTCTTCAATTTTTTGGATGGGGGATCTGGGATGAGAAATATGTTCCCCACGTCGGTTGAGCCCTGTTTGCTTCCTCCACAACCCACAACCTCACACAGTCCAAGCCAACTTACAGCAGCAGTTATATTTTCACAAGGAAGGAAAATGGAAGCACCACAGTGCTCCCTTGTCATTAAATCTCATATTTTCCCAGGCAATTTGCTCAAGGGAAAAGGGGGGAAAAGATGCAAGATTATTACATTAAAAAAATTCTGGAATAAATATCCCAACTTCTTCTGTTCCTCAGAAAAATAAATTATTTTCATTGTGTTTCCATGGAAACCACTTGTAACACAGAAAATTTTAGTAAATGCTCTTTTTGCCTGATTCTTTAAATAAAAGAGATTCTCCGATAAGTTTTTTTCAGAGATTTAAAAGTACTTAGTTTTTTTTCCAGTTTGAGTTTTAGTATTTTTTTTCTTATTTATGGTTTTTTCTAGTCATTTCATCTATTAGGAGGATGTCAGTCTGATATTTAAAAACATTACCACACTTAATTTGGGGGTGTCTACTGAAAAGAGCTGGCTTGACAGGCTTGGAGACAACCATACTCTTAGAACCTTGTCCCCCTGCTAATGCAGTTCAGGAAAAAATTCTATAGAAGACAGTTCTACTCCATCATCCTCAGTCATCATCTATGCTGAAAACCTCCAAGTTCTGCCTGTGTGACCCCACACAGATGCAGAAAGACTAAAAAAGTCAGGTTCTAGATAAATTCAAATAGCAGAACATTAGATATATTTTGGACAAAATATATGTCTTTTGACTGAATTGTTTTTCCATAACACAATTAAAACCAGTCTCCAAGTCTCCTCAGTCGTTTTAAGACTTCAGGTTGTCAAAGAGGGTCCCACTTTCTTTGACCCCCCCACCATGAAGACCTGAACCACAAAGCCCAAGAAGTTGTCACATTTTTCCATTGTTGTTTTTTTTGTCTGTGTTGACAGCTACTCTGGAAATTGTGGGCCACTAAGTCTTCTTTGGGGTTTCCTTTTCCTGTGGTTGGTCTACACTACCCACTCGATAAGTAACTGTCCAACCCTAGGCTTCACATTCTCATTGCAAATCTTTTTTTCAAAGTCATTGAATAAAATCTTGGTTGTCTGAGCTGTTGGAAAAAAAAAGAGCTATACAATTGTGACACTAGGAAAAGGGGAGGGTTCATGGACAGATACAGCTATCTAGACAGAGAGTCATTCTCTACTGTGTCGTGATTGACTGACATCAGAAGAGAGCACCTGACCCAAGATAACAGATTTATAGCAGACATGAAGGAAACCATGGGCAGTGACTTTTGACTCATCCTCTTCCACCTTGACATTTGCAAGATGTGAAGCAATCCGTTATCAAGACAGATGAAATATCTTGTGAAAATGCTGCCTAGGTGTGGGTTAGCATTAGGGTTAGTTAGCTTTGTCTTAAAGCACAGAGTGATACTGAACAATCCTTCCACTCTCCTAAGAAACAACTGAATTAGAGAGGAATAATATTATGAATATAGAGGACTGACAAATAAAAAGGAATAAACAGAAAGAAGGGGATGGGAAAGGGGAAATAGATTGCTGGAAACTAAACAATTTATTCCTCTGCTTTAAGTAGGATATACATTTTATTACTTCTGCTAGCATCAGAACCCTTCTTTTCCTAGTGAAATTTATCATCAAAATTCTCAATTGCCCCAACAAGTTTGTTCAAAGATATGATTTAAATATGCTCAGGCTTCTAGATTCATTTCTATGCTACAACAATTTGAAGAAAGATGATTTGGGGCCATCTACTACAGGAGAAAGAAATAGAACAAGGTTGCTTACTATACTAAAATAGACAAGAGTACAAATATACCACAAAATACCTTCGTACCATAAGTTAAAGGCTGTATCAGGCATCTTGGGAGCATGCATGGCTACTGCGATTATGAGTTCACTAGTGATGATTGCAGAAACTGAGGAAAGAATTTAGGTTGCTAAAAGACCACATTGTTTTGGAACATTCTGAATGCTCTGTTGCCCTCTGGCTCTAGGGATAGTCATTGTAACTTTCCCCAAAGAAAAAAGAGTGGCTCAAAGATAATGCTATTTCTTAATAATTGACTATGATGGTATGGGGAAGTAGGTACATGTCTTAAATAGGTCTACATACTTTATAGTTTTTCTAGGTGTAGAACAGTTGCTCAACCAAGGAAGTTGAGTATTCTGTGAAAATATTCAACTTGGTGAGAAAGAGAGAGAGACAGAGAGAAAGAAAGAGAGACAGACAGACAGACAGAGAGACAGAGAGAGAGAGAGAGACAGAGAGAGAGAGAGAGAGACAGAGAGAGAGGCAGAGACAGAGAGAAAGAAAGAAAGAGAGAGAGCAAGCCTGGGAAGGAAGGGGGGTACTTGGGATCTTTAGCTTTTTCTTTAAGAATAAAGGGGTGTTATAAATGCTCTCACTTATTCAAGGTTTCAAGCATGGTTAGAATGAGGGCAAGGTGCCCCCAAGGACTTGGACATGTAATAACTGTTTTAGAAAGAGCATTTTCCATTTCTCCCCATCTATGCTATTTCTCAACTCATTGCATCACAAGTTGGTTCTGCATTCTACCCCAGCCATAGACTCAAGAATGAGATTGAACAGAAGTGGGCTTTATTTTGCACAAGTTGGTGTTGGCAGTTTTAGAAATTTTGCTTTCTGATGTATAGAAAGTAATTTAAAAATCATCTTTTGAGCCAAGACTCTGGACTAAAAAAAGACCACACTGTCATTATTGGGCTGGTGTTGTACACTATAATCTAGTCTTTTCTTTGTAAGGGAGAAAAGCCTCTAGAACTATTAGACTGTTTTTATATGAACATAAATGATTGATAATAGTATTTTTAACTTTCATCCTACATGAAGAGGCTGAAGAAATATTCAAAATTTTGAAGAGTATCTTTAAAACAAATCCAAACCTATCATGTCACCCAGCAAGAGATTTTCTTTATAAGTACAGATCAGCACTTGTATAGTAATTTGCAATCTAAGAGAGTCGTCTGACCCTATGGAAAGTTAAGTGATTTTGTTGTATGTGTTTTAAGTAGGTCTTGGGCCCTGGTCTTCAAGAGTCCAAAGTTGGCTCTGTAGCCAGTGCACCATACTGTCTTTCAATAACTTAAATAATATCTGCTTAAGAAAATAGGGAGTGGGCTACTTCACAAGATCCTTGCCTCTTTCTAGATAGACACGATAGTTCAGAAATTCAGGAAGAAGTAATCACACTCATTCTGGCCTTCTCATTCCCTCTGGGTCACAACAACAAGTCTATTTGACAACTCCTTAACTGACTTTACAGAGCTAGGACTGTTGCCAACCCAGTTTGTAATCATTTGGTTGCATTATCTAAACTGGATTTGCCTACATCCTTCATTGGAGTTGATTCCCCTCATCTCACCCTGCTTTCATTCTGACATGGGGAATCTTTTAGTACATTATGTGACTGATTTGAGTGGATGATGAGGCTCTATGTCCTATCCATACAAGAAGAGTAAAAGAAGCTGGATGGCCACCCTAAAGAATATAGTGGAAAGGATGCAGGTGTGCATGGAACTGAATAATCTCTGAGTGCCTCCTAACTCTGAGATTCTGAAGTTTTATGACTTGGTGAAAGAGGGAACAGTGGTCAAACTTGAATATATCCAAAACAATATGGGGGAAAATATCTTAGCAACACTCCCTGGATGTTTTCAGGTTGGGTAATCTTCAGGGTAGGGTTACTATGAAAAACTGTGTAAGTTACTGGAACGAAAGATTGCTACTCGGGGGGAAAGACCCAAGATGCCTTCCACATTGCTACTTGATCAGTTCCTGATAAAACTCCGACCGGATGAATCTCGGCAGGGAATCCTTCTCCATTAGGGCATGAATCCTCTTTTGGGCCATGTCAAAGCTACTTGGTGAAGGCTCCACCAGGTTCTTCATGGTCATGGCCTTAGTGAAATGGTCGATATTCACCTGTAGAGAAAGGAGGGGAATTTCAATCTTCACAGCTAGTCTGGAGAAGGGAATATATCACATAAAAAGGAGAATGGGAAGGAAGAAGGAAGAACTAGTTTTAATTTATTTAATTTAATTTATTTTATTTATTATTTCATTATTAATAATTAATTTAATTTATGACCTCTTTTTCTTTTTGACCCTCCAATATTGCTGAATTTAAAATTATGCTCTTTCTCCCTGAAACAATCTTCTTTCTAACTTTCCTATTCTTTCAAGGGTACTACCATTCCTCTAGTCACCCAAGTTCAAAATCTCAAGAGTCATCCTCCATTCAGCACTCTTCCTATCAGTTACCTAGACTCATTGATTTTTATCTCCCCATTTTTTCTCTCATCATCTCTTTTAATTTCACTCACACGGCTACTATCTCAGTACAGGGTCTCCCCACAGCTTACCTGGAACACTGCAACAATCTCCTGATTTTTCTTCCTGCTTCTTATCTCTCATCTATTGTCCATGCTGCTGCCAAACTGACATTCCAACCATGTTACTGCACTCTCAAGAAGCCTTGGTGATTCCCTTTTGCCTTCACAGAGCCATAATAGCTAATACTAAGTCTCCAGGGTTAACAGATGTTTCATCCAGGGTAAAGGCTTTGGAATAAGGGTGGAATACAACTCATCTATTTGGCATGCAATACCCATCATCGTCTGGCTCCAATGAATTTTTTTCAGACTTATTCCACATAATTCCTTCTCATATATCCTAAATTCCAGTCAATCTGCCCTACTTGCCATCTCCTGTCTTTCTTGAGTGCATTTGCACAGGTTTTCTATCTATCCTCATGCTTCCTTCCCCTGTACCCTTTGGAATTCCTAGTGCCCTTCAGGTTCAGTTTAGGTACTTTTTCCTACACAAAGAGTTCTCGATTCTTTGTCAGCACTGCCCTTATTGATATTCTTGGCCCTCTCCAGTTACTTTGCATTGGGTTTGTATATACTTTGAATTTACTTATCTTCATTTTGAGTACTGTGAATTTAATAATAACTAATATTTACATGACATTTTCATGTGATAGGAAGTGTGCTAAAATCTTTACAAATATTACCCCATTTGATCCTCACAAAAACCCTAGGAGGTAGTTGATACTATAATCCCCATTCAACATTTGAGGAAATTGAGGCAGATAGAGGTTAAGCCATTTGCCCAGTATCTCCCAGCTAGTAAGGGTCTGAGAGGCTAGATTTGAAGTCAGGTCTTCCTGACTCCAGGCTGAGTTCTCTATCTGTGTCACCTGTTTCCAGCTTACTTACATCTTGTACCCCTCTAAGCTCCCTGAGGGCTGGGGCTATTTTGTTGTCATCTTTGTATACCCAGTCTAGAACAATACTTGACATATAGTAGGTATTTAATAAATGCTTGATGAATTGAAAGAATTTGGAGGCAGAAGAACTGGATTTGAAAACACTGATATTTGCTAGCTGTGTCTTTTCCTTCATCTGAAAAATGGATTGGAATAAAATTATTTGTACTAGTAAAAACTATCTGGAGTAACACATACAGCTGTGCTGGACTTCAAATCCACAAAATTAGGCTCAGTTCCCACCTCCAACCTTGACTAAGGAGGTGATTCTGAAAACATCATTTTATATCTCTAAGTTTCAGGTTTCACACCTGTAAAGTGAAGACAAAAATAACTTCCTGCCAGGTGCCCATGAGTCTCAAAGGAGAGAGCAGGTGAGCCAAGCTTTGGAGAATGAGGAATGTCAGCTCTTCCTGTACTGTGCCTCACAACGTTTTTTGTGAGAAAAGCTTCTGATAAGCTCCGAAACAAGATGGAAAAGTGGGCTATTGTTCTATTATGACAGGAGAGAGCAAAAGTAGGAGATAGAAAAGGGTGACTAAGGGCTGGAAAACTCATCAGGATAAGACTTTCCAATTTCAAATTAGGAATAATATTTATAATAGTAATATTAGTAGCTAAAAATTATATAGTGCTTACTATGTAATAGGTGCTTTATAATTTTTGTCTCATTTGATCTGCACCACAAACCTGTGATACAGAAGGTACTTGGGATTGAGAAATGGCAGCTTTGACAGTTCGGGTTGATGCATAATTTGTAAGATCCTTATGTGTAGTTAAGAAATGGGCAGATGCTTGTTTCAGACAAAGCTTAAATATTGTGTTAGAGATAGAGACAGGACCTGGACCTGTGATTTCAACAGCAGAATGATCTCCTAGATGAAAATATTCCCTCTGCCCATTCAAGTTTGCACATTCTCTGCCGCTTAGCAAGGTGCCTAGAACACCTTGTGATAAAGAGACTTGCCCAGGGTCACCCAGCCAACACAGGTCAGTGGGGACTGGAGGCTAGGTCTTCTTCACATTGAGGGGCACTCTCTATCCACTATGCCATGCTACGTCTTCCAAAAAGTTTATTAAACCAGATCCAAAATAAAGAAAATGAAGTATTTACTGGTTATCCTGAATTGGAACACTAGGGAGTGCTGCAGGTCATGTGTGTGATGCTCCTAAGTTCTCATGGGCTAAAGCCCAGAACCACAAATTGGGAGACAGCTCAGAAAACAACAGGAAAGCTTCAGAGCCCTCGAACCAGGCAGAATGAGTTACTGCTTATGGAGCAAAGGAGAGCTAGGCTTAGGAAGCCAGAGTTAAGCAGCAAAACACTCAGTAATAGAAGATAAACTTTCTATCCCTCTTAGCACAGTCAGATTCACACATTTCCTCACTATGGGGCCTATGTCCTTAATGGTGCTCAGTAAATGTTAAATTGAATTGTATAATTGAGTGGGTCTCTAAGGTCACATCTACATCGTAACTTCCTTTAGCTCTAAACTGTACTGTATGTTCTTCGATGCTACAAGAATAGATGATCAGTCAGACACTTAATAGCTTTCCCAAACCCTGGGAAAGTCACGTAACTTACCTTAGCTTCAGTTTCCTCATCTGTTAAATGGAAACAATAATACCCCCTACCACGTTATTGCTGTGAGGATCAAATCAGAAAATATATATTTGCATTATATACTTCGCAAACTTTAAAATGCAATATATAAATATTAACTATGATTGCTACTATTAGTCTTAGCAACCATCTCCTACGCTTATGTTCAACTCACCAAATGGTCCTTCAACACCTATTCTATTGGGTGCAGAGTATTGTGCTGGATGCTTGGAAAGATAAATTTTTAAATAAGATAGAATATCCTTATGCTCATGGAGCTTATAGGCCAGTAGGATGACAAGATACAAAAACAGTTATAACATAGACTAATGTGCAGTGAGTGCATTGTATAGACACAGAAAAAGTGCTTTTTGAAACTGAACCAAGAAGGTTGACAGAGGAAATCAAAGCAATCTACATGGAAGGGGAGCTACTTGAGTTGTGCTTTTATTTACCTCGTATTTAACAACTTTGTCATATGCACAGCTAGGGGGTGCTGTGGATAGAGCACCAGTGCAGGAGTCAGGAGGACCTGAGTTCAAATCTCACCTCAGACACTTGACACTCACTAGCTGTGTGACCTTGGGCAAGTCACTTAACCCCAATTGCCTCATCCTGGGTCATCTCCAGTCATCCTGATGAATATCTGGTCACTGGATTCAGATGGCTCTGGAGGAGAAGTGAGGCTGGTGACCTGCACAGCCCTCTCTCACTCAAAACAAAGTCAAGTGCAAGTCATGTCATCATTTCTCTTATGGCATGATCTTCTTTGGCAATGAAGGACGAACACACATTCACAAATATACATGCATGTATTTATTCACTTTAAGAGAGGCAGCTAGGTGGCACAGTGGATAGACACCTGAGTCTGGAGTCAGGAGGACCTGAGTTTAAATCCAGCCTCAGATGCTTACTAGCTTTATGACCCTGGGCAAGTTACTAATCCTCTTTGCCTCAGTTTCCTTATCTTGTCAAATGAGCTGGAGAATGAAATGGCAAACTTCTTCAGTATCTTTTCCAAGTAAACTCCAAATGGGGTCACAAAGACTCAGGCATGACTGAATAACAAATTTATATACTTGATACTTAAGTTGTATGTATTTCTATTTGTACTTGACTTCCTCATAAGAATGCAGGTAGGGATATTTCATTCTTTGTACTTGAATCCCCAAGCCTAGCCCAATGCCTGACACATAGTTGGTGCTTAATAAACACTTGGGGACTTATTGAGGGATTGATTGAGAGCTTTTGAGGAATGGCCAGAGTGGGTTAGGGAGATACAAAGTAATTTAGATTAACTGGAATATGGAGAACATGGAAAAGGGGTAATGAGAGGAAGCTGAAAAGGTAGCATTCCCATGGATGGTGAAAGGTCTCAACTGCTGTCTCAAAATGGCTTAAACTATGCTAAGTTTGGAAAATGGAGGGATGGTATAAACAGAGGTAAGGAGGCAGTGCACAAAAGACTTAAAGGCCAGCAGATGTGTTAAGAGACTATAGTAACACTCCAGGAGGAAATTGATGGAGGCTTGTCTTAGGATGGTGTCCATGGGAATAGTATTTTAAATGTAACTTTAAGAGAATGTCTCAATTACATGTGAGCCCCTTTGTTGCCCCCACATTCCAGATTCTTCTTACATATGGTTTCTCTCACACCGCCCTTGGACCACATGAAACATCTGCTGACCCTGGAGACTCATCAGAACTGAGGTTCATTATTCTAGCTCGAGGAAAACATTGTCTTCACACTCCCCTGTGCAAACACTGGGGCATCTTAGGCAATGACACTGTGCAAAATTCTGACTGCCTTGGCTGGTAGAACAAAGTGTCATTACAAGTATGACACTGGAGAAGGGGTCCATGGGGCAAGCTACTCACTGGTGACCTACTAGCAGCAGTTCTGAATTATCTCACAGCTAAGTGGTGCAGTGGATAGACCCAGGAGGGTAGGAAGACCTGGGTTTCATTCTTACCTCAGATACTTCCTAGCTGTGTGAACCTAGCCAAGTTACTTAGCCTCTCACACTGTTTTCCCCTCTATAAAATAGAGATAATACTAACATCTACTTCACATGATTGCTGTAAAGCTCTCTGCAAACCTTAAAGTGCTATATAAATGTTTTTTTCAAAAGTTGGCCACCTATACTAATGGAAGGCAATCTGAAAAAGCAGGTAATTCCCCCAAACCTACATTTAGGACTTGGATTGCATTATTTGATTTAGCAGATTACTCAAAAAGCAAGAACTTTCTGAGCTCCTGTGCTGGACACTAGAGTTACAAAGATAAAAAGAAGACATTCCTTTCCCTGGAGAACTTCTATTCTATCAGGGAGATAGCAAAACAAAAAAGGAAGCAGGGGAGGAATTAATAGTGGGGATGACCAGAGGAAGCCTGCTCTAGAATGTGTCGACTGAGCAAAGTTTGAAAAAGTAGCAAGGGATTCTAAGAAGTAGAGATGGAACAGGAATGTGTTGCAGATGGAAGACACAACTGGTTCAAAGGCAAAGTCAGATGGGGAAAGGAATAAGCATTTACTATGTGCTAGACATTGTGTTAACCTTTATTTTTAAATTTACAAATATTATTTCTATAGTTATCCTCATTTTACAGATAAGAATACTGAGGTGGACAGAGAGTAGTCAAAGGATCATGGGTGGTCATCAAGAAGGTCAGTGGAGATTCCTAATTGTGGAATTCTATTCATCTCGCTAGGCCTCGTTTTCTCCCTTTGTAAAAGACAGGGGTTGCATTGGACAATCTCTACGTTCCCTTCTTTCTCTGATCCTGTGTCCACAGATTACTCACACCCTGCCCCCCTCAAGGTCACAAGAAGGGAAGGTGTTTAAAAGGGATCAGCTCTGGAGTCCCAGCACTCACTATGGAAGAGGGGATGCTAGGGGACAGAGCAGTCCCCACCTAGCAGGTCTGTTTTGCTCTCACACTTCCTCACTTCCTGCCTCCTTGTACTTAGAGCAGGAGAAGACCATACTTCAGTGGTGGCTGATGGAAAGAGCCACCGGACAACAGCACCATTCATCAAGAATCACTTTATTCTGTTCAGTTGTTTTGAATCTCCTCCAATTTACCTCTTTCCAAATAGTCTCCTCTCCTCCTTCCTCCCCATATTCCAATGTTCGATGCCCAAGCCTCTCCTTCCTACTATAACGTCCAAAGCTTCTCAACTCTTTGGTGTTTGTCCTTGAGCTGAGCTGGCCCAACCCAGGGAGGCTCTCCCATTTACTTGGTTAAACCAACCTCTTTAGGAGCCTCAGTCTGAATGAATTCTTCATAGATTTTCTTTGCCTTCTCAGCCATCTTGATGGGCGACTTGATTTTCTTGTAATCTTCACAGGCAATCCAGAACTCAATGTTCTCCTCACTGAACTCAGATTTCAGGAAACTCTTGAAGCTGGCAAGTCCATCTAGCAGGGGAGAATAGAAGTAGAAAAGGTGAGATGTTATTCAGTCTATCTTTGAGGAATTTTCTAGATTTGCGGTCAGTGTCAAACGGAAGACAGAAACCTTTTATTTCTGACTTTTCTCTGAAGTTTAGAACGTGTAAGGACCATGCACCTTTACATATTAAAGAGGGACTGGAAGTAAAGAGAAGAGAGAATGGAAAGTCAGTCAATAAGTATCATAAAAGGCCCAATATGGGTCAGGCACTGTGCTAAGCATTAGAGATACAAAGAAAGGTAAAAGACAGTTCAGCTCTCAAGGGACTCACAGTCTAACAGAGGAAACAATATGTAAACAGCTGTGTACAAACAAGCTATATACAGAATAAATTAGAAATAATACAGAGGGAAGGAACTGGGTGGTGATGGTGGTCAGGCTTCCCACAGAAGGTAGGATTTGAGCTGGGGACTTGGAGGAAGCCAGGAGGCAAAGATGAAGAAAGATACCATAGGAGACAGAGAAAATGTTCAGAGTTGGTCAATGGAATGTCTTATGTGACAGAGTAAGGAAACCATTGTTACTGGGTCACAGAGTCCACCATAGGGGTGGTGGTTAAAGTACAAGAAGACTGGAAAGTTAAGGAGGCAGGTTATAAAAGGCTTTCAAAGCTAAATTGAGGATTTTATGTTTGATCCTGGAGGTGATATTGAGTCGCGGGATTGCCTTTGGAGTTTATTGAGTGGAGATGTAATATGATAAGACATGTGCTTTAGGAAGATCACTTTGACAGCTAGGTGGGTGGGGATAGTCTGTAGCAAACAGACCAACCAGTAGGTAATTACAAAGGCCATTGGGGATTTGAGATTGGAGATTTATCTGAAAGCTTAGGGCTGAGTAAGTAGATGTGAGGACCATCAGCACAGAGATGATAAATGAATCCATGGGAGCTGATGATATTATCAAGTGAAATAGAATCACGGGAGAAGAGAACTGAGCCCAGGATGGGACCTTATGAAATACCCACTGTTAGTAGGAGTAACCTAGATGAAGATACAGCAAAGGAGAAATAGTGGTCAGATAAGAAAGAAGAGAAACAAGAGGAAATGATCTCACCAAAATCTAGAGAGAGGAGAATCCCAAGAAGAAGATGGCGATCAACAGTGCCAAAGGCTGCGGAGAGGTCAAGAAGGGTTGAGAATAATCATCCTATCTGGCAATTAAATAATCATTAATAACCTTGGAGAGAAGACTTTCAGCTGAATGATGAAGTCAGAAGTCAGAGCCTAGAAAGTTACGACAAATGACAAATCTGTCTCCTCCACTCCTTGACCCCTGCCGCCTGGTGCCCAAATGTTTTACCCCCCTCCTACGGTTAGAATGGGAGCTCCTTGAGGGCAGATGTCACTCTTTGTACTTGTATCCCTAGTTTCTAGCACAATGGCTGGCACAAAGTAGGCACTTAACAAATGCCTGTGAATGGATCAAAGGGTCATCAACAAATTCTCATTTGACAGTTTAATATAAATATTTTGAAGTGCTGGGACCAATGCAATCAACTAGAAACTTATTCTCAGGAAGCATGGGAGGTGGAGGAGGGTATGTTTAATGTGCTCACTCTCAGACGCCCAATTCTATAACCCACCAGGACCGAGCATGACTTATGACCTCCCTATACTTCATTCATGCATGATCAGGACCATTTTTGTCTGAGTTCCCAGTTCCTACTAGTATTTTGAATACAACAGACACTTGAAAAATATTTGCCAGATTGAATCATGTCTCCTGTTTTGTTTTTTTTTTATGTAGCATGATTATCTCTCTGCTCACAACTTAAAAACACCTAAAACGCACATTGTTCATGAATTTCAGCCTCTTTTCCTCTTCCTTACCACTCCATTCCTAAGTCACAAAGTAGTGAGAGGAACAGACTCTCCTGGGAAGAAAAGGAGAGAATCTCAATCCAGATCCTTCTCTTTCTTTCACTCAAACCACACTTGTATGCATTTATTCATGACAGTAGACATATGAATGTGATAGACAATGGCAGAAAATATCAAAATAAGAGAGAATATTCCAATTTTCCATGAGTTCAATACAAATAATGTTATTAAAAACTTTCCATTAAAATTAAAAGTTTTTAAATTAAAATGAAAAGCTTTCAAATATCATTTTGCCTCCAGAGTCAGCTAGAGTAGGATTTTAACTGACTTCTTTCCCTCCTAGGGGTTCTCCTAAATTCTATTATCCTTGTTTAGCAAATGCCTCTTTCATTTAATCTCATTCCACTTCCCTCTCTCATTTAAGAATTCTTTACTTTCTCCCAGTTATGTGTCCATATCTATCAGATTTCCCTTCTTTCTCTAGCCTAAATACAATGCCCTACATATAGCAGAACTTTCAAAAATGGTGCTGATGCCTAAGTAAATGGGGCATATTAAGCCCTTTTTCTTTATGTCTTTTTTTCACTTACCGTCTCAGACCATTTTACAGTCTTCTGAAATGTCACTCAAAATTAGGGAAACAGGGTGGAGGGAAGGATTAGCTTCAACCAAGAGCCATCTCTCAGTGATGATATGACCCAGGAAAGTCACAGTAAGGTTTGCTCACCCATCACTACTTTTATTCACATGAAATCAGGTTAAATTTCACATCACAGGGAACTTGGAAGGGAAAAAAGAAACTGTCAAGCATCCACCTTGAGGATTTCATATGGTAGCAAGTAGGTGGCAGCTCATTCCACTGCCATAGTGATGAAGAGAAAGAAAAGGAAAAGAGTTTGTATATATGTCTACATCAGGTTATTTTCAGTGCTTACTGAGATGGGAGAACACCCCTACTTTTCTTCACAAAGTCTTGGCCCTCTAGTACCAACATTTCTGTGAACAAAAACAACTTTGGCTCATTTAAGTCCCTGCTAGAGTCTACAGATATTCATTTTTTCCCATCCTTTCATTGATCAGGGGTGAAAGGAGTTCTTTTGCTCTTGGCTTTGAGGCATGAATGTGAATAATTTTGTATTTTTGACTTTGTGATTTTTTCTTATTTAATATTTTACTATTTTTCCATTTGTATGCAAAAACAATTTTAATTCTCTCTCCTAGCCCCCCCAATTTTGAGTTCCAAATTCTTGCCTTCTGCTCTCCATCCCCACATTGAGAAGGTGAGAAATTTTACAAAAGTTATATAAGTGATATACATGCAAAACACATTTCCATTTAAGTAATCCTGTGAAAGAAAAAAAACAGACAAAAATTTCCAAGAAAAATAAATAAAAGTATCTTTAATGTGTAATCATGTTCAACCAGTTATTTATCTGGAGATGGACAGTAGTCTTCATCATCAGTCCTACAGAATTCTCTTGAATCATTGTATTCTTGAGAATAGCTAAATTATTCATAGTAGATGATTATACAATATTGCTGTTGCCGTGTACAATGCTTTCCTAGTTATGTTCATTTTACGTTGCATCCGTTCACGCAATTCTTTCCATGTTTTTCTGAGAGCACCCTGCGCATTATTTTTTAAAGTACAATAGTATTCTAACACAATCATATACAATAAGTTGTTCAGGCATTCCCCAATTATTATGGACACATTCTCAATGTCCAGTTCTCTGTCACCACTAAATGAACTGCTATAAATATTTTTGTTCTTATAGATGTTTCCCCTTTGTATTTTCCATCTCTTTGGGAAACAGATCTAGTAATGCTATTGCTGCATCAAAGGGTGTGCATGGTTTTATAACCCTTTTGGCATAGTTTCAAATTACTCTCCAGAGTTGTTGAATCAGTTCACAACTCCACCTGACAATGCAATTTTCCAACATCCTCTCCAATATTTGATATTTTCCTTTTCTGTCATATTAATCAATCTGATAGGTGAGGGTGATAGTTCAGAATTGTTTTAGTTTGCATTTCTTCAATCAATAGTGACTGGATAGTCTGAAAACTGCTCTTTCATTTCCCTTGACCATTTATCAGTTGAAGAATGGCTCTTATTTCTACAAATTTGACTCCATTTTTTATATGTTTGAGGAATGAAGTCTTTATAAGTGAAACACTGTAAAAAATGTTTTACATAATGATTACCAACTATGCATTTCCCTCCATTCTATTTCCCCCCATTTATCCTTCTCTCTCTCTCTCTCTCTCTCTCTCTCTCTCTCTCTCTCTCTCTCTTTCTCTCTCTCTTTCTCTCTCTCTTTCTCTCTCTCTCTCTCTTTCTCTCTCTCTCTCTCTTTCTCTCTCTCTCTCTCTTTCTCTCTCTCTCTTTCTCTCTCTCTCTTTCTCTCTCTCTCTCTCTTTCTCTCTCTCTCTCTCTCTCTCTCTCTCTTTCTCTCTCTCTCTCTCTCTCTCTCTCTCTCTCTCTCTCTCTCTCTCTCTCTCTCTCTCTCTCTCTCTCCTTTTATCCTGTACATTCTCACAAATGTTTCACTTCGGACTTTTACCTCTCCCAAATAGCTCTCCTTTCTATCAACTCCTCCACTTCTTTTATCCCTCTCCATTTCCTACTTTTCTGTATAGAAAGATAGATTTCTACACTCAACTGAGTGTGTGTGTTATTCTCTGAGTCAATTCTGATAAGAGTATGATTCATGTACTCCCCCCCACACTTCTCCCATTTCCCTTTCACTGTAAAAATTTTTCAAGCCTCTTGTATGTGTAAATGATGTGTAATGTGTAAATGATAATTTATCCCACTCTACCTCTTCCTTTCTCCTTCTCCCAGTGCGTGCTTCTTTCTCATCTCTTAATTTTATTTTTTTCTACATAATCATACCATCACATTTAACTCATTTCTCTGCTTTCTATGTATACTTACTCTAACTGCCCTAATAATGAGAAAATTTTTTTTTAGGAATTGTAAATATCATTTTCCCATATAGGAATGTAAATAGTTTATCCTTATTCAATCCCTTATGAATTCTCTTTCCTGTTTACATTTTTGTGCTTCTTTTGTATCTTGCATTTGCAAGTCAAATTTTCTATTCAGCCTTTTCATCAGGAATGCTTGAAAGTCCTCTATTTCATTGAATATCCATCTTCCCATGACGGATTACATTCAGTTTTGCTGGGTAAGTGATTCTTGGTTGCTATCCTAGCTCTTTTTCCCTCCAGAATATCATATTCCAACCCTCCAATCCTTTAATATTTGGAGTCAATAAGTCATGATTTCAAATCCCCCTTCTGCTATATACTAGCTATGACCTTGGGCAATTCACTAATCTACTCTACACCCCAATTTCCTATTCATACAATGAGGAAGTTGGATCAGATTATTGCCTAGACCGCTTCAATTCCTAAGATCTCCAGTGAGAGCATTTGGTGAATCAATGGTCTCACAGTGTGAAGTGACATTAAATACAGCTAGCATGATATAAAGTTAGAGAGCTTCTTGATTAGGCCAGGCTTGTTTTGTTGAAATGCAAAGATCTTCCCTGCCCATTAATAGGTCTCAGGTGGAACCCATTAAGGGAGGCTTGATTAGGGGAGGTTTGTTTTGTAGGAAGGTCCACACCTTTTGTTAATTTCTAATGAGGCATTGGGTCAGGAGGCTTGTGCCCTCTGACTCTGAAAAGTGTATATAAACTCTGAGTGAGGTTATGCTTTGGGAGCTTCTTTGGAAAAGGGTTCATGTGTCAGATGAGACTCTGGGTAGCAGATGTTGGTGCTTCTTTCTCTGGTAACTATGTATGTATATAATGGTCATACAGTTAGATCTGTCTGTTGATCTGTGATGTATGTATTACTTATGGTTAGACAGTTGGAAGCTCTGGTCTTAATTTCTTTGTATTTTCTTTTTTTGGCATATGTGATTAAAGAAGATTATTGACCCCTCAAAGTTGCTTTCCTTCTAGAAAAGCAGATCTAAGAACCAGTGCCAGCATGTCATCCTGGATGTGTCAGGGTACTTGCTGCTGCACGTGAATGGAATGAAGGAAAGAGTATTGCCTATAACTTCCCAGAGCAATGAGTCCATTTCTTAATTACTGGCATTGATAACAGCTGATTAATTTTATGTTTCAGTTCCTCACAATTGACAGCTTTTCCCAAGAATGATTTGAACTTTCAATTTCAATAGATTAGCAGCAGCATCCACTTTATACATCAAGGATAATGACAATGGGTCATGGTTATTGCTGTTCAATCATTTTCCTGTCATGTATGACTCTATATGATCTCATAGTGTAAGAACAGCTTACTGAAATTGGAGCTGGATATATGTTATTCTGGAGTGGCTGCAGAGAATGGAAACACTGTGAAGCTGGTGTGAATTCTGTGATCAAAACTAATCTAGTCAGCAAGTTTGTATGCCTACCAAAAGGAGTGAACAACAGACTCATGACCATGAGATTGCCACTCACAGGAAAATGCCATGATATTCATCATTCATCATCATCAGTTTCTAGGCTCCCACTATGACAAACCCTGATGAGGTCAAAGAAAAAGTTTGTGAAAACTCAGAAACACTTGTCTGCAATGTGACAAAAGAAGATAAGCTTTCATAAAATTCTGTGTGACTTTAATGTTAGAATAGGTTCAGACTGATAGACGTGAAGACTTGTGCATCTCATGACTTTCTCATCACCAACACTCTCTTCCATTTACCCAAATGCAATGAAACCTCATGGATGCACCCTCACATCAAGCTTTGGTATTTAATAGATTGTAATTATAAAAAGAGGACCTCTCAGCATGGCGTGCCCACATCAGAAAGGGTGCTGTGCTCTTTGAGCAAAGCAGAATTGAGACAGCACAAAGTAAATGCAGGATGCGCAAATTTGGGATATCCACCCCAAATATACATATGGACTATCTGAGTCCAACCTGTGGTAGAGCATTCTGAGCTCCTATTGGTCTGATCAGCCACAGTCAGACACATTGACATTTCACTTTATCATGGTGATATCATTTTGGTCCTCTTCGAAGATGGACAACCATCAACCAACTAAATGTTATGTACACTGGAACTAACTGAGGTAAATGGAAAGAGTACTGTACAGATAGGAGACTTGAGCTGTACTCCTTTTTCTGATGTTAATACAGCATCTCTAGGATGAAGATTCTCTTCCTCCTCATGTCCTCCTCTGGGCTTTCCTCAATTCCTCAAATCCTACCTTCTTCATGAGGCCTTTCTAGCTCCTCTTCTCTCCAAACCCCACTGCTAGGGCCTTCCCTCTGACATGACCTTCCATTTTCTCTATGTCTTGTATGCACATAGCTGTTCGCCTGTTATCTCCCCCATTAGACTGGGAGCTCCTTGAGGGCAGGGATTGTGTTTGGACATTATATGAGCACTTAGTGCAGTGTGTGGCACATTCTTACCGACTGACTAAGGACTTGTTCTTGCCTTTGTGTCCCCAGTGCTTAGCACTGTTCCTGATAATAACTAAGTCTTCGCAAATGCTTCTTGACTAACTACTAGTCACTAACTTACTGTCATTTTGGGCAAGTCACTTCGCATTTCTTGATCCATTTTCTTATCTATGAAATGAGTAAGGTGGTCTGCATGAGCTCTAAAGGGTCCTTTTGGCTCCAAAATTATTGGATTCTACACAAGTTTGGGGGCCTTGGACATGGAGTGAGTTGATTGGTTCAGCTAGTACACTGCCAATGAGTTCAATATAGTGGTTTCAATGCCAGTTGAGGCCAACTAGCTTGATTGTTATTTGTGGTCACAAGATTATATAAGTAACTGATGGTCTGAGAGCTGGGCTTGGAAATCATGGTACTAGGCCCAGAGTTCTGATTTTGATGAGAATTTTTGGTAAATCATTTGTCACCCCTATAGAAAGCAACAACCCTAGTTAAACCAGGATCAAATAAAGCAAGTGTCTCTAGGAAACATTATGACCTTTAGAAACTTTTGGGAAAAGTAGGTCTTGAATGGAAATTTCTTGATGACTGAGTGTGTTATCTCAATTCCCTGGACTCACATATTGTCATTGGGGAGGATTATTTAATAATGCCATTCTTAAGTGAAATTGTTTAGGGACATTTATTTTTGAGTCTAAATAAAACACACTTTGTGAGTCCCTCCAGACCTCCTGAATGAAAGCCAGATGATCCTCCACAATCACAAGAGAACATATAGGAGCTGGAACATTTTTAGGGTATTGCCACACCAATGATTAAGGCCCTGAAGAATCTGAGGTCACATAGTCTGCAGAAGAGAGGACTAAGACATGACTTAATCATGGTCTTCAAAGAAACATAAAAGTCTTTTTTTGAGGATAGTACCCAGTTGTTTTCATTTCCACTAAGGAAAGATCAAGAGAAAAACAGTTTTACTTTAAGGAGTCATGGATAGTGCCCAGAATTAGCACAAAGGCTGTCCAAGTTCACTGTAAATCAAGACACAAGACCTAGAGTGAATGTGATATATCCTCTCTTGGATGTATAAACTGTTATACTCAATCAGAAAGATGTAATCTTGGAAACAAAAATATTTACATACCAAGTTTTCTGGCCCTTTGGTTTTCCCCGAACATTTAACAGCTCCAAGGGCTAATGTTAGATATATTACCATTGTGGGACATGAGACATGTTGGTTTTTTACTTACAAATAGGATTGATGTGCACTGGAATTAGGTTTTTGAAGGAAAGACTTCACTGCCTAGTATAAAATCATTGGAATGGAATGGAAATTTGTGTCTAATGATAGCCATCTCTAAGGTGGGGGTGGGGAGGGAAAGAAAAAAGTAGAAAAGGAAAATGATGAAAATGATGTATTATACATTGAAAAGGAATAGCAAATTATACGCAATAGATTTTCAGTTTCATGTATATTTTTCTCCCCTATTTTACTATGTTATGGAAATACCTCTCAATTTCTTAAGTTTAGAATAAAATAAATAAACAAATTTTAGAAAGCACTTATTAAGTGAGCCCTTACTATGTACTAAGCTCTGTGCTAAGTATTGAGAATGGAAATAGAAAAGAAGCTCAAAGTCTAAAAGATATAGACAACACATAACAGAGGGTTTGGTTTATTTCATGACCAATGGAAAGGTCAGGTGGTACTTAGGGAGGTTCAGAAAAGGAGGGCAGCTGGACTGAAGACAAGACCTTGTGGACTTTGGAAAGCAAGAATATAGAACTGCATCTAGTGCCTGCAGGAAATTGAGCAGTGGAGGAATAAGGAATCGGGGGAGGAGAATAGTCTCTGGCTCCCTGGTATGGCATTTGATGGTGCTGGCCTGGAGTCTGTTGGCAGATGAGAATGGGATGGGGAACAGGTAGGTCTATTATGTATGTTGAGCTATAAGATTCATTGTTCACCCATTCACTCATTCATACTTATGAAGTACCTACTATGCAGAAGTCACGATCTTGCTTGTTGGCAGGAGGATGTACTGGATGTACTTTTCTAATTTCTCAAGGCCTAATATTTACAAACTTTTCTCCATCATGATTATGTTGTTTTGGTAGGTTTGGAGATCTGAAGTACCGATTAGACGGGGCTTTAAAATGACGAATGATGTCTCTCCCTGGAATGTAAGACACAGGCTCCAAAGACACAGTCTTCAAAATAAAGGATTTGATGCATTTCACTATAAAAGATATCGACTCCTGAGCTAAACACGAAAGATTTAAAACTCTCTTCCTCTGGTTTACCTCCTATCTTAGCTCACTTATCCCAACAACTTTTTGTCCAATAACGTCCTTAGAAATATTGGCAGTTCTCCCCAAGGATGCACGTAGATCAATATCTATCCATCTTCCTGCCTCTGTTAAAGACACAAGCATGAGACTAGTGAATACTATGGAACCCTAGGAACATTAATTAATAGCAGTAGAAGGACTGATTTCAATCCATAATTGTTCATTTTGTCATCATAATTCCATGGATTATAAAACCTCTAAATCAAATCTCAATTAGTAGTAGCCAAGTACCCCAAGGAACCCAACGAGGCTGTAGCTGTGTTACTGCTTAGCTAGATCCAGGACTTGTAAAACAGTAATAAGAGTGAAGAATGGGAAGTCATGAATTTGAACCTTACCTAAAGCACTTGCCAAAAAATAAATGAATACTTATACAGAATCAGTAGAGGTACTTTGAAATACTAAGTACAATGAAAAGGGAGTTTGAAAAAAAATTCTATTGGAAAGAAGAGGAAGATAAAGGAGGGATAAAGAGTGGATGAGATCATGATAACAGACAATAGAAAGAAGGTGGAACTACTTCTTGGCTTCTGTTTTCTTTACTGAAGAGGAGGATCTTTGGATGGAAAGAGAAGAAAAACACTAGATTGGGGGTCAGGAGTCCCAGGATGAGGAGCTTAGTTCTAGGGAACTAATAGTCTTGTTGCTGAGACCACACCAGGAATATTGTGTTCATTTCTTGATACCACATTGGAGAAAATGCAATGGGAGCTCTTCCTTAAATGTAGCCTGGGAAGCCTTTGACCAATATTGATAGATTGATTGATCTCTAAGAGTGCAACCATAATATGCAAAGACCTTGAGTTTTTGGCATATGAGGATTGATAGAAGAATTAAGGGTGTTTAACCTGGAGACAAGAAAGACTTGGTAAAGCTAAAAGGAGATCCATGTGGGAAAGGGTCTCATTCTATTTAAATCAATCAATGAACATTTATTAAGTGCATCCTATGTGTCAGGCATTGTGGTAAGTGATGGGGATACAAAGGCAAAAAATAAAATGAAATGCTTGCCTTCCAGAATCTTACAATTTATTTGACCCCAAGGGCAAAATTAGGATTAATCAATCAACCAACTAGCATTTATTAAGTGCCTATTATATGTCAGAAAACCAAACAGTCCCTACTCTCAAAGATTGAAATGGCAGAGAGGTAGATTTAATTATCAGTTATAGAGTGGACAAGAAGCTATCACTGAAGTCCTTTACAATTCTGAAATCCTGTGATTCCACATGATTCTGAGTCCTGTCACTAACTAGATCTGTCACCTTGAGAAGTCACTTCTCTTTGGGCCTCAGTTTCCCTATGTGTAAAGTTATAAGGTTGGTTATGAGCTGATTTCTAAGGTTCCTTTCCAGTTCTGCCATTCTTGATTCATTGATTTTAGCTATTTTGACCTTCCCTCCCTTGTGTTCTAAGATAATCTATTGTCAATCTAGTGGTTTTGTTCTGCTCCCAAAATTATTCCATAAAGAGTCAAGGTACTAGATGAAGAGAAAACATGGCAAAAAGCAGACAGAAGAGCTGGGAGGGGAATGGTACCAGTAGTGAAGGATGAGCTCCCGGATCGGGCTGGGGAATTGAGTTAGACCTGGAGCAATGGAGTCATCTGATCTGCAGTAGAGTGCTAGAGACTTGGAAGGACTGACTCATCACCTCACTGTATAATCCTGCTCAACTGGTTACTTAAAACTCAGTTCCTTTTTCTACAACATGAGGGGATTAGATTCTGACTACCAAGGTTTCTTCCAATTCTTTGACTTCTAGCAAGGATGATGATAAGAACTCAATAATTCTGGCCTTGGATACTCACTAGCTGTGTGACACTGGGTAAGTTACTTAACTCTCAGTTTCCCCAACTGTAAAATGAGCTGGAGAAGGAAATGTCGAATTCCTCCAGTATCTTTGCCAAGAACACCATAAAAAAGAGTCAGAGATGATTGAGAAACAATAATTACAACTAATATTTATGAAGTGATAGAAGATTTTCAAAGCACTTTGCATATGTTATCTCATTTTATCCTGACGACCCTTAGAGGTAGGTACTAACATTATCTCCATTTTACAGATAAGGAAAGTGAGGCATGTAGAGATTGACTTATTTAAGTCATGATTTGAACTAGGGTTCTGCTGACTCTAGGTCCAGTACTAATAGCAAATAGCGGTCAAGACTTACAGTTGTTCTGAAGCAGCTTCTCCAGGGAATCACGCCACTGTAAAGCCTCTTCTGGTGAAGGCCTGAAGTCAAAGGAAGAGAAGGAAATGAGTGAAGACCATAAGTGGAGAGTTACACATAAGTATGCAGTGTTGATCGATCAAGGGATCTCTTCCGGAACCCCCAAATCAACAGAATGTGGGAGATGGACTTGTTATTCCAGTTGTAGAATTGACTTTGTGCTAATGTTCCTACAGGGCCTCTCCTGGCCATCCTGGTATCTCTTTGTGACATAGCTGGCCCAGTTTAAGAACTCTTCCCTGAAGCCTTGAGAAACTGCATTTGTATCCCTCCAAAGTCTCTAACATAAACTCATACGTTAAAGCTGGAAGGGACATTACAGATCATCCATTCCAACTTCCTTGTTTCACTGAAGGAAAAACTGAGGCCCAGAAAAGTCAACTGACTTGCTTGAGGTCACACAGCTAGTATTGGACAGAAGTGGCATGTGAACTCAGGGCTTGCTGTATCCCACCTAAACTTGACATGCTCTCCAAAGAGCTAGCACCTAATGGACACGGTTTCACCCAGTTGTCCTGTTCTGAGGACCAAACCTCTGATTTTGCCTCTCCTTTCTTACTTGTTTCATCAGAGCAGGTGCTGCCTCCACCAGTGAAGGTTGCATCTCTTCCACATGGTAATGGTAATGCCCTCCTGGCCCTTGGACAACAACTCTACCACTTAAAGCTTCCCTGCTTGGTGGGACTTGCCAAGGGGAATGGTTGCATTCCATTGGGGGAGCACTGAAAACCCATAATCATTGCCACCCTATCTGGATGCACTGGAAGAGGTGCCTCTAGCCTTATAATCATCCTAACTGTATCTGGAGTGGTAGGATAAGCACTGAGTCAGGAAAGACCTGTGTTTGAATCCTTGGCTCTATATATTTTCTCCAAGAGGACCATGACATCAGGGAGGTGATACCATGACCTGCAAATAAATAGGATTTAAATGAAGTAGGGCTGTGTAAAGTTACCAGTCTTACTCTTTACTTGGAAGTCATCTGGATCCACTGGCAAGATATGAAGGATGACAGGGGATGGCCCTGGATGCGGTGGGAGACACGGGTCGCTTTAAGGTAGGGTTTTCCCTGGTCTCAGTTTTATTGAGGCCAGAAGCTGATGGCACAGTAGATAGAGTTTCAGGCCTGGAGTAGGGAAGATCTGAACTCCAATCTTTATAGATCCTTCTTACTTTCCTTCCTCCCTTAATTGCTCTCTTTCCTTTCTTTGTCCTTTTTCCTTCTGTTCTCCCTTCCTTTCCCTCCTTCTGCTTTCTATTCGAAGATCTGAAACATTTATCAGGATGACAGAGGCAATGAGCTTCCTATGACCTGATTCATCTGAGTGATTTAGAGATGCCTTGCCTAAAGTTTCTGTATAATTGCCTCTATTGAGGGGCAACTAGATGGAGCACCAGTCCAGAGATCAGGAAGACCTGAGTTCAAATCCCATCTCATTTACTTGCTATGCGGTTCCAGGCAAGTCACTTCACTTTTGTTTGCCTCAGTTTCCTTATCTGTAAAATGGGGCTAGATAATAATGCCCCTACTTTACAGGGTTATTGTCAGGACTAATATAAATGCTAGCGATAACACTTGATAAAAGTCAAGACCACTGGCAATGGCCTGGGATGCATGGAGGATGTTGGTGTCTTCCGTGTCTGACCAAGTTCTAAGCTCTCCACAGCATCTGCCTCAGTCTCCTTCATGGCCATTGGAACTAATTGTTCTCATCATCTCATTCCACCAGGGGAAGTTGTCACGTGCTTGGGTAGCTCCCCCTGCCCCAACTCACCACTGGGTTTAGAGCCATTGAGTTACCCTCAACCTGGGTTAGCCCATCTGCCTAGATGGTTTACTAGGGTGTGGTCCCTACAACTTCTCAGCTTCTTGGAGCCATGGGTGAGACTGAGTGCCAGGTGGACACCAAAGGTAAATGAGCAGCCCTAAGAGCTACCTCAGGTTGATATGGGGCTCACCAGTGTCAAATAATAAAAGCTAACCTTTATGTAGTACTTTAAGGTATGCAAAAAATGTGTGTGTATATGTATATCTATATATGTATACATATATGTATGCCGGCACACACATGTATTTATATATGAGTACATATATACACATATACACATAACATATGCATACACATACACACATACACATATATCATGGCAAAATATAGGGCTTATAAATGGGTACACAACAAATATGTGATGGCTGAATGATTAGGTTATCTGAGGTAGAAGGATTCATGAAAACTTTGTCACAAAGAAATCAAAGTCCGCCTGCCTGTAGGCAGAGAAATGGACAAGCAAACTCATTGAGTTCCCTTCAAGCCCTCAGTGCTTAACTCTGTGAATATTCTCTCCACATAGAAGTATATTCTCTGTCTCCCCTTTCCCCTCCAGTTAATAGTAAGGGGTATCAGTAAAGAGCTATCACATGAGGAGGGACACTGGGCTGGAGAGCGTTACCATATCCAATTTGTCTCTAATGGGCTTTTGAAAACTAGGCTAATAGTCAATAATGGTAGCACATCACAGCCAAAATTAAATCCCTGAAAGGGACATCTGCAGTCTGCCTGGGGTTGAAATTAGCTCAGATTGATTTGAAGACACAAAGTCAAGCAGGATTCATCTCCCACTACATGAGACCTAGCATTCTGATTACCAGCCCAGGAAATACCCAGGTTCGTTTTGTCTCAATTCTCTTAACTCCAGTCCCTTCATTAAGGCAAGGCTTTGAAAATAAGAGATACAGATCAAAGTGACCAGTAAATACCCTGGTTTTAAAGGTCTTGGCAGACTCTAATTCTCAAAGTTGTAGATAGGATGGAGAAGAAATGTGGAAAAGGGGGGAAGTGACTGATCAGGAATGCCAATGGTGATACAGTGAATAAACAAAAGATAAAAGAAAAACATTTTACAGATAGTCATTTAACTCTTCTAGGGATGGCTTGGATAAATGGAATTCACAAGTAATCCAAAAACCTTATGTTTGCTCATTATCTCAATGGACTCCACTGAGGCATTTGCCAGAGCTATTGCCAAGAAACCCAAAAGACAAGATTGAAAAATTGAAGTGCATTTCCTTCATTGGCACATTTTGTTCTTTCCCTGCTCCCTCTCAGTGATTGCAATCACTTGCAACCAATTCATTAGTCAACAAATATTCTTCAGCACCAACAACTTGGGCAGTACCTTTCTAGCTTCTGGGAAGAATATGAAATGAGTATGTCATATCAAATTTATATTTTTCTCCACTTGTTTCTTCAACTACCTGGGAATATCCACTAGTGCAGGGATCATATGTTATAGTTCTTTGTATCCTCAACTTTTTGATGATGAGCATTGATCAAATTTTTGTTGTTCAGTTGTATCTGATGCTTTGCGATCCCATTTGGGGTTTTCTTGGCAAAGATACTGGAGTGGTTTGCCATTTCTTTCTCCAGCTCATTTTATAGATGAGGAAACTGATACAAATGGGGTTAAATGACTTGCCCAGGGTCACACAGCTAGTAAGTGTCTGAGGTCAGATTTGAACTCAGGAAGATGAGCCTTCCTGATTCTAGACCTGGCATTCTATCCATTGTGCGACCTAACTGACAACTGATCAAGTTGCTGGCACTCAATAATACTGGAATAGAGAAGGGATATGACTAGAAGGGTCAAGGGAACTTGAAGGTAGTAATACTTGAGCCGGGCCTTGGAGGAAAAGGTAAGTTTGATTAAGCACAGAGAAAAGGGGAGGCCATTTTAGGCAGAGAAAATGAATCGTTATGGGACTTTGCTTTTTTTGTGAAGCATGTTTGATGAGTGATTTGAATCCCATATTCTCCTCCTATCCTTATCAACCTTCTGGTAGGTATTCCAGTGCAGTGAATGGTAAAAACAAAATTAAACATTTTCAAATAGAGTTAAAGGGAAGAATCTGAACTCTAAAACAGCTCATAAAGCAGGGAAAGAATTCCTTAAATGCTTGTGTTATGATCTTAGATGATGGCACCATTATAGCAACTTACTCATAATTTCATTTTGTGGTGATTCTTGTCTCCATTTCCAAAGAAGAATGAGTTATCTAGTTTGTTGTTTTGTTATCTTGTTCTGTTTAATTCACAAAGCCCTCTAACTATGTTCCACTTTTACATCCTTCATGATAATCCATTTGGTTCCCCTGGGAATGTCTAAGTTAGGTCTTTCAATGGCTTCTCCACAAGAAACAACTAAGAGAAGAGTTGCCTGTAAAGTTGACAGGATGGTCTGTAAGGCCCCTTCAACTCTTAAGGTTCCATTTCTGATTCTCCACTCCCTTTTTTCCTTTTCCTTAACCAACAAAATAGACCTTATCTCTCAAGGTAATTGTTGAAATACGTATATGTGCTCCATCTGGTATAATTTAAGGCACTTAGAAAAACACTGTTCCACCCTAACCCCCATCAAAATCTGTCTCAATGATCTGTCATTAGACTCAAAATGGAAACATTGTCTTTATAATTAGTTTTATCGGGTACTTATGCTTTGGGTCAAGAGCGATCCTTCCTGACAGTATTATGAGCTTGAAAAAGAGGAATTAGGTAACAAATGTGGAAGTGAGATGGAAAGGGAAGGGAAAAAGAAAGGAATAAGCTTTTGCTTAATGCCTATTATGTACCAGGCACTGTGGTAAGTTGGAAGGTACCTGAAAGGTCACTTAATCCAACTCTCTCATTTTACTGATAAAGAAACTAAGGATGAGAAAGAATAAGCCATTTGGCCAAGGTCAAAAAAGAAGGGCATCATGGTTCAAAAAAAAAAGTGCTGCATGTGAAGTCACAGGTTTTGATTTAAAATCCTTGGGTGTGTGACCTCCTGAGTGACCTCAAGTGGATCACTTAATCTAGGAAGGATACAGTTTCTACATCTGTAAAATGAAAGAGTTGGACTATATCCTTTCTAAACTCTAGATTTTTGCTCCTAAGTAACAGAACTCATATTTCAAGACAGATCTTTTGAGAATCAAAGGAAAATGTCTAGGATAGGGAAGACCTGAGTATGTTTGTATCCAAAGAGAAAGGAATCAATGATAATGGATTGAAGATATAAGGTGATGGGGTAACTGATGGAGCAAAGTTTCAGAAGAGATGGAAGGGTGTAGGATCAAAGGTGTAGGTGAAGGGGTTAAGCCTCCAAGGAAAAATACAATTATCCAGTGAGAACTAAGGAAATGAGAATAACTATAGGAAGATATTTCAAGGTATAGAGGAGGAAACTATCAATCCCAATTCTCAATAATTAGGGAATGAAGTCGATTGCTAACAGTAATGGAATGAGGAGAAATATTTGAGTGGGAGTTTAAGCGTGGAAAAGGTCTGTAACATCAATTCCCCTTAAGGAACATGATTATGAATCATATAAATGTCTTCTGGGGATAAGTGGTATTTTTCAAAACAATTCAATCTCCCAGAAGAGACTGGGGCAGAGGAGGGGCAAAGGGGGAAAAAGGGGACACATAAACAATTAGAAGTGGACAAGTAGTCCTGTGGTTTTGGTTTGCTTATAAACCAGGTCGTTCTTCCTGAATCTAGGCCAAGATACAATGAAATAGTTCAGGGTTATGTATAGTCTACTGGCAGATATCAAAGCAGGAAGCATGATATTGTATTTAACTTTTTAAAAGTAGGTTCTAACAGATCAATAACTGCCTCTTTGTTTACTTTCAAATGGGAGGTTATGGTCTACTGCTGCTGCAGTCTCAGCTATGAAATGTGGCTTTTATAATCCAATGGTCACTCTGCAGTGATGAGCTTCTCTTTTATAAATGCAGTTAACTCAATTATGTCTCCCTTCCTGTGGCTAGGATCACTTTGAAGAAATAAAAGGAGGAGAATGGAAATAACCACTTAGGTTGATGAAAAAAAGAAAAATACTAGCCTGTCTCTTCTTACCCCAAGTCTTCAATTCTACATTAAGTTGACAGCTCTTTGGACAAAAGGATTTACTAATTTCTATAAGTATTGGATTCTCTTTCATATATGGGTAGGTAGGGAGAGAATCCTATATTCTCAAAGCTTATTCAAAGTCTTTATCGAGGTTTATTGAACTTTAGAAATACAAGGGACCTTAGAAATAATCTAGTTCAGGCCTTTATTTTACAAATAAAGAAACTGAGGTGCAAGATCAATTAAAGTCAATTAATAAGCATTGATTAAGAGCTTCCTAGGCACTATGCTGAAAACAAATAAAAGTCAAAAAACCTCTGCAGCTGTTTACATCCTGTGTAGAGAGCATATACATAAATCTGTAAGGAAAAGATTAAAAAAAGATAAAAACAGAATAGATGGAAAGTAGTCATAGAGGGAGGCCACTGGTTGGGGAGGAGAGAGAAGGAGAGTTTGGGGAAGACCTGATATTTGTGCAGAACATTAAAGGAAGTCAGAGATTCTAAGAAGCAGAGAGGGGGCACTCTAGACAAGAGGGATGGATGCTGATGGAAGTGGGATGAGAACCCCCAATCTTCCTACTCTTAGACTTACAGTCACACTGCTTCTCTAGCCTTCCTCTCCAGGTTGCCTCCTAAAATAATCTTCATTTTCAGATAATGTGATGTAGATGTTGTTTTTTTCCTTACTGTAAATATTCTTCCAGTCTAGGAACCCAAAAAGAAAGGATGAGGATTTCTAAGAGAGAGCATGTCTTATCAAATTTGGATTGAGACAATGTAAACTTGGGGGATTGAATTGAGGCAGCTTTATAATTTTTTATACTGAAAATACAAAGAGATCACAGAAAGGAAAAGGTCCAATATATGTCAAAATATTTATAGAAGCTCTTTTTTAGTGGTGGCAAAGACACATGAGTTGTGGAATAGCTAAACAAATTACCGAATGCTAATATAATGGAATATTATTGTTTTATGAGAAATGGTGAAGAGGATGGTTTCAAAGAAACCTGGGAAGACTTGTATGAACTGATGCAGAGTGAAGTGAGCAGAGCCAGGAGATCAACTTATAATATAACAATAATATTGCAAAGATGAAAAATTGTGAGAAACTTAAAAAACTGATCAATAAATCATCAGGCACCATTCCAGAGGATATACGGTAAAGAATGCTACCCAGGCAGGGACATAGAGTAGATAGAGCACAGACCTACTGAGTTCAAATCCAGCCTCAGATATACATCAGCTATGAGACCCTAGGCAGGTCACTAAATTCTCATTTACTTCAGTTTTCTTAATTGTAAAATGGGTGTAATAGCAGCACCTACTTCCTAGGGTTATGGTGAGGATCAAATGAAAATATATTTATAAAGGGCTTTGCACAGTACCTGCCACATAGTAGGTGCTATATAAATGTTAGCTACTGATATTATTAGTATACTTATTACTTCTTAATAGAAGGGTTCTGGACTAAATATGAAGAATGAAACATATTTTTGAAAATAGCCATTATGGGAATTTTTGTTTCATTTGAATATAGATATTTATTACAAGGGATTTTTGTTTTTCCAATGGGGTCAAGAAGAAAATGGGGGAAAGAAAAAATGCATGCTCATTGCAAATATATATAATTTACAAAATTTAATAGGAATAACTATCTTATATTTGTGTTAAAGAACTTGGAAGCACAAGGACAAAATGGAGGAGAAGAGTTTACCTGAAAATCTTGCAATGAGAGGCAGCTATTGTGTAATAGAGTTGGCCTCCAAGACAAGAAGACTTGTGTTCAAATCTCACCTCTTGACACGTACTTGGTTGTATGCCCCTCAGTACACTTTAATCTCTTAATGGCTGAGGCACCTCTAAGACCATTGAAGTGCAGAGAAAGAATTGATCTTCAATGGTAAAAGATTAGAAGCAGGGTTGGACACAGAATTGAAACCATTTGTCTGACAAAAAAATAATTCAACATGATACGATGGTGTGATGACAGCCTCAAAAGCTAATGCGATCATAAGCTTCATTGAGAGGCATAGCATCTAGGAATAATGAGGTGATAGGCCCTACACCTGTGTCAGACCATGTATGGAGTACCATGTTTAGTTCTGGGCACAATTTAAGAAGAGCTTTGATAAGCTACAATATCCAGAGGATGTTAACCAAGATTGTGACAGTTCCCCTGCCTATGGCATATAAGAATGGTTTGAAGGAAATAAGAATGTTTGCCTTGGAGAAGAGATAGCTCAGGAGAAACATAAGAGAGGTCTTCAAGTAGTGAAAGACTATCATGTCAGCCTTACTCTGATGGGCCTCTGAAGCCAAACTGAGAGCAGTGGGTTGGTTGTCCTTTGTTCTTTAAGAGGATCAAAGTGATATCACTATGTTAGAGTCAAGTGAGAGTATGTCTGACTGTGGCTGATCAGACTAATATGAGCTCAGAATGTTCTATCACAAGTCAGGCACAAATAATCCATGTGAACATATGGATGGATTTTCTAAATTTGCACATCTCACATTTCTTTTGAGCTACTTCAATTCTGCTTTTCTCACAAAGCACAGCATCTTCCTTGATGAGGGCACACAGTGCTGAGTGGTTCTGTGCCAGTGTCTCTCCCATGTCACATAATCAATTTCATAATTCTTAAAAAAAAAGTCTTTGAAAGTATCCTTGTATTGCTTCTTCTGACCATCATATGCATGCTTGCCCTGTTCGAGTTCTCCACAAAATAGTCTTTTGGGCAAGCATACAATTGGCATTTGAACAACATGGCCAATCCATTGTAGTTGCATTCTCTGCAGTAGAGTTTAAATGCTTGGCACTTTAATTTGAGAAAGGACCTCAGTGTCTGGTATCTTATTCTTCCAGGTGATCTTCAGAATCTTCCTAAGACAATTAAAGTGATTCAGTTTCATGGTGAAGACAGCACAGCAGTTCTGTTGACTTTCAACTTGGTAGACAGTCTAATACCTCTTTTCTCCCACACTTTCCTTTGGAGCTTTCCAAACACTGAGCTAGTTCTGGTCATGCATTCATCAGTCTCATTATCAATGTGTACAACTCTAGAAAGTATACAATAACCTCATTATCAATGTGTACATCTTTAGAAAGTATACTGCCAAGGTAGGTGAATTTATTCACAGTATTCAAAACTACTCCATTTGTTATAACCAGTGGTTCCACATATAGATGTTGTGGCACTGACTGATGGAGCATCTGTGTCTTCTTCGTGTTAATTGTTAGGCCAAAATTAGCATAAGCTGAAGAGAATTGATCCACACTTTGTTGCATCTCAGTTTCATAAGCTGCCTTTAGTGCAAAATCATGTGCAAACAAAAAGTCATTCACCAATACTCCCTCCACTTTGATCTTGGTTTGTAGCCTTTTCAAATCGAAGAATTTACTATCAGTACGGTAGCTGACCTTGATGTTGTGTTCATCCTCGTTGAAGGTATTTGACAACATGACTGAAGACATGATGATAAAAAGCATGGTAGCAACCACACAGACGTTTTTCACTCCACTGGTGACAGAGAAAGGTGAGAGCATTGTCCGCTGTCCAGAACCCAGGCAACCATGCCATCATGAAACTGATATACAACACTGATGAACTTCTCTAGTCAACCAAATTTTGACATAATTTTCCATAAGCCTTCATGACTGACAGTATCAAAGGCTGTGGTCAAATCTATAAACTTTGTGTACAAACCTCTATTCTGCTCCTGGCATTTCTCCTGGAGTTGTCAAGAAGCAAACACCATAGCCATCAATTCTCAGCCCTTTCTGAAGACACACTGGCTCTCATGTAGATGACCACCTTCCAGGTGAAGGATCAGCCCATGAAGGGGGGCTCTGGCAAAAATCTTGTCAGCAATGACTAAGAGAGAGACATGACTTCCATGATTGTCATAGGACCAACCATTTGCTTTACTTTTATAGAAATGGACAATGGAGGCAACCTTAAACTCCTGGGAGATAACCTCCTTGTAAATCTCATTGGAATAGAATCAGCACCAGGTGCTTTGCCACATGGAACGAGTCTAATGGCATTCTAAGCCTGTTCTTCATTTAGAGGTTCGGCTAGGGAGGGATTGACTTCAACCTGAGGTAAACAGTCAATGGCTTCAGCATTGATGGATGATGGTCTGTTGAGAACGCTATGAAGGTATTTAGCCCTGGCCCCTCCTTTTCTGCTCCTCTGTTGCCTACTGTGTGTTGGCTCAACTTTCCCTCCAAGTTAGCAACAAACTGTTGACATTCAGAGAAGCTGCTATAAACTGTTGATATCAATTCTCCTAGAAGTTATTTTGCCTTGGGGTTGCTGCTTTTGTTGAATGAGAATATTTAGCTTTGAGAGGAGAAGTCTATGATCAGTTTAGCCCTCTCTGCCATTCATTGCTTTCCTTACTCTCACATCTTGTCTGACTTTTCTTACAATCATATATTAAATGCCAATGCTTGATGTGAGGGTGCATCCATGAGGCTTCATTGTATTTGGGTAAATGGGAGACAGTGTTGGTGATGAGAAGGTCATGAGATGCACAAGTCTTCACATCTAGCTGTTGGAACCTATTCTAACATTAAAGTCACACAGAATTTTATATAAGCGTGTCTTCTTTTGTCATATTGCTGACAAATGTCTCTAAGTCTTCATAAACTTTTTCTTTGACTTCATCAAGGTTTGTCATGGTGGGAGCATAGAAACTGATAATGAATATCATGGGATTTTCCTACAAGTGGCAATCTCCTTGTCATGAGTCTGTTGTTCACTTTTTTTGGTAGGTATACAAGACTAGATTAGTTCAGACCACGGAATTTACACCACTCCAGAAAAACATATATCCAGCTCGAATTTCAGTAAGCTGGCCTTCATTTGCCAGCCTTGTTTCACTTAGGGCTGCTATTTGGATGTGATAAGTGCTGGGTTCTCTTGCAACAAGAGCTGTTCATCTTTCAGGTCTACAGAATTTTGTGTTGTCTATAAGTGTATACATATTCTATTACTAATGGTGGGTGGGATCATCTCTGCAGAAGTTTTTGTACATTGTGCATGCATGCATGCATGTGTGTGTCTGTGTGTGTGTGTGTGTGTGTGTGTTGACGCAGGATGGAGTCCTTGCCTGCCATGATAGCCAGGTCAGGGTTGGATAAGCGGACAATTTTTAGGGACAATTTTATAGCTCCTTCCTCATACCATGAGCTGAGCAATGCAGTTCTTAAAAGGTTTATCAGATACCCAGGACATTGTTAAATCCTCCTGCTGCTGCTTTCAGTGAGATTATGACCCTATGGCCGGGGCAACCTGTGTGCAGGGATGTGACTACAACTCCCATTGTATCGTGCTTTGTCACTTGCCTGTTGCCACGGGACTTTGAGATAGCTTAAAAATGGTAAAATGATATGGGTGATATCTTTTGATTCATGCATAAATTGGATTTAAATGAGGCAGAATTGCATGAAGTTGTTAGTCTCACTCTTCCAGAGTCATCACCGTCCAGTGGTGGGATGGAGTCAGGATGACTGGCAATGGCTCAAGCTGTAGGGGATAATCTTGGCATCTTTGATGTGTGACCAAACTCTAAGAACTACCCAGACCCTGCTTTAGCTGCATTCATGACCATTGTAACAAATTGTTCTCCTTTTCTCATTCCACCAGGGGAAATCTTTCCATGCTTGGGATAGACACTTAACTGACTGCCTGAGAGTTTAGAGACCCCCTCTGTTACCCTCAGCCTGGTTTAACTTGTCTCCTAAAAGTCTTTCCTGGGATGTGGTCACTGAGTTTGTTACCAACTTCTTAGAGCCACAGGTGAGAGTTAAGTGCATCAGGTGGACTCCAAAGGTGGAAAGCAATCCTGAAAAAGGCTCAACAGCCCTCACACCAGATGTTTTAGCCTTTTCTGGACACATCCTACACCCCAGTAGCTGGTAGAAGTTGGTTAGAGACAGATTTAGGCTTGAGTTAAAGAAAAATTTCCTACAAATCAGTAGGAGTGCAAATATAGAAGGACCTAGGAAGTAGTGGGCTTTCCGGGGAGTGGAGTTCTTCAATCAAAGGCTAGATGACCATTTATCTGCTAATGTTTTAGGAAATGGGGCTGTTCAGACACAAGTTGAACTATATGGCCTCTGAAGTCCATTCCAGTTCTGAGAGCTTGTGATGCCTTCTAAGTCATATCCCCTCCTTCTCTATCTGTAGTCTCTGCCCTAACAAAATGAGGCCAAAGTATCCTTCCCTAAGGAGTATTTTTGCACTTATTAAGTCTGCTGATTCTCATAATAGGGGAATGTGGCCTTTTGCTTAGTCATTTTTCAAACACATCTGACTCTTCTTGACTTTTTTGGGGGTTTTCTTAGCAAAGATACTAGAATCGTTTGTCATTTCCCTTTTGAGATCATTTTTCAGATGAGGAAACTGAGGAAAAGAGGATTAAATTGACTTGTTCAGGGTCACATAGCTAGTGTCTGAGGCTGGATTTGAATTAAGGTTTTCCTGACTTGTGGGCCAGCCCTCTATCCACTGTACCACCTAGCATACACATAAAGAAACTGAGGCCCCAAAACAGGCCCTTATTCCAGTACTCTTTCTACAATGCCACACTGACCAGAACCCAGATTTACTAAGTTTCATCTCCATTTTCTTTACATTCCAAGAAATGGAAAGTCCAGTGGAAAGAGCATTAGACCTGGGAGTCAGATAACTTATATTAAAATTTCTGCTCTACTATTTACTACTACTCCCTGAACCTGGACAAGTAATTTGACTTCTCTAGGACTCAGTTTACTCATCTTTAAAATATAAGGATCAATCTAGGTGGAACATATTAGTTGGTAGACATCTAACAGAACCTTTAATTCTTGACTTCTTCCCAGTTTCCATGTCCATTTTCTTCTCAAAAGGGGTACATCAGTTAAAGTGCATTTTAGGGTCATCATTTCTAGCCAAGATTTTCTCTGGGGATTTCCCAGGGTTCTTAAAAACCCCTTGGAAAAAAAGAAAAAACCTTCAGAATCTTTCATGAAACAAGGAAGTGAACATGGTTGTAAACCTTTAATTATTTCATCTCACTGAAACCACATAATATGTCCATACTACAGAATCAAGTAGCTGGGTAGCTGAGTAGACCAAGGTTACTTGTCATCAAGTAGAAGGACAAGGATGGGGATTTTTATGCTGAGAAAATTATTTTATTTCTTCTAAATTAAAGCTTATTTCAATTTGCTTTTTAACCTTGGATAAAACTCTCACTGTTCTCTTGTCATATTAAACCATGGAGTCTCTAGGTTTGTTTCAGGTTAAGACTTCTATAAATCCTTGAGTAAGAATAAAATTTTCTCTAGCCCTCTAAGGCTTACAAAGCTTTTTATTGCAATTACAAAATTCTCTGATGTAGGTCATTACAAATATCATCACCATTTTACAGATGGAGTATCTGAGGCTGCAAAGAAGTTAAATTAATTTACTCAAGTCATGAAGTTGGTAAGTATCAGAACTGGGGCTTGGATCCAAGTGTTTTGACTCCAAGACTATTGCTTTTTCAACTAAACCACAATTACTGGGTATGATTAAATACTCTCCCTATAATCACTCAGAATCACAAAGTTAGAATTAGAGAGAACCACAGAATCAGAAAGGGCTTCAGAGATTACCCACTCCACCCCACAACAGGACACAAGAATTTCTTCTACACATAGCCAATGAAGTGGTATCCAGACTCCACTGGAAGATGCTTTGTGAAGGGGACCCTATTATTCCTGATACAAATCCTTCCACTTTGGGATAGCTCTAATTGTTAGGAAGATATTTTTTTTCTTACAGGGAACTGAAAACTGCCTCTTTATGATGGCCACCCATTGCTTCAAGTCCCTCTTTCTGGTGCCAACAGGACAAATCCAATGCCTCTTCTTCATGAGGACCTTGAAAATACTGGAAGAGAGTTAATCCTGCATCTGGAGCTCTCCACTATGACTTTTCCATCCTCATTATCCCAACTTCCTTCAACTAAAACTTCTAGGACTTTGAGGCTCTCACCCTATTGATCACCCTTCTGGAAGTGGGTTCCAGTTTTTCACTAGTCTTCCCTAAATGTGATGCGCAGAACTGAACATAGTACTCCATATATGGTTAGATTGGGACAGATATATTAGGATTATGACCTCCCTAGTTTTGAACTCTACAACTCTCAGGGCAGCCTAAGAATAAGCTTGTTTGGGGGTCTTTCTGCCACAATATCACCCTGTAGATTGATAGCAAGTTCGCAGTCAACTAAATCTCTCAAATCTTTTCCCAGACAGTCCACTGTCTACACTACCTGTGGCCCTTGTGAAATGAAGTAATTGAATCCAAGTGTAAGAAAATGTTGGTGGCCTTTTGTAAAGTTTCTGAAGCCATGTCATGTAGGTGAGCTTTGTCTCTTCCATGATATTGTCTGGTCTTCTAGGGAAGGACCTGTTGTCTTCTGTTTTTATAAGAAGTCCACCAATGTCCACTGCTCGATGTCATGGACAGGAGCTATATGAGATGCCCTATGACTTTATTCACTAGCCAGCTTTCTGGAGGTTCTTGGGAGCTTCCTAAAGTACTAATCTTGGGAATTCTACAGATATAGAGAGTCATTCATATCAAATGCCAATCTTCAGAAGGACTGGTTGATTCTGCTTTAGTACTCACTTTTGGGTCTTCACAGGCTTTTCTGGCTTATCAGGATATGGAATGATAAAGTCAATGGTCGCATCAGGCTTCTGCAGGAGAGTGCCCAACTTAGTCTTGATCTCCTTGGCCCTGCAGGAGAAGAAACAAACCCAATCAATCTCCAGATGGTTGTCAATATGATTTGGTATAGGGAATTTTCCTACCAAAAATTCCATACACCAATGAAATCATATAGTCAGAAATTTAAAGAAAGCAATGTACAAGGCAATGGAATATCTGCCCTATTTTCAAATTTGTAAAACACTTTTAAATATATTATTTCATCTAAGCTTCCTATTGACCCCAAGAAGAAGGTACTGTCAGGTATCATTAGCTCCATTTTATACACTGAAGAAATTGAGCCTGAAAGAGATTAATTGATGTATATAGCTAAAAACACCATTTGAACTCAGAACATCTTGATTCCAAGTTCAGGCTATAGCACATGACTTGCCCAAAAAGCTCATCCAAATATGAAATTCCATTGATTCCATTAATCTACTTGATTCATCTGTCGATAACAAGTATTTTTCAGTGAACTCATTTATGGACCATTTATTGCATGCCTATCATTTGCAAAAGCACTGTAATACACTCCTTAGGGGTAGGCTGGGGTAGGAGTTGTCTTTTGCCTCTTTTTGTATCCCTAGTACTTAGCAGAGTACCTGGCACAGAGTACCTGGAGCTTAATAAATGTTTTGACTGATTGACATAACCTCCATTCTCACAGAATTTGTAATCTAGCAACCATACCCCCTTCTACTAGACTCTAAACTAGCATTTATTAAACATCATCCATGTTCCAGGCATTGCGCTAGGCATGGATGCAAATAAAAATATGAGTCAATTACTATCTACAAGTCATCCTGATCTGTATCTTGCTATGTAGGAGAAAATGAGGCTGGTGACCTTGAACAGCCCTGCCTCACTTAAATCCAATTCACTTGCAAGTCATGGAATCATCTTCCTGATATCACAGTCCTATTTGAGAACAAAAGACCAACAACAGCAATGTCTGAGGAATTTACATGCCTAAGAGAGGTTCCTAAAAATGTGAAGTTTTCAATAAGGGCTCCTTTACTGATTGAATACTTGAAGAACAGTGCCTTCCACCAACAGCTTACCCAAATACATAAATGTGATGGAAATCACAAGATGGTATATTTAAAGCTTGAATGAACCTCAGAGGCCATCTTAAATGTAGAAGCCATACAAGTTTTTTTATGTTCACAAATGAGGAAATTGAAGAAACTTACCCCAGGCCACATAGATAGTTAGTATTCAAACTTAGGATCTCTGACTTCAAATCCTGTAGTCTTTATGTGGGCCCATATTGCTGCTCTAGTGCCTTCATCCTTCAGAGAAGACAGCTGCGTTCCCACTTAGCCCCATAGCCAATCTTTCAAATGTCTCTCACCTTGTCAAAGTCCTGCAGTCTAAATCACAATTCTTTTTATTTTACAGTGGAAGGGTTGCCAAGTGTTTTCTTCCCAAATGCTCTGAGAAGAAGGCTTTGCAAACATCACTGTCCTCATTTTAGAGATGAGGAACCTAGGTCCGAGGGGCTATTAAAAGATTTGCCCATACAACTAATGTGTTAAAGCTCCTCAAAACACCTGCATGAGAAAGACACACAGTCAAACTAGATAGGACTTTGACCTGAGTCAAGTCTACTCTTGAATGGGGAAGATTTATGAAGTTTGTGCATAATTCAAACTCTTTTCCTTTCCTTCTCCTTCTTAATGTCTAACTTGGGTCATTTCACTGTGGTTAGTTCTGGGCAAAAATTTGACAATGGAACAGAGTCTGCCTAGATCAGAGATTGCTATTCAATCTTCATTTTCGAAAAAGACCAATGACATAACAAGGTGATGTCTTAAATCATGTGTGAGTTGGATTTGAATGAGGCAGTGTTATACAAAGTCAGTA
Organism: Potorous gilbertii; assembly: GCA_028658325.1. Classification (NCBI taxonomy): domain Eukaryota; kingdom Metazoa; phylum Chordata; class Mammalia; order Diprotodontia; family Potoroidae; genus Potorous; species Potorous gilbertii. The sequence goes on along the minus strand of CM053770.1, from coordinate 646,637,918 downwards.
ATCTCTCTCTCTCTTTCTCTCTCTCTCTCAGTCATTGAAGTCCACTGTCAAGAAAATAGTCAGGGTTATTGGGAAGCAGTGGATTGGTGTCTTCAGTGCCTAACCAAGTTTTAAGTGCTCCATAGCACCTGCTTCAGCCATCTTCATGGTCTTTGGAACAAACTGTTCCCCTTTCCCCTTCCGCCAGGCATAGGCTACTTGGGATAGATACCCCCTAACCTAAAGTTTTGAGGTCTGTCAGATATCCCCAACTCATCTGATGGTGTACCCTGGCCACCCTATTTGTGACAGCTTCTTAGAGTCACAGGTAAGAGTTTGGTGCCATGGAGACACCCAATAAGCAGTCCCTGCAAAGGGCTCAGCAAGCCCTTGTAGCTTAGGCCACAGTTCTCCTTGACCACTAGATCAGCGATAGATGGACAAGAGAGAGAACAGAAAAGAAAGGTGTCATGTCAGAATGGAGACTTCATGGTTATCCCCAGTTTTCCTGGAGGGAGGTGAACCAAAGTCAAGCATTAGCATAGCTGGGGTATACAATACCAAGGAAAAAGCAAGCTTTTCAGAAATGGATTCATAGGATAATAAATGAAGAGCCGTAGAAGTCAGTCATCAAGTATAACCACCTCATTTTATATATAAGGAAACTGAGGCCCAGAGAATTAGAATGATTTTTTCAGTCACATAGGCGGTAGGTGCCATGCCTGAGATTTGAATGCAGTTTCTATGATTTCAAATTCCATGTCATTTCAACTATACTACAGGGAATTCCCATCTTAAGCTCATTGTGGTCCAAAAACTCATTTCTGAGACAGTTTTTAATTTCTATCAGAAAAGGATTTGAGTGTCAATGTAATACATGGTTGTCAGGTCCCTGGGCCAACCCATAATTGGGTATTAGAGTAACATATCTACTATAATTTGGTTTTAATAGGATTTTGTGGGCAGGCTTAGAAATCTAACCATCATGTATGACATTGAGTCTGTACCATTTTCCCACTGGGAACATAAAGGCCAAAAATATATCTCTTTCTCATTACCCCCAACCCACTTCTTTCTTTCCACTAGGCACCATGGTGCCATTGGCCACCCAGAATGTCACCAGTGGTAGCTCAATAAATACATCTTATGCTTTGTTGCACAACTCCTTCTCCCAAGCCTGGCCACTCATGGGTATCATTTATAAATCAGGTGTTTATAATTCAGGGTGTCCATATAGGTTAATCAGGAATTTGGTCTGATTCAGCATCAGTAATACAAATTAATGTAGTATTAGATCTTTCATTTAAAAAAAATAGACTTACAAAGTCATTTCTTTTGACAGAAGCTGGGGCTAATTCAATTAAGGTCATGCAGACGACCCACAAGATTATACAGTATTTCTATAAATTTTCCCCCCAGAGATTCTAGAGAATGCTTTTCTATGCCCTCTGGTCCGAGAGACAAATAACACCAGATTGAAAAACAAATAAAAATCCAAACCCATGGCATTACTGTTTCCCTTTAAGAGATGAGCTTACACTTCTTAAATGTCAGAGACAACTCGTAAACAGGTTTTGCAATTTAAAAATACTGCCTCTTTTGGAGACAACCTCTGGCTGTCTTTAACCCTGAAGGGGTCATTTTTCCTGACCACAGTAGGGTGATTCTTGTAACAGGAAACAAATTTCATTCTTCCCTCTAGTTTTCCCATTGTTTTATAAAGAAAAAGTTGTTTGGAAATGAAATCAATTGAAGTCCCTAGGTGCAGATTTTAATGAATGTCTCAGGGAAAGGAAATTCTTTCTCTAGATGACTCACGCCATCCAATTCGAGCTCAAATGAGGTGTGAATAATTCTCGAGCTACCCTAGATGTAATCTCTTCTTGGGAAGGGGAAAACACACTGTCTGAGAAATCAAATTACAAAATGGCCCCAGGATCCCATTAACCAGGCCTGTTCCTGGGTGAGTTGAATGACAGTTATCACTTTTAGTTCTTCACATGGGGCAAGTTATTCTCAACAATAACTGAAATCAAAACAATGGGTGGTTTAGAAAGAAAAGAAAAAAAAACTTCTTTAAGACAATATATGCCACTGAGATTGACCTGAATTTCTCATAGACTAGTTATTCCTCATCAGGCTCCAGTCCTTTCACTTGAAAGATGAGGACATCAAAACCTAGGGATTCATGAAATTTGTACAAAGTCACAAAGCTAGTAAATGCCAATACTCAGGCTTGAACCCAATGATAATTTAATGGAAAATACTATGTCATGCTTTCTATAAAAGAGAAGATGGTATATTTGGCCTATATAAGATGTATTCTAGGGATTCAACTAAGTGTACTCATTGGGTTCTTCATACTTTTTCAATGGTTTCAATTAACCTTCTATAGTGCATAGTATTATCAAAAAGTCCAGGAAATTGGATTGTGGCTCAACAACAGTCACAGGGGATGTCCAGTGAAGATGAATATGGAATCTTTATGCATCTAGACAAGTCACTGATCTCTTAGATGATTCCACAGACGTCCGATATCTGGGAACCCCAAAAAAGTTTCACACTAGGATCCTGGTTAGAGGTCTTAGAAATCCCAAAGAAGAAAGAAAAGCATATAGGGTTTCCTGGGGTCTCTTACAAAATCAAACTACTTTTGTTTTAGAGGGAACTTAACTTCAAAGGTCCACTTCATATTTCCCTTGCTGTCCATGTGACAGCTTCCTTGAAGAGGCTGTTCTGGGGAACCACCAGCCTGATAGCCCAGGAAGGAAATAAATGAAAAGGGGAGCCCCTGCGCCATGGTGATTAATTCTGATCAAATACCACATTACTAGGTTTATGGGGATGAAAGATAGCGAAAGAAGAAAGAGGATATCTTTGAATGTCTAAGAAAGACGATAGAAGCTAACTAAACAAGGGACTGCAACCCATTTCCAATGTTAGCAGCATAGTACCGGACAAAGAATGATGGTTTTAGAGTAAGACGACAATCCTACCCATGTGATCTTGAGCCAGTCTCTGTGCCTCAGTTTCCTTAAATGTAAAATGAAGGGGTTGGCTTGGATGGTCTCTGAGTATCCTTCTAACTCTAACTAAGGATCTACTCTACCATGTAGAATCTGAAAATTGAAAATAGAAACAGGAGCATTGTAAAAGCAGTGATACCCTACCCTGAGCTAAGAAGTTGAGAAGAAGCTGAGGATGCTAAAGCATGTGTAATCCTAGGCATTACTTAGATTTTCAGAGCACAGCTGTGCCCAGAGTCATTGACTGTCAGAGATGGAGGAGACCTTAGAAGACAGGTTAAAAAAACCCTAACCAATCAGCAGATAATTAGCACGTATTGCTAGTTCTATTTTACAGTACACATGTCTTACCTCTCCAACTAAATTGGAAGCTGTCTGTGGGCAGAGACTGAGGTCCTACATCTCCCACTTATGTCTCCCACAATGCCTAACTTGGTATCTTACACATAGCAAGGAGTCAAACATTTATCTATTGATTTATAGGCAAAAAGGTCTCTTCTCTATCTGACTGCTATCAAAGCAAAGGAGGTCAAGGAACCTGGATAGTAGGTTATAATAGAAGACATCCAATGAACTAAGAAAATTTAGCCTGAGGAAACAATATATAAGGTACTGTGATAGATATTGGAGGAGATAAAATGATAATTAAGGCAGGACCTTGCTTTGATAGAGTTTATTATAGTTAGTGAAAGTCATCATTTGGACTCTGGTCTTCTTACTCTCTGAGTGACTTTCATTACACCATTTGACCCATAAGAATACTTACTTGACTATGAGTTGAGAAATGATGAGACATTATTAATCGAAGGATACTGACCATTTCCTTTGGTAGATTTTCCATTCCAAATAAATACGAAGAATTCAATTAGATATGGGAAGATGAAATCTATGATTGTAAGTGATGCTGAATGAGGAAAACAGGACCAGAAGCACTAAGCAAATAAAGACAATATTAAACAAAAACATAATTCATAGTGAATGTGAACTATGACTTTTTTACCACCTCATTAACATTAATGCACAGTGTTTATTCCTTTTGATGTAAGAGAAATGCAGTTACATGTACACTCACTTTTGTGTAGCACTAATTTTGGGGGTTACTTTCTTAGCTATTGTTTATAGACTTAAATGCTCTTTACATATGTGACAGAATGAACCAATTTCAGAAGTAGAAAGGTTGTCAGAAGGGACCTGTAGCCAAAAGTGAAACCCCCAACCACATACCCTACAAGTGATCATCCAAGCTTTTCATAAAGTCCAGAAAGACTAAACACACTATCAGCCCACTTTGGGGCAAGTCTAATTGTTAGGAACATTTTTCCTGGCATCAAGCCTGACGTGGCTCCCACATTCTTCCCTTACTTCTGGCCTAAAGGCCCAAACAGAATCAGACTAATCCCTCTTCCATGTGGCAGCCTTTCAAACACTTTAAGACAATTCTTCTCTCTTCCCAAGACTTCTTTTCTCTGTGATGAATGATCCCATTCCTTCAACTGATCCTTATAAGGCATGAACTTGAGGTATTTCATCATTCTTATTTCTAGCATAATTGGTGTACTAGCTAAAGGCTCAGCTAGTTGGATAGAGTGCCCAGTTTGGAGTCAAGAAGACTCTTCTTGGTGAGTTCAAACTGGCCTCAGATACCTAGCTCAGGGAATCAGCACCTTGACCTTTAGAGAAAATACAGAAAAATCAAAGATCAACAGACATGGCTTCCTCTGTCTGATCATAATCAATATATATATATATATAGATAGATATAGCTATATATATCACAAATCAACAGACAGGTCCAACTGTCTGACCATAGTTACCAGGGAAGGAAACACCGACATCTAGGTTTTCAAAGCTGGGGGATTGTTCATGGGCTTCCCAGAATCTCTCATCTGGTACAAAAAGCCTTCTTCCAAAAACTAAACCCCAAAGTAAAACTGCACTTCAGTATCTCTTTACAGGTTTTAGAGCCAGAGGCCATCATATCCCTGAAGAAACTGTGCTTCATTAACAAAATGTGTTGATCTTCCTACAAATATTCCAGGTCCGATAATGGGTGGGAAAAATCCTCCTTAATCACATTATTCAGAGGCATTATACTTCTTGGTATAAATAAAAACAGCAAAAGATCCTACTTTGTTTGCCCTCACACTTGGCAGAGAAAACAGAAGCAGGAGCTCTGGGCAACACTGTCATCTCTCTCATCAGAGATACATGATATGGTTTTATGTTCATCTTCTGTCACCTTCCTTCATCCACCTTCTGGACAAATCTTTTAAAAATATCAGATTAGCTAGTGAGTTGCCATATAGGTCTTTTCAAACAATTTCTGTTTTTTTTCCTCATCGAAATTGCTTCCTTTGTGTTTTCACAATTTCATCCTTGAGAGTTTCCCATTGCTTTTGGATTATTTTCCTCTGTAGAATTCAAGACCACAGGGCTATATTTATCATCCTTTCTTTAAACGTTTAGAAACTGAACTTCCCAAATCTAGGGAGTATGTCAGACAACATCTGACTTTCTTCTCTTCTATTACAAACTCTAAGACATAGAAGTCACTTTCAGCAAGAGTTCCTATCCTTTTCACCACAGCCAGTTTTTTTTTTTTGTATTGATGGTAATCAGATCCAGGGTAGAATTTCTCCCTTTTTGACCCATGGAAAGGTTGAAACTCAGAAAGAGCACGATGCCATCTATATTACTTGTGGCTCAGTGTATAAAGTGCTGAGTCTGGAATCAGAAAGGCCCAAGTTCAAATCTGACCTCAGACCGGCTATCTGATCCTGACCAAGTCACTTAACTCCTGTTTGCCTCAGTTTCCTAAACTGTAAAATGTGGATAATGATAGCATTTATCCCTCAAGAGTGTTATGGGGATGAAATGAGGTATCTGTAAAGAACTTATGCGGTATCTGGCACTATACAAATGCTTGTTGCCTTGCCTTTCAGACAAAAAGTGGAGTACAATGGCAAGACAGACTCTCTCAGCTCAGTCTAGCGAAAAATCATTCCTTTGCCCATTTTTCCTGTCCTGCCTTAGAATTAGCTCATTTCATTTAAATTATTTAATACGACCTTAGAAAAATGAAATAGTGTGTAAGGGACCCTAGATGTCATTTAGTTCATCCCTATCATCTTGTAAATTAGGAAACTGAGGCAGAAAGGTGAAGTAATTTGTCCCAAGACATAAGGTCAATGGATCTTTTTACTCTTGATTTAAATACTTTTATAGATAGTTCAGAACCTGATGCAGCATTTATGAACCCTCCCTCCCCCACCTCCTCACTTCAGATTCTCTCCCAGTCTTTCATAGCGTACATGCACATATTTTTACGCCCTTGTAATTGGTAGCTTACATTATTGAGAATAGAAGAAGATCCATTCACTTTAGAACGGAAATGAACCTCTTGATCTGCATGGAGAAGCAAATAGCTAGCCAGTGAACTCTTCAGAGACCAAGATATAGGTGGTTTAACTAAAATTGGTCTGCCTCCCCATGCTGCCAACTTTCATCAGTCAAGATATATTTCCTTTTCAACTCACTCCAGGTATTGATAAGGCTGAAATGTGTGGATTTTCTGTCATTCTGTCCCACACTTTTTATTTAGCTGATTTCTAAAGAAGAGAGAAGCTGCTTTCATTTAAACAGACTATTATGTTGGAAACAAGGGCATAATCAACACAGGAACATTCTGATATTCTTATTTTGATAAGCATTCCAATTCAAGAATTTGCATGGATAGTTGGACACAATCCAGACTTCCTTCTCTCATGTAGACACAGACACACCCACTGAAGGCTCTAGTTTGTTCTTTAAAGGTCTACTCCAACTAACACAGCATCTCTTAACTTTCAACAATTGACTTTGATTTTATTGCCTTTTACATGACATCATGATGTGTTACAGTGGAAAAAAATACTAGTTTTGGAGTCATGGGATCTGGATTTTAGTCCTGCCTCTGACACAACTGCCAGTGAGACCTCAGGCAAGTGACCTAACCTCCCTGAGCTTCCATTTCTTTGTCTTTCAAATTAGAAGGTTAGACTGGATATTCTTGGAGGTCCCTTCCATCTCTAGTCTATGATGTTATTAACTCCACTAAGAAGGAAATGACCCATTTCCTATACTAGCTCTTCTTTCAGAGTAGCTTTAGATACAAAGGCTCACCCTGTTTAAGATTTTCCTTTCAACACTCAGACCCAGAGAACACCATTATGATAGAGTTACAATAGTGAATGTCTTGTGTTCACTGAATGCCCCGGTAAACTATAGTTTGAGATTCAGTCTCTGTATTTGGATATCCAAAGCAGCCTTGACTTCTCCAATCGTTACAGAATACGTTATAAAGATGCCACGGTCAGAAGGGAATGCGTACACTGCTATGGAAAAGCTGTAAAGATGAAGTCTGAGATTCTCCAAAACGACTGGATTCTAGAAGTTAGAGCAGGAAAGGACCTTAGAATTCATCTGGTCAAACATTCTCATTTTACAGAGGAAGAAATTAAGGTCCAGAGATTATAAATGATCTGATCAAAGAGACAGAACCTAGGTCAGTTGGTTTCCTATTTTCTGGCATGTTAGCATTTGACTATGCTGTAAGCCAATTCCATCCATGAGATGGTCACAAATAATGAGGAACAACCATACAGCACAAATATCTAGACATTATAATTTTCCTAATTGTGGGTGTTCATGACCATTCCCTCTCAGATAGTTTTCCTGATATTTGATATTTTAATCTTTGAATTTCAAACTCTAGAGGGATGTGGGGTATGTGTGGTGGGGTAGAGTGTCTGCTCAAATGCTTTAACCTGCTATATATGAGAAGAGTCATTTTCCTGAATTCATATCAGGCCTCAGGCACTTACTAGCTGTGTGACCCTGAACAAGACACTGTTTGCCTTAGTTTCCTCATCTGTAAAATGAGCTTGAGAAGGGAAATGGCAGACTACTCCAGTACAGTTGCCAAGAAAACCCCAAATAGGGTCATGAAAAGTCAAACACAACTGAAAAACAACTTAACAACAAAAATATGAGATTCAAAACCTCTATTTTCATTCTACTATAAAAGAATAATTTAGATGTGAGGTACCGAACTATAGCACACTGAATGTGTACCAAATATAGATTTGATAAAAAGTTACATTAAGTCCACCTGCCTCAGGTTAAAAGTACCACAGGTCATGAGACATGGGTTGGATATAATGTTAACTTACTTAACAAGATAATTGTTATTCACACGTTCATACTTGAATCTGAAAACTCTGTTTTTATGCGATGTCTCTTTTTCACTTGTTAGAATAAAAATTTTAATTAAAAAATTCTGAACCTAAACTCTCCATATACGTCTCCATATACAATACCATCTCCATATACAAAATAGAATAGAAAGAGGATTACGTATGAAAACAAGAAACTCCCCTCTACTGCCAATAAAAAAGAACAACACAATCCTTGTAACAAGTAGGTACAGTGAAGCTAAACAAATCTACACATTTGTCACATCCACAAATGTTTAGCTCATTCTTTGAGTTCATTGCCTTTCTGTCAAGAGGTAGATACAAAGCTTCATCATCTGTCCTCTCATGTAGTGGCTGAATCATTGCATTGGTCAAAATTCTTAAGGGATCCTCTCTGAAGCATTCAGACTGTCCCCTCCTACCCACTAGAACAAAGAACATGTGTTTATACATTTCCTGAGACTGGGGATAAAGCCTGTAGAATGAGATATAATTATCTGACCTTCAGGGATAAAGTCCACCATCCTTAGCTCCTGTGTACTCACCAAGTAAACTGACCAGTTTCAATCCCATCTCCTATGGGAAAATTTTCCTGGTCATGCATCTAGAAACAATCTCCCTAAATTGTTGAAGCACTTTCTCTTTATATATTAAGCATTTACCATATCCTGCCTTGAATTGTAGGAGGTTTTGTTTTGTTGTTAAAAAATAAAATGTGTCCAAATTTCCAACACCATCTTCCCCAGCTAAATTTTAAGATGCTATACTGAAAGGCACTTAACTTTCAGTTCTTTCTGTTCCTTGTTGTCTCTAAGTCACTCAGTAAGTATATTGCTGACTCATCAGTTAACATTAATAGGCATAAGCCTACAAAAATATACATGCAAAACCTGTGGATTCTAATGTACAAAGAACAGAAAAATAGAGTCTGCCACCAGCTCTTGTTTCCAATATAATCACCTGTTTAAATGAAGACTTTTTCTCTTCTCATTAGAAACTCAAACCATAATGAAAGGATATGATTGGAAGTCTGACAAAGGGACTCAACACCCAATACACAATTTGTCTTCTTCTTCCCCAAACTAAGGGTTATTTTAAGAAAACCCCCGTGGCCTATTAAGGAGCTTATAACAAGGGCACCAAGGCTAAGTCGGTTAAATAAACCACTAGGACACAATAGTAGGGCATCATCTATTTATTTGTTAATCAATGGTTGGTGAAAGTTCTTTTTACATACTAGGGGACTCATTTATTTATTGAAATGCATGAAACCAATAAGCACATAATCAAATAGCATATGAATAGAGGTAAAGTCACTTATGAATCACTGATTAGAATTACTTACTGAAAAGTATGGGTTGAAGGAGACAACGCATTACTAGAAGTATAGTGTCTAGAAACCATGAAAATGGATATCTTGCTATATTCTCTTCTGGGCAAACCACATTTAGGCTATTGGAGGACCACATCTTAAAAGGCATTGACAGATTTTCCAACAAGGGAATGAATTACCCATGGAAGGTAGTGAGGCAAGTTAATCCTTACTTGGGATGTTGTTAAAGGAATTCATGATGAATATTGTTTGAGTTGGATTAGAAGGCTCCTTTAAAATGTTAAATTCAATGGTTGTTATTATAAGAAATTTTTTTTTAAATATGTTTCTCAAGGACTCTATTTTCCAGACAAAATGGAAAACTCACTGTCCTCCTTCCCCATTCCCCATGTCCCAATTCTTGTTCTGTCCTTTACAGTCATTGTGCCTTTGTTAATACTTGAAATGGATCTCTCTCTTCTAGACTCCAAACTCTACCTATGAAGTCTGTCTCCCTCTTCAAATCCTGAATCAGTTTCTACCTCCTCCATGAAGCTCCTCCTGAGTTGTAGGTCATAGCCCTAAATGATCACTCGCTCTCCTGCCTCAAAATTCTCACTGCATTGTGGGAGATAACTTGGCACTCATTTCTTGAGTGCAAAGAATTGCTTTGAATCACAGTTTAATTGTGTTCATGTCTTGACCCCCCAATTAGAATGTAAGCTCCTTCAGAGAAGAAACTGTGTTTTATTAATTCCTTTTATGTAGGACCTAGAATTAGTAAACACTTCAGAAATGCTTGCTGAATTGAACTAAAGAGCCTGAATCAGCAGCCTCTTCGTGGAAAATAATAGTAGTTAAGCATAGAAAGATGCATTATGGAGACCTTTCTTGGGGGTAGAGCAGCTGTTCTCTGTCTCCCTTTTGAGTTAATGCCAGAGAAACTCCAGAGAAAGAAAGGATTTAGTTGAGATAGAAAGAATAGTTCCCTTCCATAAAGAAGAGGCTGACGCTGTACTCAACACTAGAGATACAGTTGCAAACATGAAATGGGACCTGCCCTCTAGGAGTTTATTTTCTAATGGTGGATACAATATGTATGGGTGTGTGTGTGTATACACACATATATACGCATATGTGTATACATGCACATATGTACACTCAAAACTGTATGTATACACATGTTTATACAATGTATACATACATATATGTGTATATACACAAACAATTGTATGTATGTATTATACATGCATATGTGTTTGTGTGTTTAATTTATATACATATATAGTATATAGTCTATATATCGTGCACAAAGAGATTATATGCAAAATATATGTATATAGTATAATGTGGGCAGGTAGGTGGAACAGTGGATAGAATGACCTAGAGTCAGGAAGACTTGACTTTCTAAGTTAAATCTCTTACTAGCTTTGTGACCCTTTAAATTCCTAACAACATCCCAAGTTGCCTCACTACCTTCCCTGGGCAAGTCACTTAACCCTATTTGCCTCAGTTTCACATCTACGAAATGAGCTGAAGAAGAAAATGGCAAACCAATATCTTTTCCAAGAAAATTCCATATGGAATCGTGAAGTTAGACATGACTGAACAGCAACAACCTATTACATAATATAATAGTATATGATACTGTATTGTATTATATACAATAGTATACACGTAATATATGTGTATACATGTACGTGTGTGTGTATATAAATACAAATGTATTGCATACAAGTTAGTTTGGGAAGGGAGTCATTTAGCTAAGGAAGGTGGTAAGGATTAGGAAAGGAAGGAAACAAAGATTTTATGTGCCAGGTACCATGCCAAGTACTTTGAAAATATCTCATTTGGTCTTCACAGTAACCCTGACAGGGAAGTGATATTCTTATTTCCATTTTACAGTTGAGGAAACTGAGGCAAGCAAAGGTCAAGTGACTTGGCCAGAGTCACACAGCTAGGGCTGAGTCTGAACTCAGGTCTTTCTGATTCCAGGCCCACTTTTCAATTATCTATCCACTAGCTACCCCCAGGTTCATTTTTTATGTATCAAAATGCACTCAATCCCTACTATCCAGAGAAGTTACACTGATGTAAGGGAAAGAAAAATACGAAGCAAGACACATGGGTTCTCTGCCTGGACCTAGCATTATTAGTTGGGCAACCTCTGACAAGTCATTCACCTGCTGTAGGTCTTATTCATTAAATGAGGATCATGTAATCTTATGACCGCAAGGCAAGGAACAGGAAAGAATGGCCTCTTGTGCATTTTCCAGCTCTAGGATTCTGTTGTGTTGAATTTGATTCCTGAAATTTCAGCTTTGTTGGACGAGTGGACTCCCCAGCTCTCTCATGGTCACTTTCTCATACCAAAGGAAAGGATCTAATGAGTGACAGCAGAGGAGATGGAACTTGTTCCTAAGGGATTATTCTAAGAGAGATCTGAGAAAAACAAGGCCTTTGGGGTTCCAAAACAGTAAGCAAAGACAGGAAAGATGGCCTGACTTTTCAAGCTAGTAGAGAAAGATCTCTCTCAGTATTTGTCCCTTTGTTTCTAATGGCTCCTTGGAAGCAGACAGCAGCTGGGAAGGCCTCCAGGCAGGGGTGATAAAACACTAGTTTCCCTTTGCTGGGTAATACAACCTTCTTCATTACTCATCCAGGGAGAGATTATGTACATAAGGCTCCTGTCTCCTGTCTAAATACCAGACAGCCCTGAGCAAGAAATACTATTAGATTTACCCAGGGTTCCCAGAGAGCCAGCCCCTGAATCTGTACCACCAGGCCTCTTCCCTCAGGGATTTAGCTACTACTTCTATCCCTTGACCGTTTTTCCAGGTAACAGAAAGAGACCCGGGGGAAAAATCAGTAATCTCCAAGAGAATATCAGTTTGCATTTTTTATAACCAAAGTTAGTCAGCTAATGAAAATTTATTAAATGTCTATGTATCAGGCATTGTGCTAAATCATGGAGACATAAAGAAAGCCCCTCTCTTTTCCCCCCAAAAACAGTCTTACCTTCAAGGATCTCACAGACTAATGGGGAAGGCAGCATGCAAACAAATATGTACAAAAATGAAAAGGAGACTTTTGCCTAGTAAATTAGGTCAATACAAGAAAGGCATTGATTGTAGAGAGCCCTCTCCAGGAGTTTAGCCACAAAAGGGAGACATAGAATAATACCTAACAAAGAGCTAACCAATGAATTTCCATAGGCCCAAAGAAGGCGATGCGCCATCAGCAAACTAGAAAAGGAGCAAAAAACGTCCCCCAAAATTTAATGCTTGCAAGAATGATCATTCCTGGAAGAAACTTCCTAAAGCGGTTTTCATCATACCATTCCTTAATTCAATAGTCTTCTAGGCGGACAGTTGTACTGGGACAAGTAGGTGGCCAAGTGGTGAAAACGCTGGTCCTGGAGTCAGTAAAACCTGAATTCAAATCTGGCCTCAATGTTACCTTAGGCAAGTCACCTAACCTCTGTCTGTTTCCTGCACTGTAAAATGGAGACAGAAACAGTACTTACTCTGCAGGGTGGTTGTAAAGATCATATTCAATAACATTTGTAAAGTTCTTAGTCCAGTTCTTGGCACATAATAGGTGCTTAATCAATACTTGTTTCCTTTCATCTGCTCATACTGATTCTTCCCTTCTCTGAATTCCTATTGGACGTAAGTCGTCAATGTCAAAGAGTTTTGAATGTTAGTCTCTTCAGATTATTTCATGCATGTTTGTCCTCTCCAACCAGATAGATGATAAGCAACGAACCTTCGACTTTAAATGTAGGCCTATGTAGATCCACTCCTACCTAAACAGGAATCTTCTCTAGTACAGGGACCATGTTATCTTTTTGTTTCTATCCCCTCTGGTGAGCAGTTCTAGATGTGCCATCATAGAGGAATCAATTAGATGATTGATTGATTAACAGTGTTGGTCTTCCTGATATTCTTCATGATAGACCAATGATCTGATTCTACATGATAGGACTAATTCTTATTACAAAGACAATCTAAGTTCTTGACCTCTAGTCAACAATATTAATAGAGAGTGGAGATCTGAAAAGCATGGCAGACACAAATAATGGATATGGGGATACAAATAGAGTTTTGAAAAGTACATTGAATTTAGAGTCAGATGCTCTTGGTTCAAATCCTGATCCTTCCACTTTAACTATGTGACTTTAAAGAAGTTATGTCATCTCTCTGAGAATGTTTTCTCATCTATGAAATAAGGGAACTTCTAGGGTGTATTCCCTCACCAAATCTATGATCCTAAGACCTTGGTAATCATGGATTCTCTGTTGTCCTCTCCCATGATCTGTGCTCATACCCTTTCACTATCCCACAAATTGCTAGTTTTTAAAAGGAGTATTGTGGCTTTTTCCAAGCACTGGTCTCTCCCTAAATCAGTGATTTCCATGAATATTTTTAGGTTTCCCATACTTTTGTGGCCTATCTGTGACATGGTCATTCCTCAATGGAGCATATTGGAAATAATGAAGAAGGAGAGGGAGATGGTAAGTAGGGTAAAAACAGACTCTTTGTCCTTGACATTTAACCAACCATCTTATTAAATATATTTATTTATAGGATGATCTGGACTTTAGAAACTCAGTTCCAAAACTAGCTAGTGAATGGTGGGAAAATAATCCTTGTGTTGAAGCTGTCTCTTCTGGAAACACAGGCATGGTTTTATGGACTTATGGAGCTGAAGAACTGGAAAGGATTTTAAAGATTATCTAGTATCACTTCTTCATTTTACAGATCAAAAGAGGGGAATTTGTCAAGAGTCACACAGGTGGCTAGTGGTGTAAATCGGCCACTATTTTTTACAACCCAAGGTTAGACCCTAAGGTCATACACCTGGAATGGATCTTAGAGAAAATCTGATCCCCCAATCCCCTATTTTACAGAAGAAGAAACTGAGGCTCAAAAAGACAAATTGACCTGCTCAATGCCATACAGTTAATAAGTGGCAATATCCAAGTTCAGTACTCTTTCCACTGTCCTTTATTTGAAAATGAAGATTTGAATATGCAACTTGACAGGTTGACAGATTGATGGCCAAAATATCATACAGTATTCATGAATGTGAAATCATACTCTTCGAATGACTGGGTTATCCAATCCCCAAGATCCTCAATTCACAAATGAAGTAACTGAGACCCAAAGAGATGAAACAATTTGCCCAAGGTCATGATGGAAATTTATGGCAGACCAAGACCTTGGAGCCAAGTCCTCTTGATTCCTAATTCAGCATTCTTTCATCAATGGAGTAACAGCCCATCAGATAAGAGCCTCTTATGGGTTCATCTTTTTAACAAAAAAAATGATACAAGCAACGTGAACTGTGAATCTATCACAGACTTCTTGAATTGAAAGTTTCCAGCCAAGTCTTTCTAAACTCATTTTAAATATGTTTTACTAGAAGAGGAATCAATTCAAAATCTGGATGCTTATGAAGAGTTCTGTAAAATCATGACTTCTCTAACTGAACACTAGCAGAAGGAAAACACACAAATTTAACAGGGGATTTGGTAGTAATCTGACTGTCATTTCACTGATCATCAGGACTGATCTGACTATTCAGGGAAGTGTATAAGTTCAAAGTCAAGGGGACTGTAAAGATCATGTATTTTGCCATTTCTCATTCAACTGATGGAAAACTAAACCCAAGAGAGTTTAAGGAAATTGACCAAAGTCATGCAGAGATTAATCTGGATCAAAACCCCAAGGATTCTGAATCCAAATCCAGTGTCTCTCCTCCTTCTCTTAGATGCCTCTTCCTTCTCTCACTATTCCTTTATTTGCAAAAAAAAAATTCCAGGAAAAAAATGCATTCAAGAATAAAAAACAGGTAAATCTTTTTGGTAGGCCCCCCAAACAGACCCTCCAAGACCCATATATACAGCATAAAATAGTTAATGCCTCCACTCCTAGAAATGCCCTTCCTTGGAACTGCCTCCTTTCCTAGGTCCTCTGAACACTATAGGAGTTGATGAGGCAATCATTCAGTAGATCTTAGAAATATATTCTTCAGAAATTGTGTGTATTTTGTCTGAAGAGCCTCTTAAGCTAGAGATTTGGCAATCCTCAAGTAAGTGTAAACTAAGCTTTGCGTTGTGCAAAAGTAAATTACTAATATATTGTCTTGATGCTTCAGAGATTGATGGAAAACAGAATAAAAGGGGAAAATGATCTGTAGATCCCAGGTGGAAGAAAAGGTTTATGGTGAGTGTGAATGAGAAAGATGGTAGGTGATGGAGGAGAAAATTCTTTAAGGTGAAAAAACAACTTGAAATGATATAAGTTAAGAACAGAAAAAAATGGTCTTTTCTGAGCTAAAGCTAGGAAATTTCCAAGTAGATCAGATGTTTAAGGAACTCCAATCACTTTTTTGCATTTTCCAACATTGTCAAATCAAGCATGAATTTACTAATAATATTATATATCATTGGTCTTGTAAGTAATACACATATTCAACATCTGCTAAGTTCCATTTGCTCAAGGTTATATTCTCAAGACTCCTAATGGTTGAAACTTGACCTCTGACTTCAAACATGTAACAGTCTGTTATTCAAACAAACTTGAGTTAGCAGTAGCCATAGAAACATTTGCTGGGACCGTTCCACAAACTATACTTGGTGTGTGCTCTGTACATAAAGTATACCTTCTTCCCAGAACTCATTCTGAAGGAAGCACAATCTGAAGGACAGCGGATCAATTTCAGGAAGTGATACAAAGATCTTGAAAATCTCAAGACCTTTTGGAATATGGCTATGGCTTAGGATATGTTTCTTATAAAATATATCTGAGGTAGTTATCCAAGAAAGGATGTTAGTCCAACTGTTGCATTATGGGCTGGCCTTGCCTAGACTATTATGAAGCTAATTTGAGGTGACCTGAAGAGGAAAGTCATAGATACTCTGCCTTTTCTGCAGTATCTTTACTTCAAGGAGATAATATTTTTCACTGTGATCCTTACACTAGTGAGCTGGTCTCTGATAAATCAATTACCAAGAAAAGAGATTGATGACCCTATGGCTATAATATATACTGGTAGGAATATCAGAAGCCAATTCACCTCCCTGAATCCAAGGGAACAAGAAAACTAATCGAGGCTTTAATTGATGGAAAACTTGACGATATTATAGGCATCCTGACTCTTTATTGCACTGGAGAGTTGGAAGGACATAACCTCTTACCAGTATTAGTTTCAAAAGAACAGAGGAAATAGGAAAGGCCAGTTCTTTAGCGTACAGACTTTAGACAAGAGAATCTATTAAGTTGTTAGTTAGATCATTTTTAGAAGCACATAATGCCTAACATAATAACATTAAATGATTGAGTGCAACTAGACTCCACCATGCTTTCATGGAGTTGACTGTTGGTGCAAGATTTGTGGCCAACTTAGACTATTCCTTATGATGCAAAGACTTTATACATGAAGTGCAACAGTCCATTGTTGATGAATTTGACTGTCCTTCAATGAGGGTACTTCTTTAGAATTGGCTGTATATTGCTGTAATATCTTCATCCTATAGGGTAGGTTTAATTCTCCACAACAAGGCCAAGACCTTCTCTTCATGGAAGATAGGTCTACAGGTATTCGTGGAGCAGACTTCAACAGTGAGGAAATGAGGCAAAACTTGTAAACAATTTCTATACCTTGCTCAGAATTCCTGGCTTTTGAAGACATAGAGGTTAGAGGAATAAGTCTTAGTCCAAGAAATAATAAAACTTGGCGTAAGTCACCCATCTGCGGATACGGAGAGAGTTTATATGGCTATCCTCAAGCCAATCTGATTGCATGCTGATAAGATGGGTCATGTCCTTAAAAAGGAAGAATGCTGGGTCAGTGACAGTCTCTCTGAGTATGGAAAGAGTACTTCAATGGTTTTCTTATCCCAAACTTGTTTAAAATAATGTGAAGAGTTTCTAACAGCATGAGTAAAATATTTCCTAATATTTATTCTGAGCTTATCTATCTGAGTTTTCACCATGTGTGGCTGCATTTCAGGTTAACCGTTGCCACTGGCCAACTATTATCACAGGATGTCTCATGTAACATAGAATTCTCAATTCAAGTGGAGAAAAGGTTTGGAAAAATCATAGATTTTTCAGTTGCATTCTCAGTAGTTGTCCTACCTTTGGTTAGACTTCCTATCTTCTCAAGAGGCCCAGTGACTTGTTTCCAATATTTGTTTCATCCACTATTCCTTCAATTGTTTAACTAGGTGGGCCATATAGGAGGGGTACATGCTTCAGCGCTCCAATGTGGTTTGTTCCCAGTTTGACTTCAAACTTTTTAGCTCTTATGTCAGACCCCACATCCCTTAACATTAAGTAACCCTTACACCCTGTGAGAGTCTTGAGAGAATAGACTGAAGAATCCTTGATCAAGGGAACATGAACAATTAAATTTGCAAAATTGACCTAAATTTCTTACAGAATCTGCAAATCCATTAGTTAGAGACCTTTCATCAATGATTCCTTGATTTACCAGAATTATGAATAATATTTGAATTGAATAATGCTGTATTGTGAAGATGAAATAGCTTTGTTAAACTATGGGGAAGATCTGGCCAGACTCCAGAGATGTCTTTGGACTCAAGTGCTACTAACCCATAGATTACTCCCAAACTCAGTTATCCTTCTCACAAATACATGTATCATTACAGTCATCCCCTAGAGTCATCTTATCATTGCAAACTTAATGTTCAAGTCATATCCTGTAAAATTATTAACTCAATTAGTCAAGGGGTATATATCACTTCCCAAATTTTATCCAAGATTTTTCCCCTCCCTTAGTTTCAATTTACATTGTGTACGTATAAGGTGACCTTCCTGCCAAAGAGAGGAATTACATATCTGAGAACTATCTTAGGCATGGACTTTTGTTCAGTGGTTTCTAAAAATATGGATGTGACATGGTTGCTACCATATAACATTCCAGAAGGAATAATGGGCCACTGACCTGTTCTGTTCTAATGGATAAGTGGAGTTTGGGGTCCCTAATTCCCCTCACTGACCTTTGACGCTTGTTCAGAAAGGGCAATGTAATATTACTCAACCACTATGAAGAGGGGCCACTGTATTCTTATGCCAGAAAATACTTTTTGTCAGGCTACTGTTATGTTCCTTTCTAAGTGATCCAGTATTTAATCAATTGATGGTTTCTCATTTGATGACCTAAAGTTTTATTCTGAAGAAGTACTAGCTGGGTCATGGGGAAATTACTCTTGCACAGAAAGACTAATATTTCAATGAGTCCAGTTCCTCTTTGTGTCTTGAGATCTCTTCTGTGAGGACTTATTTATATGGAAATAGGGAGTGGTAGATGATGCCAAGTAAGGAGGCCATATAAGGACAGGGGAAGGATTCTTTGCTTGGTGGGACCAAATAACTGACATGATGGGCTATAATTAGTTGGGGATGTGGATCCTACTGTCCCAGTAGTTGACCTGGGATGGGTGGGGTTGGGGTGGGCCCTACAGCTTCTAACCTGAGAATTAAGAGTCCTTGTCTTAGGTCCTCAGAACAGATAATTAAGGAAAAAAAAACTCTAGATGAGAAACCAACTATCCCTAGCATCCAAGGACCAGGCTAGAAAAACAGATCCTAATTCGTGTCAAATATTTGGTCAATTTTAAGACACTATGAAGAGCATACCCAAAATCTTGGTCCAACTTTAATCTACTAAAGATTTTAAAGCATTAAAAAACATTTAAACATTTTAAAAGCAGTTTAAAAACATTTTAAAAATTCGTATCTGCACAATTCCATTATGTGTGACTGCATTTCAGGTTAACCATTGCCACTGGCCAACCATCATCACAGGAAGTGTTTTATAGCCTGTAGAGTAGTCAATTCAACTGAAAGAAAAGGTTTGGAAAAAAACAGATTTATCAGTTGCATTCTCTATTCTGACATACCATAGACATGTGCAGCAGACTTCTCTCTACCCTAACCTCCAAAAAACAAAAAATTACCTTTGATTACATTGAATGAGATACAATATCCATAGAAGAGACTACCCTGTTGGACTCTGCCCTGGTCAGGCCACATCCAGAGTGATGCCTTTCATTCTCAGAGCCACATATTAGAAAAGACAATAATAAGTTGAAAGGCAACTAAGATAGTTTATCCAGAGGAAGGCAAATAAGCTGGTGAAGGACTTGGAGACCATGGCACATGTGGATTGGTTGAAGGAACCATTCTTGGGAATAGAAGACCTAGGGGAGAGTGGGATAGATTTAATGCCAGTAGTGTGTGGGAGCCAGATCATACCAGTGAGACAAATGATTACTAAATTTTTGTTATGGGAAATCAAGGTTTGCTTTATTGTTTAGTTGGTTGTCTAGACTTAAGAAAGTGATAGAGAAAAATGTTAATAATATAAATTAAACTTAAAAGTGTGGTGGTTGGGTGCTTTTTAATTTATTTTTTTCTTGTGAAGAGCTGGTTGTTAAACATTCCTTACCACATCACTGTTATTAGCTGTCTTCCAGTATTGGAAGGGCTATCATGGAAAAGGGGAATTAGATTTATTTGTTGTTGTTCAGTCATGTCCAACTCTTTGTGTCCCCATGGGCCCTACTGTCTATGGGGTTTTCTTAGCAAAGATACTTGAGTGGTATGTCATCTCCTTCTCCAGTGGATTAAGATAAGCAGAGGTCAAGTGACTTGCACAGGGTCACACAACTAGTGTCTGAAGCTGGATTTGAACTCAGGTCTTCCTGACATGGTGCTCTATGCACAAAGATGCTACCTAGCTGCTTCCTAGATGTATTTGCTTGGCTCCAAAGGGAAGAATCAGGAGCAACAGGAAGAAATTGAAAAGAGACAAATTTGAGACCTATGTAAAGAAAAACTCCCTACAATAACAGTGATTTAGAAGTGGAGTGCGCTGTTTTCAGGTGGTACTCTTGAAGTCATTAAGCAAAGGCAAAATGGACCTCTACTTGTCAGATGTGTGGTTGAAGGAATTCTTTTCCAGATATGAGTTTAATTAAATGTCCCCTGTATTCCCTCCCAATGCTGAGATTCTGCCATTTGAGGAAGTCCAGTTTTCTGAATGTTAGTGAATAAGCATTTATTAAGTACTTACTATATCTCCGGAACTGTGCTAAGCACTGGGAGTCTACTCTTCAGCAGTTCCCAGTGCAAACAAGCTAAAGGCAGGAGAAATTGGATCTAATCAGCAGAAGTAAGTCTGCTTGAAGAGTTTAGCATTATTTTACACTAAAATACAATGTATACAAATCATGAATCTTCCCACTGGGATATATAATTGGGCAAGTGATAAAATTCAGCTTATTGTTCATGTAATATGGTTGGAATGTGAGGACCCCAAGAAAAGGGAGCTTGAAAGCATTACAGTATAATGGGAACTACTCTGAATTTAGGTTTAGAAGACTTAGGGTTAAGTCTTAACTTAGACAGATGAGGTTCCTCCTGGACCAGAGAAAATGTATATAAAGCACTCTGCCAACCTTAAAAATTTATATAAACATTAGCTTTATTAAAAAACAAAACAATGGGGATCCATTATTTTCTTCAGTGTGGGTAATCTCTCCACTGATTCAGATAGAAGCCCTTTTATGACTTAAATGGAATATAAGAATTTCTATAATTAAAAAAAATATCACCTCGAGCCAAACCGAGGATGAGCCTCTCTGAGCTCAGATAGACTTGTCTTAGACAGAAGACACACAGTCCTTGACCAGGTCTGCAGCAAAATCTTTCAAGTTTGGTAGGATTTAGTAGAATGCATCCTACAAGTTTTTCTATGAAAAATAAACCTATCTTAAAAAAATAAATCACAGCCTCTTTCTTCTTCCTTGTTCCCATCTCCTTTCTTACATTGTCTACTATTGCCTGCCAAAACTAATGATGTTGTTGTTGTCTTGTCAATTTTTCTTCAAGGTCATGTTTTCTGACCTTGGAATCATTTTGGTTCTTTCCTCTGACTTGCCTCCAAATTTCAAATTTTCTTTTTCTCTCTCAAGGAGAAGAGGCTCTCTCCTAGAGATTCCTTCCTGACATGAATGACTCCCTGGAGTCATCCTTAGGAATGAGTTTTCCAGCTACTCTTTTAATCAATTTAATGACTAGTGAATATTTAAACAGGAGAAAAATAAGTATGGCTTGGTTTATCTTGGTTAAGTGGTTCCATTCTGACCTGGTTGCTTCTGAAGTAGGCTGAAGGTCAGCCTCCAGTGGTTCCCTGAACTCATCTTAAAGCTCAATTTAAAATCCTCATCCCTTCGAAGTACCCTGTTTCAGCCAGCTATTATTTTCCAAGGTGGCCATGCTCCACAAATTCTCTTCCACTTGTGCTTTGATTAGCCTCCCTTGTTTCCAATATTCGAAGACATGTGATTTATGTTTTTCTTCAAAATGAGACTAAGAATTCTCTTTCTCTCTCTGCCTCTCTCTCTCTCTCTCTCTCTCTCTCTCTGTATATATATATATATATATATATGGTCGTGTGTGTATTCACACATATATATTTTCCCACCTTTCTACCTTTACTGTCCCTACCTTGTTCCAGACCCTAACTACCTCCCTCTGACTCCCAGTTTCCTGACTGTTCCCCTTGATTCCCCTTCAAAACCAAAGCTAAAATAATCTCCTTAAATCACCCCTCTAATCATATCATTCTTGTACACTAAAACCTTAAACAGTTACCACTGTCACAGACTGCTTGACGTCACAT
The DNA here is from genome assembly GCA_028658325.1 of Potorous gilbertii. Taxonomy (NCBI): domain Eukaryota; kingdom Metazoa; phylum Chordata; class Mammalia; order Diprotodontia; family Potoroidae; genus Potorous; species Potorous gilbertii. The sequence goes on along the minus strand of CM053770.1, from coordinate 646,615,647 downwards.
TAGAGACTCTCCTCTCTGAACCTTACCCATTTTGCCAGTCTCTGTCCATTAAGTACCTTTCTAACCTTACCTTCCACTATTCACAAGATCCCAATAATCCAGTCTGAATCAAATCATCTATTTACTCTCTCCCCAGAATTCCCATATTACTCTCTTGGCTCCTCACTTGGAATGCTGTCCTAATCTTTTCCATTTATTTGAATTCGACCCACCCCTCAAAGTCCATTCAAGGTCTACCTCCTCATAGAGGCCTCCCTTGGCCAAGCCCTTACCCCTTTTATAGCATTTTGTTTCAGCAATTTTCCAAAGCATTCACCACTTAATCCGTATGATCATTGTCTATATATCTTACCCACAGTGAGGACAGAGACTGTCATATCTAAACTTTGTGTCTTCTTAAGTAAGTACACAGGGGGTACTTAATTGACAGATGTTTCTTGGATGTTATCTGCCAGGAAACAATAAAATGAATTGAGATAATTGTAAGTCTGAAGTGCTGCTGAAAGTATGAAATGAAGGAAAGGAGCTTTAAAAAAAACAGCAGCAACAATTTTTTCAAGGCTAAAGTTGCATGTTTTTTAACTCGATTTTGAAAGTCATAGTCATCATTCCTGAACTGAACACTATAGCTGGACAAATCCTTGTTTAATAAGCACTTTGTACTTGTGTTAATTTATGTGGGATTTTTCTTTCTCCTTTTTAGCTCTTAAGGGCTTTTATCCCCAGACACAGACAACAGCTATTCGAATTTCAGCCGACACAGTAAGTCCTGGAGACTAGAATTTGGGACTCAATGCACTCCAGATATGCTTTTCTGTACACACCTTTCCCTCTCCCTGGAAAACAATTCTTTCTCTGCTTCCACAGAGATAGACCCTTGTAGTGCTAAAGGAAAATGAAGCTGAAAGGTAGGGAAAGCTGGGTTCTGGTGACCCCAGGCAAGTCATTTAACCCCTGAGCCTCAGTTTCCTCCTACTTAAAATGAGAAGTTTGGACCATATGACTGCCAACACTCTAAATTTATAATTCTGTGAAAAATAACCTTTCTTTGTCCATCAGTTTTTCCCCTAATATCTTCCGTACTTCAGCTACTATCAAAATTTTTTCTTGAATCTAGCAGGCATTATGTGTTTTCAAGAAAATCTTATCCTTTATAACATAAAAATAATTGATGATGATTTTAACTAGTACTTATATGAAGCATTAAGGTTTACAAAACGTTTTCCATGTTATCTCATTTGACCCTTACAACGACCCTGTGAGATAGAAGCTGTTATCTCCACTTTACAGATGAGAAAACTGATGCTGGGAGAGTTTAAGTGACCTACCCAGGGTCACACAGTTAGTAAATGTCTAATTCTGGACTTGAACTCAGGTCTTCCTGACTCTAAATCCTTCACTTTGCTAGTGAATCCTTCTCAAATTTCTGTGCTTTATTGTATCTTGACCACATTGCATCCATCCATGGCAGCTTCACAGGAAGCAAGGGAATCCTCTTTTTCTATTATTTAAGGGTCAGAAAATATTTCCTTAAACTAAAGCTTGAACTTATTTGGAATGGTGTCCCTGACATGGGGAACATCAAACTTTCCACAGGATGACTGCTGAGGCATTTTAATGGGAACTGATTGAGGCCCACAATTTTGTCAAATCCTGAAGTTTTCACTTTGACTATTACATATGTACCCAGGAGAAATCTTGGTCTTTTTTTTCTTCCCAATTGAATATCAAACAACTGGTTTGACTGCTTTGATGTGTGAAAAATTGGCCAATTTTCAAAGAGGAAGCAGTTACTTGCATGAGCATTGCTGAAGGTGTCCTCATTTCATCTCTCCCACTTTTGTGCAGGGCTTCTACACTCTAGATTCTAGATCTCTGAATCACCCTTAACTAGCAATGATGCATCATATTCACATCCTGGGTTTCTGCAAATCAGTTCAAAGCAATTATCTACCTATTGCCCAAGTACCTGTTCATTGAAGAATAATTCTGAAAAGTCCTAATTCATTGGCTTTCTATTTGCTCTGATCTCAGATCAACTTTCAACTTCATTTTACAGATGATGGATTTAATAGACACTTAAAACAGGCTTCATATGTTATCAATATGTTATTAATTCAATTGTTATTAAATATTGAGAACCTGCTGTGTGCAAGTTATTTTAATGCATATAAAACTGGCAGGATATGACCTTTCATCCTTGGATTTTCATCTAATAACCACACCCATGGATATTATGATACCCACTCTGCAGATGGGGACAATAGAACTCACAAACCTATAGGAGAATTTAGAATGCCTACAGAAACAACATAAATTTATTAATAACAACATTGAATTCAAAGATATGAGTTTCAACCCAGACTATGCTAGTTAATTACTTATATGATTCTGAGCATATCACTTCTTTTTTCTGAGGCTAACTCTTTACACCTATAAAATGAAGTCATTAGAGCAGTTTACCTCTAGGGTTCCTTCCAACTCTATGACCTTTATTCACAAAACCAGACTCACTCAGAATCTACTGCTTCCCTTTCCCAAGTAGTATCTTGGACTTTTATCTTCTGGTTTAAGGAATGTCACTAGCTACCTACTTTATCATAGCAAGAAATCAAAAACATTTCTTCCTACACAGCATGACAAACCAAATTTGTCAGTCTCCTCAAGAATAGCATGTTCATCTTAAAAGGAGAATTATGCATTTTCCTCACTGAAAAGTTTAACTTGGGTGAAGGGATTTAATATAATGAATACAAAGATTCTTGAAGATAAACATCACTGGTTCCATTTTGAAGCTATTATACAGTCATTTTTCAGTTTTGTACAACTCTTCATGACACTACTTGAGGTTTTCTTAGCAAAGATATTCAAGTGGTTTTGTCATTTTCTTCTCCAACTCATTTTGCAGATAAGGAAACTGAGGCAAATAGGGTTAAGTAACTTGCCCAGGATCGCACAGCTAGAAAGTCTCTGAGGCCAGATTTGAACTCGGGAAGATGAATCTTCCTGACTTCAGGCTCAGCTCTCTATTCTGCCCCATTTTTAAAAGTAGGACATTCTTCTCATCACATGTTCTTTATATACTTGTCATGGGTTTTTTTTTCTTTGGATAGTGACAGATTTTGACTGGTTTGCGGTGAACATCACGGCAATGGGAATATGAGATAATTCCTTTGGTGATCGCTCAGACTAATAGATTGACTCCTTATCCTAATGATCAGTTAGCTTTTGGGTATTTCTGCAACTATCCTGCTCATTATTTCTTATAGCACATTTGCACTCTATCACAATCACATACCACAGCTTGTTCAGTCAGTCCCCAATTGGGAGGCATCTCTTCAATTTCCAGTTCTTTGCCACCACATAAAGCAACTGCCACTTTTGAAATGTCTATTTTTCTGTCTTTTATTTTGCAAAGGTCAGGAAAGAAAAACAAACATATATGTTTAAATGCATGTGAGTTAAATGCTTCTATGAGACAACCCCTCTGTACATATTACCTGGAAAATACAATAGATAGGAACAAAACAAAGGACTATGAGAGGTCTGAGATGAAAGATTGTTTCTGTCAATCAGCAAAGGCTTAATGAAGAAGACATGGCATTTCTTATGCCTTTGAAGGCTGGCACAAATTCAATAGACAGACTGGGAAATAAAGAAAAGCAAGCAGACAGAACAGGATGAACAAAGACAAAGAGAAGGGCAAACTGAGGTAGGTAGATAGCCCAGTGGATAGAGTGCCAGACCTAGAGTCAGGTAGACCTGATTTCAAATCCAGCCTCAGATACTTACTAGCTGTGTGCCCCTGGGAAAGTCATTTAACTTGTTTGCCTTCATCCATTGGAGAAGGAAATGGAAAATCACTCCAGTGTCTTTGCCAAGAATATTCCATGGATAGTATAGTCCATGAGTTCACAAAGAGTCAGATGTGGAACAAGAACAACAAAACTTAGGAAATATGTGAGGGGCTATAATGGTAATTTAAATGAGAAGACCTTTCCCATTCATTAATAGATACGTGACCTGCTTAAGTCACATGACTTTGAGTCACACAAAGCCTGTGGTGGGAGAAGTTTGCTGAAGAGGTAGAGCACGAAGGATGGAACAAGAAGAGGAACTAGAGCAGAGCTGAGAGGAAGTGAGTCATGAGCTCAGTCAGTTAGAAAGGATGCCGGCAACTAGCTAGCATGAGTGAGTTTGTGATTTTGGTTAAGAGAGCTGGTTTGTGGGTAGCTTGGGAATGGGGTTGTCCTTTGCATTGTTATTGTGTATGGATTTCTTTGTTGCTGTGATGGATGTGGCTTTCTTATGTCTGAATAAATGTTTTGGTTCTGTCTTCCATGTGGAGAGTCTGTGGTATTTCGTGATTCAGAATTGCACTGAGACATTCATGGCTGCTGTAGGTGCTGTGAATATCACATTGGCGCTACAGGGGCTTGACTGGAACTTAGAATGACCAGAACTAGAACCTCACATAAAACATAGGATAGCTCAAGTCTTGCCCTCTTAAGAAGCCGTTCTTTGTCCCTTCATCCCACTGCTAGTGCCTTCTCTCGAAGACTGCCATTCATTTACACTTATGTACCCTTTATGTACAGTTGTGTCTATTGAGTCTCCCCCAATCAAATGTGAGCTCCTTGTGGGCAGGACCTTCTTTTGGCTTTTCCCTTTATTCCCCAACATTTTTGACAGTACCTGGCACATAGTAAGTGTTTGCTGATAACAATGGGTCAGAACTAAATTGTGGAGGGCCTTGAATGCCAAGAATAGGAATTAGAATTCTACTTATTTGGAAATAGGGAGCCAATTATGGTTCTATGCATAAGGAAAATCTGGCAATGGAGGAAAGAATGAATTAGAGGAGGCAGAGAACATAGGCGGGAAGACCCCTTGAAGCTATGTAATGTGGGTGGGCACAATGAAAGTCTTTATTAGGCTTATGGCAGTGGGAAAAGGGAGTAGAAGACAGGTGAGAGATGAGGAGGTTGAATGGAAAGATTTAGTGACTATATGTTAGACGGGAAGGAAAGAGGAATCAATCAATAATGATAAAGAGCCTACTATGTGGTAGGTACTGGGAACACAAAGATATAAATGGAGAAATTCCTCATCATTCTTATGCCCACACTTTTTTTTTCAAAGACACCTTTGTTCGCTGAGTCTTCCTGTTCCAGTTAATGTTATAGCTGTATCTTCCCTGTAGGCATAAAATGATCATGCTTATTTTCTGTCCAGTGACAAGCTTCTTCTGCCTTCCCATAGACCTCTACTTTCTACTTCTCAGTAGAAGTTGCATTTGTAGAATGCTCTCCCTGCGGCATGATCCCATACTGGGAATTTGGCCCAGAAAGACATTTTTAAAGCTTCTCTGGTAGGCAGTCATGATTAGCAAGGTTGAGAAGGGGTAGGTCTATAAATTATTTAACTTGAGGGTCCTGGCAGAATTAATGCCTATGTATTATAGGTGCTATATAGACACTGGAGAACCTCCATATAATTAGAACTTTTGAAGATATATCTTAAAATGGTTGGAAATAAGATAAATAAGCCTGATGTAGAGAAAAAAAAACAATAAAACATAGAACTGGGAGTCCCTTAGTTTAGGAGTCCTGACTCTCCCACTGACTAGCTTTGTAGCCTTTCAACCTCTAGATCTCAGTTTACTCATCTCCAAATTGGTGAGTTTGGACTAGATGATCACTAAAGTCCCTTTCATTAAAAAATATCTATGAAATCAAAGTGCTAAGGCTAGAGGAGAAAGGTGTCCTCATGGTATACCAGAGAACAGAATCTATTCCTCCATCATCATGTTTGCTAAGGATGAGAGAAGTTATCCAGGGATCTCTTCTGCCTTCAGCTGAATGTCATGCTGGGCCCCATCCCACACAAGACAGTGTTCCATTAGTGCCTGCTGCAGAAGTTACACACCCTTATCACTCAGCTTCCATCCAGCTTTCTGTTCTCCGAACATAGAATAATAACATATCAAAGGTTGTGGCAAAGATCAGACAGGGACAGACAAGCTGTGCTGCACTCAGTGGAACCACAGGGTGGGAGACTAGAAGACAATAAAAATAAACATTTTTAAAAAACACGTTTCATAATTCCTCAGATAAATTGAGAAGGAAATACTAATTAGCATAGCTTTGAGAGAATTTTTTTTTAAAGTAGTGCTAGATGAAATAGAAAGACCCTTATGGCACATATGTCTGTAAAATTTAAAAGATGAAAGAGGGAAACAGGAAAGTGTTTGCTAAAATGGGAAAAAAATATCAATCCACATTTCTCTTAGTGATAGAAAAATTGCTCCCAGCTACTGCATTAAGCCACAATTTCCCTTTCAGTTTATCTGCAGAAAAAGGAAGCTCTGCTTTTAACTCCCAGTTTATTTTTCTCCTCAAGTCAACAACAGGAAATCCCAGGGGTAATATGCATATATTTAAAATGACCTAGGTGTTTTAGACATCAGGGATTTGGAAGCAAAGTCCAAAACTCTGATCACTCATTTCTCAGGCAATCCCCAGAAGATAAGGGGATAACCTTGCTTGTTACCCCAAGGACTTCAGTATGACCCGCCCTCAACCTTGTCCTAAAAAGTCAGTGAGTCACAGCTCCTGCTGACCAAAGTATCTTTCTGATGGAATATCACTTAGAATAAACTGCCATTTCCCTGACCTATGAGGAAAATCTCAGGAAACTACATTTTTTTTAATGGAACATCTTGCATTTTTTGAGCTTCCTGGATTCCCATGGCTTCATCATGGAACAGATGTTCTACACCAGACAGTGTTAAAATGGGGTCCTTGGCTCAATCAGTCCACAGAATTCAGTTAATAATACACATTTGTATAAGAGAGCACTTGATATTTGCCAAGTCCTTTGCTTCACATTAATCTTTCCATGTGACCTGGGTTGAACAACTTCATAATTAATGAAAGGTCACGCATGAAGGTCAATCTAGATGGGTTGAAATAATGATGGGTTGGATTAAGGACAGCATGGAGAAAAAAGATGAGGAGAAAAGACTGGCGTATTGGTGAACGTATAAGAGAAAACCTAATCCCCTTCATTTGCTAGATAGACAATATACAATATTTACAACGTTACACACCCAGGGTGTGCCTAGCTCTCTTGAAACAGTAGTATTTCTATAATTTCTTTTGAATACAGAGTGCAGAGTTGAGGACAGGGTGATGTAGTGGGAAGGGCATTGAACTGAGAGTCAAGAGATTTTAAATTTCTTCACATAAGCTCTTGACCTTAGTGCTTTCCTTGAGAATAAAGAGGTATGTATCTACTGTACTCTAAGGAAGGATGAAATAAGTTGGTGCTAGCTGAAGAGGCAGCCAGTGACCTGGGGTTGGGGATGTGTCACTGTTGGCATGGTCTATGATAATGTTCCTCCTTGGGCTCAGCAGCCCAGTTGGAGTTGAAGCTGAGGAGTGAGCTGGGAAGAGCCTGGGCTTCATGAGCCCAGATGGAAGGCAGTTGCAAAAGGGGAAATGGAGCAACTGTAGTGGCCAGGCTTGCCTCTTTTACTTCCTCACACCGGTATGATAACCCTTCCTTCAACCTTTACCCATTTTGTGACTTCTGGGATCTTCAAGCTGAAGACCTGCTGCCTTGACTTTCCTTTTCCAGCTCATATGACAAATAAAAAACTGAGGCAAACAGGGTTAAGTGACTTGCTCAGGGTCACACAGCCAGTAAATGTCTGAGGCCACATTTGAACAGAGGAAGATGAGTCTTCCTGATTCCAAGCCTGGCCCTCTATCCCCTGCGCTCATGGTCAAATGATTTCTTCCCTACATGACGGTGGAATTCACTTGTTGGGATTTGACAGCCAGTGCAATAAACTTGTTGACTGCTTGCCCTAAGAAGCTAGTACTTTGAAGGAGAGTTACTCTCCTATTCTCACAAAGATATGGTTCTGGCAACCATGTTATCTCTCACAATATCAGATTGCCTCAGTGGACCTTAGTGGACATGTGTCCTCATATCACCAAAATTTTAGGCACCAATAACATCAAAAAGGAACTCTTCTTGTGTTTGACTTTTAAATCACTTCATTTTAGGGGAAGTATTTTCTTAGAAATCGTGTAAGCATCCTCATTCCTAGAGTTCCATGAGCATCCTGTCAATGATATTGGAGTATTCAGTCTAGCACTGAGTGTTTGATACTGCATCTCTGTGATGTCAGACTCTATGCACTGTTTTTCCTGTCTAGCATCCCTCTGCTTCTACTGATTCTTCTCCGGTTATGTTGCATAGTAACTCTTGTCTCCTTTGGGTATGACTTTGTAGACAGGGAGCAGAATTTTTGATTGGGGCAAAAGGAAACTGGTGCTAGTACTGAAGAAAACCTAGAAGTTTGAGGTTAGTATATTGGTTGTTGCAAGAGAAATTTTACCTTCTCCATTCATTTGACCCCTTTAAATTGCCATTATTTCACTACAAAGTCTAGATAATTAAATACATATTAGACTGCCCCTTTAATCAAAAAAAAAAAAAAAAGGAGTTGGGTAAAGCCTAAAATGGCCAGGGTCTCCCACTGTATACTCAAAAGTTTTGTCTTGATATTTTTTTTACTCACCCCACCATAGTCATGCTAGTTAGTGGCAAAGGTCAGACTTGAAGTCAGGCCTTAAGACTTCAAATCCTCTGCTCTTTTATGCCATGATTAGAGAGAGAATCACAAGATTTAAAAGACTAAAGACACCAGAGAGGTAGCTTAGCTCAACCTCATCTAATTTTATAGAGGAGGAAACTGAGGTCAGGTTATGTTAAATGATGTTTCTTGTACTTTTAGTTCAAGCTATAATGAAATTCTTTGTGATAGGTAAAGAAAAACTGAATGTCATATTAGGGATTGTTTAAAAATAAAAGATGAAATTCTACCAAACTATAATTCTCATACCACTTCACCTTATTAGCCTTCAGTTTTACCACCTATAAAATGACTGGGACAAACTTGGCAATCTCTAAGGTCCCTTTCTTTTCTAACATTCTGTGATTTTTTCTGCAAAGGGGAAATGGGTTGGCCAGATAACCTACCAAGGCCCAGAAAATTCAACAAACTCCAGGCAAAATTCTGGAATGGTGATACAAGGCTCATCTGAAGACTTTGGAAATCATTTTCCCAGATGGCTAAGAATAATTGGGCACATAATTCACCTATCTTTGGGTTTCAGACTTTAAAATACACTGTTAGTCCAGTTTTATGAGAACTGATTGAAACTTGAAAGAATGAGAGGAAATTGAAGGCCTCTTATCTCTAGGCCTCCAGTCCTAATCTAGTTCATGTTCATAATCACTAGCTCGAGCTGAATTAATTAATACTTCTTTCTCTGAATTTCTGTAACTCAGACAAACACCATTAAGACTTGTTCCCAAAATAAAATACATGAATGCCCTGGAAATAATTTCTCTCAGGATACTATGATCCCTCTAGAGATATGGAATGGATTACATGAGTGAGGCAATAAACTGCAGTGGCATGGTGGGAAAAAGCAGGCTGGTGTCAGAAGTCAGTGTTCAAGTCTTGGCTCTGCTATCTGGGTGGATATTGGATAATGGATGTTGAATAAACTACTTACTTTCTCTATAATTACATTTCCTTGTGTCTAAAATGAGAGGGTTGGACTAGAAGGGTCCTTTGCAATAGCCTTCAACCTATGGTTCATGATCTTGGGTTTTATTTTAACATTCTGATAATACTTTAAAACTAGTTTTCATTGTATTCCTATGTATTTTACTTTTGGCATTTAAAAATGTTATGCTAAGAATTCTGAAGGCTTCACCAGACTGCTAGAGGATTCAGAATATAAACGAGATCAAGAATCACTCTTGCATAACATTTCTAAATTCTCTCAATCTTGGGATTTCTACCAGACCATTGAGGCTAGGAAAAGTAAGTATCAAGTACTGGCCTCCTATAATCCTATATAGGATAAGTTTAAATAGTCTGAAAGTGAAAGGAGCATCTGATTTGATTATGAATTTAAGTCTAAAATGTTTTGTTAAACAAGTTGGGACAAAGCCACCTAAGAGAAGATCTTGGAATCTAGGTAATCCTGAAATTGATCTAAGGCTAAGGGATATCATCTTTAGGAAACTATGAAGAACTTACTTTTTCATTCAGTTTTTCTCCCTAACTTCCAGAAACTTTAAAAACTGTCTAGCATTGCTTCAAAAAATTTCTTTAATCAGATGTATTCTAACCCTAATCATAGACATTCTTTTCCCATCTCTAAGTTAAAGGTGATTCCTGGTTCTAGTTCTCTAAAACAATGAAATCATGGACCTTAAAATAATTAAAATATTTATATAATCTTTTAAGGCTTACAAAGCTCTTTACATGCATTATCTCTTATAATTCTCATAAAAATGGTTGTAAAGGAGGAGCAGTGCCAAGACAGCAGAGTAGAAAGATCCATATACTCTAGTTCTTCCCACACTGCCCATAAAATACCTGTAAATTACTAAACAAATTCTAGAGCATCAGAAGTCACAAAACGACAAAGTGAAAGAGATTTCCAGCCCTAGGTAGCCTGGAAGGCCAACAGAAATCATATGGAGCACAGAGTGGAATGCAGCCCACTGATCCCAGCCCAGTCTTGGCCGTGCAGCAGGGACAGGACCAGAACAGGTGCCTGGAATGGAATTTTCAGCAGCACCAGCGGTTCTAAGATCCCTCTACCCACAAACGCCAAAGATACTTCAAAGGTCAGTGAAAAAGTTTTTTCTCCTGGGTGAGAAGGAAAGAGGGTCCTCCGGTAGCCCTGGACCCAGGTGGTAGCAAAGGCAGCAGTGCCTATTTTTGGAGCCCTCAGCCTAAAGCCCCTGGGAGAATTGAGCAACTGATCTGTGTCTCAATCCTGGTCTGGGGGAGGAAGAGTTCTGGCTGGTGTGGTGGAGCTGGTGGAGGCTATGGAAAGGGAACTCTACTTGCAGAGCCTAGGCAGAAAAGTTTTGGTAACTCCCAGACCAGAGCACAGGTCAGGAGAAGAGGAAACTCCTCTCCCTTGATTGAGCCACATTGGAGGAATTGAAAACTTACAGGTCTCCAGAGTATACCACCCTCTTGACAAAGGACTCAAAAGTCAAGTAACTGGCTGGGAAAATGCCCAAGAAAGGGCAAAAATAAGACTATAGAAGGATAATTTCTTGGTGAACAGGTATTTTCTTCCATCCTTTTGGATGAAGAAGAACAATGCTTACCATCAGAGGCCTCCAAAATAAATATACAATAGTCTCAGGCCATGGAAGAGCTCAAAAAGAATTTTGAAAATCAAGTAAGAGACATGAAGGAAAAATTGGGAAGAGAAATGAGAGCAATGCAAGAATATCCTGAAAAGTGAATCAACAGCTTGCTAAAGGAGACCCAAAAATACTGAAGAAAATAACACCTTTAAAAATAGGCTAACTCAAGTGGCAAAAAAGGTCCAAAAAGCCAATAAGGAGAAGAATGCCTTAAAAAGCAGAATTAGCCAAATGGAAAAGGAGTTTGCAAAGCTCACTGAAGAAAATAGTTCTCTCAAAATTAGAATAGAACAGATGGAGGCTAATGACTTTATGAGAAACCAAGAAATTACAAAACCAAAAGAATGAAAAAATGGAAGATGATGTGAAATATTTCATTGGAAAAACAACAGACCTGGAGAACAGATCCAGGAGAGACATTTTAAAAATTTTGGAACTACCTAAAAGTCATGATCAAAAAAAGAGCCTAGATATCATCTTTCATGAAATTATCAAGGAAAACTACCCTGATATTCTAGAACCAGAGGGCAAAATAAATATTGAAAGAATCCACCAATCACCTCCTGAAAGAGATCTGAAAAGAAAAACCCCTAGGAATATTGTAGCCAAATTTCAGAGTTCCCAAGTTAATGGGAAAATATTGCAAGCAACTAGAAAGAAAAATTTGAGTAATGTGGAAGTACAACCAGGATAACACAGGATCTGGCAGCTTCTACATTAAGAGAACAAAGGACTTGGAATATGATATTCCAGAATTCAAAGGAACTGGGATTAAAACCAAGAATCACCTACCCAGCAAAACTGAGCATAATACTCCAGGGGAAAAAGAGATCATTTAATGATATAGAGGACTTTCAAGAATTCTTGATGAAAAGATCAGAACTGAATACAAAATTTGACTTTCAAACACAAGAATCAAGAGACGCATGGAAAGGTAAACAGGAAAGAGAAATCATAAAGGACTTTCTAAAGTTGAACTGTTTACATTCCTACATGGAAAGATAATATTTATAACTCTTGAGACTTTTCTTAGTATTTGGGTAGTTGGAGGGATTATACACGCACACACACACATGCATATATATATATATATATATATATACATACATATATTATATATATGGATATATATATATATGCAAAGAGCATAGGCTAAGTTGAATAAGAGGGATGATATCTAAAATATAATATTAATGGGTGAGAGAGAAATATATTGGGAGGAGAAAGGGAGAAATGGAATGGGACAAATCATCACTCATATAAGAGGCAAGAAAAAGCTTTTTCAATGGAGGAGAAAAGAGAGGAGGTGAGAGGGAAAAAGTGAAGCTTACTCTCTTCACATTTGGGTTAAGGAGGGAATAACATGCTCATTCAATTTGGTATGAAAATATATCTTACACTATAGGAAAGTGGGGAAGGAGACAAATGGGGTTAGGGGGATGATAGAAAGGTGGGCAAATGGGAGAAGGGAGTAATTAGAAGTAAATACTTTTGGAGAGGGACAAGGTCAAAAGAGAGAATAGAATAAATAGGGATCAGGATAGGATGGAGGAAATATAATCTTACACAATATGCCTATTATGGAAGTCTTTTGCAAAACTACACATATATAGCCTATATTGAATTGTTTGCCTTCTCGGTGGGATAATGATGTAAAGTCAGAATGAAACCAGAAGAGGAATATGGGTTGTGGTGCACATGGGAGATTGTAGAACTTTAATAACTCTAATCCTCTTCCTGAAATGAAGGTCCATCTATTTAATCACAATATTTAACCTGTGTTAATTTACAGTTTTGAAATCATGAAACATAAAATTAGTGGTATTCTAGTAAATGTTTAACAACTATTCTTTGGGGGAAAGTATACATCAAGCACTTTTAAGCTTATTTTACAATATTAACATTTTCTCCATTACTTGAATCTAGAAAATCAACAAAACAATAAATCAAACCCTGATTTGTAGTATTTTCTGATTTCTAGATGTAAATGCTGACACTAAAAATTTAATAATTGGCACTCTTAGCTGGTTTGAGCTGGCTCAGTCATGCCTCTGACAAAGATGAAAAATCAGAGGGCAATGGAATGGCACATGAAGAATGTGCACAGGGAAACAGCACACGAATAGTTAATTACAAAGAACTGTGGTTGAGTGTTTATTATCAAAGAAATGAATGATAATATAAATATATGTGTATATATATGTATACATGTGTGTATATATTAGAAGTGTGTATATATATAATATAGATCAAGCAAGACAGACAGAGACAGAGAGACAGAGACACACAGAGGGAGAGGGAGAGAGAGAGTCAGAGTCAAATGGGTAGAGAAAAGAATGACTTAGCTCATGTACTCCACTGGTATCATTAGTCATTTTGTGAAGAGAACTGGAAACCATAGAAGGTCCTTTAGCATGTTAGGGGGATCGTCTGTAGCCAAAGGGCTACACCCACAGGGTGGGCAGACACAGATGAGTAGTGATCTGCATCATAAGGAGAAACATTGACATCAACGAAATCACAGATTCATCTGAGTATGTGAATAATGGTACATGTCCTATTTAGGTTTTTATTTAAATAAAAACTGATTTTCAGGAAAAGGAGAGGAAAATAAAAAGGAATGAGAAAGAGGCAGAGACACAGGAAACTGATTCTTGAGACATAATGTAGATTGTTGGTAGGCCTCATTCAAAAGGTCTTCTTTATTCTTAAACCAGGAGACCTTAGCCTGGGGTTTGTGAACTTCAAAACAAAAAGACAAACTACTAATGATTGTATTTCAATATAATTTGTTTCCTTTGTAATCTTATGTATTTTATTTAATTCATTGAAAAAACATTCAGAGAAAGAATTTATTCATTGGCTTCATCGGATTGCCATAGAGGTTATTGAGGTCATTGACAGAAAAAGATGAAGAACCTCAGATTTAAACATTTTTTATTTTACCTAGTTTCAGAATATATCTGAGGTAAGTGTACAATTGAACAGGAACGGGAGGGAGGCTGGGTTTCATCTGAGTAACTGCAGAGTGTTTTCAATGATCCCAGACTGCTTCCACCCATCAAAGCACATTTTTCTTACACCCACATTCTCCCTTTGATGCTATGGTTTTGGAATCATCAAATATTCTAAACCCAAGAAGAATCCCAATTACTCATGATTCAATAGGTGACAGAGAGTTGCATGGCAGGTATAAGAAAGTTGCAGAATATTATATATATTGATAAAATGACAGATTCATTTAAGTAGTAGATGTATCAGCCAAATTCCAAGGAGGGTCAAAGGATTGAGGAGTCTTTACTAATTCTTAGTTTTGCAGAGATCCACATAAAATGTCTTATCATGATCTCCATTGACTTAGATGGAATGCTAGTAAAATGATGTGACTGATTCCACAGACCACACATTGATTATCCAATCTATACCCTCTACTATACTCCCAAGAATGTAGAACTTTTCTTCTTTGTGGTATTGAAAAATAAATGAATGAATGACAAAAAATTAGTAAGTGCTTACTTTGTTCTAAACACTCTGCTAAGTCCTAGGGATATAAACACAAAAGTAAACATAGTTTCTACCCTCAAGGAGTTTATATTCTAATAGGAAAAATTTCATGTATTATGGGAGTGTTGGCCAGGGAGGGGTATTTTGGTCTGGAAAGTTATAAGAATAGTAACTGAAACTATAAGAAAATATATCGAAACATTCCACATATGATCCAAGGCAAAGTTGATTTGATTATGGTTCCATGATTATAGAAATTCAGATGATGATGTTAGGGATAGGGGAAAATAGTAAAATTCCATTGCTGAGTCCATGGGGAAAAATATTGTTATTGTTCAATTGTAACAGTCATGTCCACCTCTTTGTGACCTCATTTGTCGTTTTCTTGTCAAAGATATTAGAGTGGCTTGCTATTTTCTTTTTTAGCTCATTACAGATTAACTGAGGCAAACAGGGTTAGGTAACTTACCCAGGGCCATGCAACTAGTAAATATCTCTAGCCAGATCTGAATTCACAAAGATAAGTCTTCTTGAGTCAAGCCCATAGCTCTCTCTATCCACTGTGTCACCTAGTTTCCCCTCCTCCCCATCATGGAAGAAATAACCAGATAGTAGGGAGCAAAATAAAACATGGTGATTATGTTTTCCTGAAATAGTCTGAGAGAAGTAGTCACCAGTCAATAGGAAAGGGGTTCAAGGACAGAAATTCCTCTAAGGTTTGATATCTGATGTGGGCAGTAAGGTGGTAGAGACCTATCCCTGTCCTTTTTTTCCTACTCTATCTCTATCAAAAGTCACCAGTTCCAGAGATGTGCTATTTAACTTGCTGGGGGTAAAGGGTGAGAAGGGGATGGATGGGGTAGACATACACACCATATACTGTTAAGTTTAATCTGTCTTGTTAACATTTCTCTCCATCATTTTCTTAAGTCTAGACAATCAACAAAACCATAAATCAAGCCCTGATTTGTAGCATTTATTGATTTCTAATGTCTAAAAGCTCACACTAAAAATTTAACAATCATTAAGTTTGGCTAGGACTGATTCCAGCTCACCTTTCTTTTAATCAAATGCATTTCCTCTTAAGCAAGTGTCTGCAAACAGTGCAGATCAGTGCAGTTAATTATGTTCTATAAATACACCCCAGATAAACACCATGACCCTTCTGTTAGTATAAATAGCCCTTTAAGAAGACTAGAGGCTCTAGCAACCTTACTTAGCAATGACTGATTTAGATTTAAAGTTTATAGAACATTTCCTCTAGATCATTTGTAGAGTAATGCAGATTAGTAAACCTGAGGTGCCATCTTATAGCTATCAGTTGACTATCATGACAGAAAAGGAAAATGACAATGCTGAAGAGGAGGTGGAAAAACTGGGACACTGATGCAATCCTGATAGAGTTGTGCAATGGTCCAATCATTCTGGAGAACTTTGTCCAAAGGCTTATAAAACTATGCATACCCTCTGATCAAGCAACATCACTACAAGGTTTGTACTTCAAAGAGATCATAACAAAGGTAAAAGTACATATTTTTATGGGAGATCTTTGTGGTGGCAAAGTATTGCAAATTGAGGAGACTCCCATCAATTGGGAAATGGCTGAACGGGTTGTGACATTCATTTGTGATAGAATACTATTGTGCTATAAAAAAAACGAGTACTAATTTAGAATAAACTGAGAAGATTTCTATGAACTGATGCAAAATTAAGTGAGCAGAACCAGGAAAATATTGTATGCAATAATAGAAATTTTGTAACAATGATCAATTTTGAAAGACTTAGCTACGCTGATCAATGTAATGATCCAAGGCAATTAATTCCAAAGGACTCAGGATGAAAAATGCTACTCACCTCCAGAGAAGACTGATGAACTCTAAGTGCCTATTGAATCATATTGTTTTTTCCTGCATCCTTTCCTTTCTTCTTTCTTTCCTTCCTTTCTTCCTTTCCCTCTCTCCCTCCCTCCTTTATATATTGTAATATGTTTTACATGGGGGAAAAAGTTTATAGAGCACTGCCTTTAAAACAACCTTGTAAGGTTGGTAATATGAGTATTTTTATACCCATTTTTGCAGATGAGAAGGCTGAGACCTAAAGAAGCAAATTTGCCAAGAAGCGTATGGCTAAGCCTGTGTTGGAATTGAGCTGCCATCTCAAGTGTTTCAGCACCAAGGCCAGGGCTCTTCGGTTCTGCACAACATCTAGTAGCATCTTTTCCACTAAAAGTAGAAGGTTCCCACCTGTCTGCCTATGCACTGTAAGAGCCTCTTCTCTCCAAATGGTCTGTTCCTTTGATATAGCATTGACTCTCAAAGAGCTAGAGCTCTGGATGAACCATCCCCATCTTTGGATTTTAGGAGGAAAAAAAGCAAAAGCAAACACAAGAAATTTATGTTAGGGTTTTATAAACCAACAGGTCCTTCAACTTCTACAGTAACACAAATCCAGTCCACCATCATATGCCACCTTTTTCTACATCATTAGTTATCTACACATTATAAAAGAAAAAAGAAACTGTTATTTCATCAGAACTGGAGGTTTCTATTGAGGAATTTTCTTTACCTATGCAAAATTGCTTTCTTTAATAATAAAAATAGTTAACATGTAGCAATGTAAAGTTTTCAAAGTGCTTTAAAAGTAATATTTCATTTTATCCTCATAACAACCTGAGCAGATGGATGCTTTTATCATCTCCCTCTTACAAATGAGGAAAACTGAGGTAGAAAGAGGTTAAATAACTTGTTCAGGGCCATACAGCTAGGAATGGATTTAAAGTGAAGTATTCCCCCCGACTTCTGGTCGGTTGTTCTATTCACTGAACCACTTAATTATCTCTAGATAAGCTGCAGTTCAGTTTAATAGAGTTGCCTGGGGACACCAAGAAATTCAAAGTGATTTACCCAGGATCCCCCAGCTAGTATATGACAAAGAGAAGACTCGAACACGGGTCTTCCTGACTCTGAGGTCAGCTCTTTCATCACTTAGTTCCACTGCATCTCTCATCTATACCATATAATGCTAAAGGTCAGAACAATGTTCCTTAGACCTATGAGGTACTTAAATCAAACAATCATATTCACTGTACTGTCCTAAATAAGTCAGGAAATTGGACTGATCTATTTCAGAAAAGTTTCCTCCAGCTGACAAAGATTAGAACAAACAATTGGTGGGCTCTTGATTAATCAGATTAACTTCAACTCCTTAACCTTCTGGTTTATCAGACTAGGGCTCTATGGGGCAATAATATGGAGGCAAATGGGAGAAGTACTGGCTCAGGAGTTTGAGGACTTAGTGAACCTAAGTGCATCTCACCTAGGATACTTATGACTTCTGTGACCTTGAACAAGTTACTTTCTAGTTCTTTGGATCCTTATTCAGGAAAGTAAAGGGTTAGCTTATGGCATAGCAAATATCTTGTTTAAGAGATATGTATGCACATTTATTTCTTCCCTATTCTGACTCTAAAGTCAGATGCTACTCCTTGTAGCTATCTCTGAAGAGTCTTTGGGTTTTTGTGAAGCTCTGACCTATTATTTCCCAGGGCTGTCATTTACTTGGGCAAGACACCTGAACTAGGTATCCATCCTTTTCCTGTAACTAGCCCATCTGCAACATTCCTAACAAGCAGTCATCTAGCTTGCATTTAAAATGATGGAGAACTCACTATTCTTTAGGGTAGGTTGTTCTATGTTTGGACAGCCCTAATTGGTAGAAAGTAGTTCCTTAGGCTAAGTTCAAATCTACTTCCCTGTAATTTACATGTCTTGATTCTGTCCACCCTCCCCCAGGGTCAAGGAAGATAACTCCAATGCCTCTTAAAGAATATTGGAACAGGAAGAGACCAAAAATATCATCAAGTCTGACCCAGGGATTAACTTAAGACTTAGAAAGGAAAGGTGACTTGGCGTCACACACACACAAGGGAGGCATCTAGGTGGCACAATTGTGCATAGGGTGCTGGACCTACAGTCAAGAAGACCTGAGTTCAAAAGGGGCCCCAAGGCACGTATTAGCTGTGTGACCCTGGGTAAGTCACTTAAGCTCTGCTTGCCTCAGTTTTCCGAGCTGCAAAATGTGGACAAAAATAGCACTTATTTCCTCAGGTAGTTGTGAGGATCAAATGAAATGATGTTCGGAAAGCATTTAGTATAGCACCTTAGAGGCTTGGGCATTTAATAAATATTTGCTCCCCTCCCCTTACAGGTAAAACAAAGGCTCAAACCCAGGGTCATGGAACTCCAAGTCCAGTATTGTCATTCCACTCCACCAGGATGTCTGCCAGTCACATGGTGGCAAATATTTCACAGAACTTCTGATTCTTTCAGTTCAAAGGAACTTCGGAAGCCTTCAATAAAGTCCAAATACCTACCTGAATGAGAATCCCTTTTATAGTATAACAGACAAGTGGTCACTCAGGCTCTACATAAAGTACAATGAGAGTAGGGACAACGCGCTCCTTCCGAAGGCTGCTTATTCTATTTGGGGGCAGAACAAATTCATGATGAATTTTCCCTGTTGACCCATTTCAGCCATGCTTGTCTCTCCATGACCCCACGTGGAGTTTTCTTGGCAGAGAAACTGGAGTGGTTTTCCATTTCCTTCTCCAACTCATTTTACAGATAAGAAAACTGAGGCAAGTTAAGTGACTTGCCCAAGGTCGCACAGCTTGTAATCGTCTAAGGCCAGATTGGGACTCAGCTCCTCCTGCCCACAGAGTTGGTGTCCTATTCATTGTACCACCTAGCTGTCCTGAGCTAATCCCATAAGCCTAAATCTGCTTCTGTAACTTCCACCCTTGGGCTTCTGGTTCTGCCTTCTGGGTCAAAACAGGACAAGTTTCATGTGCCTTCCACATGACAGCTCTTCAAATAATGAAATAATGTCAGGTTTCCCACTAAGTTTTCTCCAGGTTAAATATCTCCAGTTCCATCAAATGATCTCCTGAAGTCTTTTATCATATCCGTGCTAAATATTCCCTTCTTTTTTTGCCTCAGAAACAGGGTAGAGATGGGAACTCATGCCAAGGTCAGGCTAATGTCAGCAGTCTTACGTTGGGGAAGTAGGGGAGACAGACAGAACAATGAGATGGGAGGGGTGAGTTCTGAGAGGAGGTTCTGAAAGCAGAGGAAAAAGGAGAACTTTATAGCTGAAGTGTCTGCCAAGCCCATGGTAGAGATGTCAAGGTGAAAGCAGGAGGATAGGAGGATACTATGGGTGCTGAAGATGTCGGGGAAATGTTGAAACTCCATCTGTTTCAGCACTATCATGTGGGGGTGGTACATGGTGGGAAGAGAATGCTGTTACGCCATGTCTTTCCCAAAGCACACCTCCTTAGAGCATCCTCCCTCCTCCAAACTCTCTCTATAATATAGTTTTTACACAATCTGAACAGGATGTTCTTAGGGTGGAGGCGTCCAGGGATAGAGTAAACGTGGCTAGAACATATGGAGGACTGCATTGTGACTTCTTGAAAGGGTCCCCAACCCACAGTGATGAAATAAGATCAGGCTTAAGGAGCTTTCGGAAATCACTGAGTGGGAATCCAGCGGAGAGCTGAGATGATTTCCTTTTTTTTTCTGGGAGGTTTGCTTTTTGTCATTTTCATTCTGTTATTGAGCATTATACCAACATGTGTATAAAATTCATATGATCCAAATACAGTAAAAGTAAAGCTGGAGAGCTCCAGACCAATGCCCCCTGTTTGTTCATGTCCTAGGTGTGGCTATGAAGCACTGAGGACCCTTTTAAGACATTCCACAGAGGTGTGTCAGATCATAGGACTCACAGATGTAGAGCTAGAAGGGACTTCCGAGGCTAGCTGGGTCAGCCTTGATCATTTTAAAGAGATGAGAAAAATCAGGCCTAGAGAAAGATAGTGATTTGCCCAAAGTCACAAAGGAACTAAAGAAATAGAACCAAATTCAAAACCAGGAGCTCTTGCTCCCCCTGTACTAATTTGCTTCCATGCTTTTGAATTTTAAAAACAATTTACATAAATATTCCATGTTTCAATATAAGATTAAATGCTTTTTTATCATTTCTTCCTCGAGTTGCTAAGGCAGAAGGCTGCCTATATCATCAGATACTTAGTCTGATTGTTTTCATTTAACTGTTTTCTTTTGTTATAAGGGAGAAATCAATAAAGGGGGAGGAGAAGGAAGAGGAAAGGGAAAGGGAATGGACCTAGAATTTCACTAATATATCAATATATTATAAGTATATACTATTTATGTGCATATATGCTGGTATTTCACAGGAGAAATGCAGGACAGTGGTCAAGGTGGTATCTCAAGCCCTTTACCTGCTCCAGATGTGTTCCCTAAACTACCTATCAACTACAGAGAAAGTCGCTGGTTATCCTGCATTGGTGGAGGGAGTTTCTTCATCTGGGAGAACCAATGAAATTCCACATCCATGCCCTCTCCCTTTCCCATCTCCACCCCTTCACTGATTCCTCTCTTGTAACCAAGGAAAACAGTCAAGCAAAAAAAAAAAATTTCTGTAAATACTCTATGTTTCAGCATAAGATTAAATGGTCTTTTTTGTTTTGTTTTTTTCCAACTAAAGTCCCAACTTTTATAGGAAATATCACCAGCGGCCTTATTTGGCATAGTTTACTTGTTTATGGTATCTCCATCCTGACTCTCCCAGTTGGGTGTGACTTCCTTGAGGACAGGTACTGTCTTTTACTTTTTTGCATCCCTGGAGTTTAGCAAGATGCCTGGGGCATAGTAGGTGCTTACTAAATGTTGATTAATTAATTGACTGATCAAACTTAGGCAAGTACAGGTGTGTGACATATAACCTCTGTCATAACATTTTTGTTTCAAACAAAACAAACCAAAAAACAACAAAAATGATAAGACCTTAATAAGGCAGTTTTCTGTCATCTCTTTCCATCCTCGTTTCTTTTTTGTGCTGTAAGTATTTATGTCCCTTTCTCCCCCCATAATTTTTCCATGGTTCTGTAATAGAAATGCAGTCTTGTTTGTATGGAATGTAGTAGAGGACGCACACAGTTTCACAGTGGTCTGGACATAGCACAGCCAGTCCAATTATCCAGGAGAAAAGAAGGTTTTAACTGAAAAATGCCTACTTGAAGTCTGGAGATCTGAGTTCAAATTCATAATCACTTGTCACTCAGTGCTTCAGACAACTTTCTAAGACTAGAAGTTGCAGACCTGAATCACTGGAAGGAGTTTCCTATGCATACAAAGTAGATAGAGCAGCAGACCTGGAGTCAGGAAGTTTTTTGTTGCTCAAACAATGGTTGGTTGGTCATGTCTGACTCTTCATGACCCTGTATGGGGTTTTCTTGTCAAAGATACTGGAGTGGTATTCTATTTCCTTCTCCAGTTCATTTTACTACTGAGGAAACTGATGCCAATATATTTAAGTGCCTTGCCCAAGGTCACATAACTAGTAAGTCTCTGAGATCATATTTGAACTTAGGTCTTCCTGACTCCAGGTCCTGTACTGTGTCTGTCACCGTGCCACCTATCTGCAGAATTCAAATCTAGTCTCAGACACTTACTAGTTGTGTGATCTTGGGGTAGTCACTTAACTGCTGCTTGCCTCAGTTTCCTCATCTGTAAATAGAGATAATTATAGCATTTACTTCCCAGAATTGTTGTAAGAATAAAATGAGATCATACTGGTACAGTGGTGTGCAAATCTTAAAGTGCTACATAAATGATAGCTGTTGGTATTGTCACCACTGCCGCCACCACCACCATCACTCCTCCTTCTCCTCCTCCTTCTCCTCCTCCTTCTCCTCCTTCTCCTCCTCCTCCTCCTACTACATATCACTGAAGAAATAATTCCCTATGGATATAAAATCGCAGATTTGAACCAACTAAAAGAAAAAAATCTGAACTCAAGCCTGCTACTATACAGTAGGTTTGAGGATAACTGTAACCTCATTCAAACAACTTTCCATTTCTTCATCTTTAAGATTCATGCTTCTTCAAGTCTCTCTCCCCCTTCTAGTACTGAGACCCTAGTCTATTCTGGCTGTGATTACACAGGAGATTACAGCTTAGCTCAATTCCTGTAGTATCTTTTCTTTTTCTTTTAATTTTTGCAGGTGTCAGAGTTGGGAAGGAAGGTCGTGAAAAAATTCCCTCTGCAAATATCAACCAGCAATTAATCTGCACCTTAAAGACTTGAGAGGATAAGCTGTTAGAAGCTGGACTCCAAACCCAGGTTTTCCAACTACAAATTCTTTCTGACATTGCCTCCTCTGGTTTCTTGTTGTCTTTTAGTTGTGTCTGACTTCACGAACCTATTTGGATTTTCTTGGCAAAGATACAGTTCACTTTACAGATGAGGAAACTGAAGCAAACAGGATTAAGTGACTCACTCAGCTAGTATATCAAAGAACCACAACTTAAACTCAGGCCCCCTGATTTACTCTTTGCTGCCCATGTCCTGCTCCTTTGCAACAACTGTGTTTTTCCTGTCTTTAGAGTGGAAGGAATCTAAAACCTTAAACCTAAAACCTTGTACAATGTCTTCATTTTAGATGTCCTCTTTTGCAAATGAAGACCCAGAGAACATATCTATATCTACATATCTCCCTCTTTCCCTATATCTCTATCTCTATAGCTCTATCTTTATATCTCTATACCTTTATCTCTATATCTCTATATAGGTCTATCTCTATCTCTCTACTATATGTCTATAGATACAGACATGTATGTGTGTCTTGGTTAGCAGTTCCTTTATGATGTCACAAAAACCCCACAAAATATCTGTCAGGTTTTGTAAAAGGAATAAAAGTTATAGCTGCAATTTGCAAAACAGTTTTCTAAACAAGAATTCTGTGAGGCAGTAACTTTAGGTGTGAATATCCCCATTTTCTGTTTTAGGAAGCTGAGAGTTTGCACAGAAGTCACACAGGCTAGTATCAAAGATGAGATCCCAGGTGTGTTCAGATTACAAGTACAGCTTCTTCACCATCACCACCTTCATCATATTTCTCAAGGGAAAGAAAAGCTATTTAAAATTACTCTGTAGTGGATTTACAGTTGGAAGAACTGTGTTCAAATCCTAACTCAGCATGTAACCTTTACTTTTCAAGTCTTGACATTTCTTACCTATAAAATGAGAAGTAAGTTGAAATAGATGATGTTCACGCTCCCTTCTACCTCTAAGATCCGATCCTAGGAGCTGTATCAATGAAGGCAGGGATTTACATAGCCTTCATGTAATAAGTATATTGGCATAGATGCTCTCAATCTAGAAATGAATTCTTATGTGCCTGATGTGCTGATGTTTATGTGCTGTCCATCAGTTTAAAAAAGGTGATACCACCAACATTAAGTGGGAAAAGATGCTTAAATTGTCTCTGTTATAGAGCTAAAGGTTGATTATGTTAGCCAGTATTAGAAGCAAGGACCATTCACTTAGTCCAAGCTTGGGTCCGTAAACCATAAGGTTTAATTGCTGCCTATTGCTCATTTAAGAAAGGACATATAAGTACTATGTAATATTTTTATTAATAATTTAAATATCAAACTAATATTATAACTTTGGCTCAAGAGTATCAAAACATATCAAAATAAGTGTTGGAATGTTGATAAATTTCATTTTAAAGATTGATGAAGTGAATGTTTGTCTGGAAATAAATTGATCCATTATTCTATCATTCCATCAAGGACTGGCAATTTCATCAGTGTGGGAACTCCCTTGACTTCAAATCATACCTTACCACAATTCATCTACAATGTCTCAGCTAAGTCTCAAGAAGTTGCCTAAGGATGGAAAAGCTAGGTGGCTTATCTGTGGTCATACAGCTAAGGAGTCACAAAAGGGTTCAAACACAGATCTTTCTAACTTCACGTCCAGCATCCCATTTATATCAGACTACCACTCATATTATTTTTTATCATTTTAAATGCTTATAATATTGCAGAGAAAGAAGTAATTTATAAGGTAAAGCTAAATTCTTGGAATAGAAAGAACTAACAAATGTCTAGTAAGCACTTAATAATTCAAATTATAACATCAATTTAATAATAGAATATCTACAAATAATTTAATAATATATATGAATAATTAATAACTTAAACTACTCAAAATGCCTATTAATAATTTGTACCCTTTTATAATCTTGTACAGACATGGTCAAGGAATTTATGTTATTGTTAAATTTTGTCAAAATCACATATCATTTTCTACAAATTATTAGAGGTGTAGCAACTTTATCAAAAGCAAAATTGAGAAACTATCTACAAAGAGGGAAAAAATCCAACAACATATCATAGTTTTTTGGGTGCAGATGGGACTATTGGGTTAAAATTTCTAGAAGTTCAATGCCACATTCCTGCTGTTTAATAAAATCTGGAAAGTGCAAATTCTTGACATTCCCTTTCTGATGGTTGTACTGGCAAAGCCCCAAGTAAGTCTGGAGGTGTTATGTGGCTACATTTACCTGAGAAAGTATTCAGCTAAGTAAATAAAATAAATAGCTGATGGTTTCTAAGAATCCTATGCAGGTCTAGATGAAGGGTAGAACAAAGTTGCTTTTCCTACTTTTTCTGTTTTAAAGTCGACATTAAAACTGGGATACCCATCTTCTGCAGGGTTCTAGATTTCCTCTGCCTTTTTTGATGGTGTAGGAAACACTACTCACATGGAGACAACTCCCCTCTCCCAGGTCTTTAGTTCCAGACTGTAAAGGCTCTCCAGGACAATAGCTCCAGACCGTAAAGGCTTTATGGGTGCCCGTTATTTTATTTGGTCTTCACAAATATGGAAGATGGGAAGCTCATAACACCACCCCTATATAGCATTTTTCTCATATTGCCACAGTAAAGGCTAGATTTTTCAGAAAACTACCTTAGGTTTTTAGAGTTTAAAGTTATTTCAGTGATCACCTAGTCCAATCTATTTTCCATCATTTGTAACATGTGATCTTCCAGTCTTTCTTTGAAGGCCTCCTGAGAAAGGGAATCCTACTTTCTCTCATTTAACTTGAATAGGCTCTAATTATTAGGAAGTTTGCCCTTACATCAAACCTAAAGGAGAGCAAGGGGACCTCACTCTCTCCCTTTCAACTTTTGAGTAAGTACTATTTGTTAGGAAGTTTTCCCTTACATGAAATTAAAATGAGGAAGCTAAGGTGCAGACAGACTGTGGGACATACTGTGGGAAAGATCAATCAACTACCAAATATCAAAGCTGGGATTTGCTAAAGGCAGCAACTTGGTACAGTGGGAAAAACTCTGACCCAAGCTTCCCTCTGACACTTGCTAGCTGTTTCCTTAACTGTAAAACAAGAAGGTTGGATGAGATGACCTCTGCGGTCCCTTCCAGCTTTGAGATCTGTGATCTCCCAACCCAGAAATAATGCTACGTCCCATTTCTGCTTCTTCAAACCCCTCTGCTAAAGTCCACGTTGGCATTGCTTCTAAAAAGAAAATGATGGAGTTAATTACGGCTTTGAGTCAAGCACAAATTATACTTCTGCTTAACCATCAAATCACCTGGCTGCACCTAGGGATCCTGTCCACCCTTAGGCACTGATTAGCACAGCCTCGGAAGCCAAAGAAACTCAAGTTCTCACCTTTCCAGGCAGGAGTGGGGCAGGGCTGCTAGTCCCTTGCACATTTTGACTTCCTGGCTTTTGAGCTCAAACTGTGAACAGGATGCTAGGACTGCCCGAAGTCTACTTCAGCACGGTCTAAGGCTGACTTTGCCTCCTTTAGGAATATATAGAGGTTCTGTCCCAGCCCTCTGTCAGTGGTCTAGCCAATCAGTAGCTTTGGAGTAATTTGCTGGCTAAAGAGCAGAGCCAGTTGTTCAGACAGAGCTGCTGCTGCTGCTGCTGCTGTTGCTCCTGACAGAGAGGGAACAGAAGTTCTGAGTAAAACAGGATTGCTTCATTGTCAGAGGCAAAGGACTGGTATTCCCTGTTAAAGGGGATCTGTTACTCAATTGCCACAAAGTCTTAGAGTTTTTCCTCCATTGCTCAAGGAAAGTATCCTAAAGTCTGTGAATTACTAACTTCCAATTTTGCTTTCGGGCCTACTTTCCATCCCCACTTTCCTCTGTGGAACAGAATAGGTCTTTAAACTGTTAAGGTGAATTTATCATTAAAATGACTCCTTGGGAAACCTGGCTTCCAGTCCTTTTCCTTGATGGCTTCCACGCTGGGCAAACTCTCCCTGACTTATCCTTTCATCCCCACAACCTCTCATCTGGCAGTCTCTAATTATCATTCTCTAGTTCATACCTTCAGGGTTTATGGTGTCAACTTTCTAATTTTCTAAACTAATCCCCATAATCTGCTAATGGAAAACTGCTAGAGGGGTGTTTAAAAGTTAGTATTGTATCTGAAGCCTTCTGGAGACAATACCTAAAATGTGTTCCTAAGCCCTAGGTAACTTTAATGCTTTAAATGTCAGTCAGAGTGGAAAAAAAAATAATCTTTGGGACAAATAGCTCCTATCATACCAGTTAGTCTTACCTGGCTTTCAGGAGAGTTTGGATCTTGTCAAATGGAAGCATGGAAGTAAAGACAGCATGAGGCTCCAGACAAGAGGCAGTTCTCACATAGGGAGAGCTGAGGCACTGTTGGGAGTCTGGGCTTTGCACAAGCCCAGCAATGGGTGAGACCTGGGAGTCAACTCAGTACTCAAACCAGAGTCTGAGATCAGGATGGAGAGAGGGAGTAAAGCAGTGAAAAGCACATTGAGAAGTAACGTGGCACTACCCTTCCTACTCATCAGTCAGAGGGCCTGGATTTAAATTCTCTGTCTAATATTCCCTGCCACCTGACCTCTCTGGATCTCAGTTTTCTACATCGGAAAAGGAAGAGATTGAAATGGATGGATTCCTTTCTCTTCCGACCCTCAATCTATTTTCTTATGATCCTATGGTATTAAATTAATAAATTGATGCCCATCTTGAAGAGTATAACTAGAATGGTGAGAAATGTGGAAATTGTGTTGAATGAAGAATTGTTGGAGGCTAGCAGGTTATTTAGCCTGGAGAAAAAAAGAGGATATGATAGCTATCTTGAAATATTGGAAGGGACATATGAAAGAGAGAAAGCAGGCGTGCATAGTATTGTGGAAAACTAATTATAGAATCTGGGTCTGTATATCAGATCTTGTGCGGACTGTGTGACCTTAGGCAATTTTAGAGTTGAGAGAAACTCAGAGGCTGTACTGCATAACACATAGCTACCAAAAGAACCCCTTCAATAATATATTCAACAAGAGATCATCTGGCCTGTTCTGGGAGATTCCCAATGACAGAGAACACTCTTTAAAGAGCTCAGAATATTTTTGTTTAGACAAAACTAAAATTTGTACTGCTTTGCTGTAGATCTGCCCTCTGAGGCCTAATAGGACAAGTCTGATTTTGCTTTGGTAAATGATCCCTGAGCTATTATGTCACTATAGAGGTAGCTATGGTAGTGTGGTAGAAAGAAGAGGGGACCCGGAGTTGAGAGGACCTAAGATCAAATCTGGCTTAGACACTCACTAGCCGTACCACCCTGGGTCATTCTTTTAACCCAGTTTGCCTTATCTGTAAAATGAACTGGAGAAGGAAATGACAAAACATTCCAGTATCTTTGACAAGAAAACCACAAATGGGGTCACTGAGAATCAGACAAAATTGAAACGACTCCAGCAACAATTTTACTTTTGACTTGAACGGAGTTTACAACCCACCAAAACTCCAAGGTCTTTTTCAAATAAACTGCTATACTACTTTAAGTTTCTCCATTTTGTCTATGCAAAATCACTTTTTAAAAAAAAAATCTAAGTGTGGACTTCTCTATTAAATATTATTGTGTTAGAATCTGCTCAATGTTTTAGACCAGAGATACTGATATGCAGTTGGCCGCCTGTTTTTCTAAGTAACTGGAGATTTTCTCCTTTTAAAATATAACAAAATTTTATTTAAAGATGTAAATGCAGTTTAACTTCTGCAGATGCTACCAAAAAAAATTAAAATAGACCAGCTGAATTTGGCCCCAGAGCCATAGTTTGCTGATTCGTGTTTTAGATTGTCAAGATTTTTTATGGATTTTGACTTTCTTGATGAATTTGACCTCAGTTTCTCCATCAAGAATGTAAGGGATTTGGACTAGATGAATTTATCTAAGGCCCCTTTCAGTTCTAAAAATCCTATAATCCTAGGATTAAATATATTTTGCATTGTTCTGGACAACTGATCTTGCATAGATATAGAGAATCAGAATTTGTGTCAGTATAGGGAAAAAACTCTATAGTAATCCAAGTCATCCAATAATCCCTCAAAACTTCCAACTCCACCTCACTGGTAGAGATCAAGAAGAAACTGGATGACTACCTGTCGGAGATACTGAAGAAAAGATGATGTAAAAGGTTGAAATATCTTTCCTTGAGGAATTCTGTCTTTTCTAATTCTTGGATTCTGATTAGTGCCCAATGTCCAAGTTCTATCTATCAACACATCCTGACACTAAATGAGAAATTAGGCAAGAGCAGCACATGTTCATAGAATCAAAATGGGGGTAAAATTGAGTCTGGGATGAGAGACTATGGAGACAACAGGGAGGAGGATGGGGAGGACTGGAGAGCCTGGGAGTGTCTTCCACCAAGACCTGACTCTTCTAATTTGCTTTAGGCAAACCTGATGGACCAAATCGAGAGTTAGAAAGCAAATTTCTAGGGCTTTCAGTATATGAGTGAGAGAAGCACAATACCTGAAACCCAAAAAGAAACAACTTTGGGATCTTGGGTCAAGATAGATGCGGAAATATCCGTAGTCAGAATCTAGAAAAAAAATCCCCTGAATGACAAAACTGAACAGACTTCAGGAGAGAGCTATTATTTTCAGAACTTGGGTTTCCATTCTAGTAACAGATTGGGGAAGCAAGTTTAGAAAGGTTTTTGGGTTATCTAAACCAAGAAGAGTGAGAATTAAGTTCATCTTATGGCAAAGCCTTTCATGTTGATCCCTCTTAATTCTAATGCCTCCTTGTGTTGTTTTTCTCCAATTATTCTCCAAAGAAGTATATAACTTGCTTGTAAGAAACTGTTTCTTCATTGTCTTCCCCACTAAACTGTGAACTCTTAGGGATCAGGGGTTATTTTTTTGCATTTCTTTGTATCCCAGCAATTAACACAAGTGGGTGACACACAATAGATGTTTTATTTTTTTTGAAAAGTTTGTTGCCTGACTGGTTAAGACTGAGTAAGTAAGACTACAATGAAATAAGAAGAGGCCTAGTGATCTCAAAGGACCTTTGTAGGCAGTTAGGTGGAATAGTGGGATACAGTGTAGAACTTGGGAGATGTGTATCTCAGGGCAAATAATTTAACCTCTCTCAGTCTTAGTTTCCTCATCTGTAAAATGGGAATGATGATAACAGCACCTACCTGACCTATGTAAAATGCTCTGTCAACATTATAGCTATATATTAATGCTAGCTAGTGGTTACAGGTATGGTAGTTTTTAAGTGGTGCTCCGGGTCAGAATGAAATCACAAGAATACTGCAGTCTTTAGTATTGCCTTTGCCTATTAGAGATATTTATTATTAACCCCTTTCAACTCCCCTCCCCTCACTTCATGTCTTTCATTGTTGTTCTTTATAAGAAAACTCATTTTTCAAACTTGAAATATGCAAATGACACCTTGAAATTATTAGGAAAAAGGACGATCTATTTTACCAGATGATACATAATTCACCAGAGTGGAGGTACCCAACAGGAAGGGAAATGGTGCTTCAGTCTTCTATCATTCCAGATTCTAAGGAGGAAACATAGGGAAGTGGGGAAATGGTGGCAGTAGGGGCCAGTTCCCACACTCCTGAACAGTTAGCAGAAGGACTCAGATCCCCCAAATACAAATTATTGGGCCCAGTGATCCCAAGCAACAGCATCCTGTGGTTTTAGGTGGGGATGTTCCTTTGATGGCTTTGACATTCCCTCAGGAAGTAAGTTACTCTACTAAGAGTTGGATCTCTTGGAGATGTTGAAACCCTGTATAGACAGAATGTATGTCATCGGATAGCTACTATTTCTCTATGATAGGTGAAATTTCTCTGACCTGGAGAGACAGGCTAGCATCTCAGATAACTAGTCAAGAACAATTATTGTCAAACTGTAGTATCTTAATCAAAATTGTCATAATACCAATGTTTTTTGAAACAGCTGGATGTTTTTCCTTGGTTCATGGAAAGTTTACATGCAAAAATCCTTCAATCTCACATCAATTGTATTATTTTTCCCCAATTTCCTTTCCAGTATGTATGTCATTGTTTAGTATAATGTTCAACAGCTACAAGTAGGCAGGAAGGGGTTTGGGCAGAAAATAGAGATTAGATCTTCTTCTTGTTTTTATGATTGCAGATAATGGGGTGTCTCTTTTGCTAACAATTTTGGACTGTGTATTTTGGTTAGATTACCCAGAACTGTACAGTGAAGAGTCATGTAATACTACAGTTTCCAAAGATTTAAGGTTAAAGATCATCTAAATGGCAGCGGAGAGAGATTCATGGTGGACATTAATCCAACCCATTGCCAACCAAAAATTACATAAGAGAAGTAAC
Organism: Potorous gilbertii; assembly: GCA_028658325.1. Classification (NCBI taxonomy): domain Eukaryota; kingdom Metazoa; phylum Chordata; class Mammalia; order Diprotodontia; family Potoroidae; genus Potorous; species Potorous gilbertii. The sequence continues at coordinate 646,584,325 of CM053770.1, read as the reverse complement.
ATAAAGGATACCATCAAAGAAATGTATGATTCAGGAAGAAAGTGGCCATGGCAAGGGGAAAGGAGAACCAAAAGGGATGCCCCTGTGTCCCACTGACTTTTGTACAATATCAAGAGAATGAGTAGACGGCCTCCAGCATATTAAGAGGAACTTTGGTAGAAGATTTTTGGGAAGACATAGAAAGAGAGTTCATGACTTGGTTTCAATCTCAATGTGATCCCATATACAGCAAAGTCAGAAATTTTCTTCTCCTCCACCATTAGAAAACATTTATCAAATATCCAATTTCACCTGGAGGTGGTGGTGGCAGCTAAGTGGTATAGTGGATGTTCCTAGAAGTAATAGGGAGCCATTGAAGTTTACTGAGTAGGGGAGTGCATACATATTTATCTTCAAGTATACAGGATATGTTGAGAAAAGATGGTAAACTTGTTCAGGGTCCCAAGCAGCCAAACAAACTCCCAAGTGAGACTAGAATCAATTTAAGCACAACTAGTAAATATTAAAAAAAAATACAACATAGATATTGTTAACCTAATTGGTTGGATATGCAAATTAACATGTTTACTTCAGTAGCTGAATGCAGGAACTGGAGTGAGGAGAGATTTGAAGCAAAGAGACCAATCAGAAACCTATTGCAAAATTCCCAATTTGAGATGCTAAGGACCTATATCAGGACAGTGGCTATGTCAGAGGAGAACAAGGGGAATATATAAGAAATGATGTAAAGGTAGAATTAACAAAACTTGGCAATAGGTTGGTTATGTGGGATGAGTGCCAGGGAACCTAGACTGTGAGCCTAAATAACTTTTGGGAAGGTGGTACCAAGAACAGCAATAAGGGTAGTTCAGAAGAGGAGTTTATAAGGACAATAAGGAAAGTTTTTTTGGGGGGGGGTATTGGAAGTTAATGAGTTTGGTTTTGAATGTTTCATGTTGTAAATATCTATGGGACATCCAGATTAAGATTTCCCACAGGTAACTAGAGATGGTAGACCAGATATCAGCCGAGAGTTTATGTCTGGATAAACATATGTAGGAATCTGAACTGAATCCATGGGAGCTGATGAGTTTACCAAAGGGGAGAGCATGGAGGGAGAAGACATGAGGGCCAAGGGTAGACCCTTGAGGTTCACCCACAGTTAGTAGCCATGATTTGAACAAAAATCTAGCCAAGGAAAGTAAGGAGAAATCACAAAGATAGGAGGAAAATCAGGAGATAAGAGTGTTATGGAAACTTAGAGAGGAAAAGCATACGTAGAAGAAGATAATCCTCAGTGTCAAAGGCAGCTGAAAAGTAAAGAAGGTTGAGGATTAATAAAAGGTCATTGGATCTGTCGTTGGGAAGATTATTGGTAACTAGAGATAGCAGTCTCAATTGAGTAATGCTGAAGTCAGAAGCTAAATGCACAGAGTTTAGAAGAGAGTGAGAAATATAGGGTAATAGCTGGCAGGGATGGTCTGGAGATACTGACGTGAATGCTCCAAGATATCACCAACCAATACATACACACACAAAGACATTCAGTAGTGCTAAAGCATAAAATAAACAGAGGCTAGTTAATGAAACTCAGGATAATATAAAATGGCTTTTAAGCTATTGTTACTATTAATATTATTTTTAAACAGAGGACTTTGTGCTTGATTCAACAGATAACGGGGACCAGTGGAATTTACTGACCAGGAGAGTGACACAATTAGACTTTGGCTTTAGTAAAATTGCTCTGGCAGAATAGATTTACAGCAGAGAAATGAGGACATGACTTGCATCTGACTTTGTTTTGAGTGAAGGAGGGCTGTGCAAGGTCACCAGCCTCATTTCTCCTCTGGAGTCATCTCAATCCGGTGACCAGAGATTCATCAGGATGGAAGAATGGTTGTACACTCAAGGGAAATCAGGAAGTTCAAGAATGTCCAAATGTATCAAGGTGAGTGATATATGTAGATACTAACCTGTTATTTGGATTCTGGAGGACATGTTAGTGAAAACACAATTTGCTATGTTTCCAAACAGATGGAGGATTAGACATTTTCTCAGATCTACTTGACCTGTCAAAATTCTCCCAAATAAGAATAATGTATGAATGATAAATTAACTGCATCTGAACCTACAGGCTAAGACACCAAGAACTCTAAGCACATAACAATCTAATGAATCAACAGCAGAAAAGGCTAATTCCTTTTCCCTAATAGATTCACTCAGCACCACCTCCCCTATCAGGCCCCACATCTGACAGGCCCCACCTGCTAGTGCTTCCAGAATCTACTCATTAAGTGCCTTGCTACTGCTATAGTCTTTCCCAACACAAGAATTTATGGTCTGCAGAGCAGATACAATTAGCAACAAAACAAAACAAAAAACAACTCTAAAGTCATGGTGGAGAATCTTTCTAAAGGTATAAACGACAGAACGACTGACTGGCTATAAGAATACACAGAAGTCAAGCAGAATCTAAAAGAAAAGAAAAATGCAATAGTGTTCAAAGAATACATAATCTCTGCATGCATATTTATCTTCAAGTATACAGGATAATGTTGAGAAAAGGTGGTAAACTTGTTCAGGATCCCAAGCAGCCAAACTCCCAAGTGAGACTAGAATCAGATTTAAATACAACTAGTAAATATTAAAAAAATACAACATAGATACCGTTAATTTAAGGTTTTCTAAGTTGATATGCAACCAGTAGGGATCTATTTCTATTGGAGCTTGATATCATTGGAATAGAGACAATTTAAGGTTCATAAATCTCTGAGAAGAAGATGCCAACTCAAAAAACCTAAACACCATAAAGTAAGAAATAGTATAAGACATTTTAGAACTTCTGAATGACAAGAGCAAAGCATCACCTGAAAAAAAATACCAAACAAACCTATACCTTTACCTCCAGAAACAGACAAACAAACAAACAAATATGAACTCTCAAGACAGGCAGTGGTTAAATTGAATAATTGCAATTCCAATGAGAAATAACAAATTGGGCTAGCCAGAAAGACTTTCAACTATAGAGAAAAGGTATTTGAATTATTCTTGTAGTCACAAGAAACTACAAAAGGGAATGGAGTTCTAAAAAGCAAAGGAGTTCAAGATGCAACCCTAAATGACATACCGAGAAAACCAAAACCCAACATCACATCAATGGAAAAAGATGAATATTCAATAAAAGTGTCGGAAGCATTCCAACCAAAAAAAAAATCCAAACATAAAAAGACTAATTGCTTTGCAAACACTCCAGACAATAGCAACACAAGAAAGATGAACTAGTCAGTTTAAGAAAGCACATGTAATTCAATAAATTACCCGGAAGAAAAGGAAGGAAGGGACTAAAAAGAGAAAGACACGTATGGATTTAAAACATCAACAGCAATATAAGAATGAGATATCATATTTTTTCTTTTTTATTTAGAAAATTTTCTTTCTAAAAGCACACAAGGAGATAAAGGGGAAAGGGAGCTTAAATAAGTGATGGTGGATGAACGAAAAAAACCTAAAACACCATGGACTAAATGGTACAACATCCCATCTTTGGATGAATCAACATCAGTCTCTCTCTCTCTCTCTCTCTCTCTCTCTCTCTCTCTCTCTCTTTCTGTGTTTGTGTGTGTGTGTGTGTGTGTCGGGTATCAACAGAATGGGATGGCAAAATTAAAACAGATAGGGGAGAAAGAAGATAGAAAGGAATAAGTGATCTACCATAATCAATTAAGTCAATGGTAAATAACGAAGGGAAAAAATTCCTGTAGTCTGTCAGAAGGAAGAGAGGCTACAGGAAAATAGATGAGGTGGTGATGGGAATGATTGAAAAAAAGGGGAAAAAAGGGGGGAAATCTCATTTCAGTGGTGGGAGAGTGTCCCACCAAAGCTCTTCCATTCTCATGGATAGAAAAGAGCTATTCTGTGATGTGACACAGGAGCCTTTGATTTATACAATTGATACAGTCTTCAGGGATTTGGTGATTAGAAACATTACCACCTCAGAGGGAGTACTGTTGCTTAATGAAGAGCATCCTTACTCAGGAAGGGAATCAGAGATCCTTGGATAACTGACATCTGCAAGAAGGATGATGAGAGGGAATGGACCCAAAGAGGAGATTTCATAGCCAATGGGGATCGTGGGGATGGCAGGAAATAGTAATGAACCACATCATCAGGGATACCGGAAAATTTTTACATTGATGAGCAATATTTACATCCTTTATTTCCCTGAGGAATTGCTACTCTAATAGCAAGGCAAAATAAATATGGGAGGGGGGGGCAAGATCATAGAGACTGTTTGGGAAAAAATGCAGAGACTAAAAAAGGAATAAGGAAATATAATAGCCATGAATCAGAGTAAAAGTCTAGAATAGACAGAAATGAAGAGGATAAAGAGAACAAGGAAAAGAAAATCTTTTTAGAAAACAAAAAACACGGGAAAAAACAACAAAAGTAGAAAGAAGAAAGAGTAAGAACAGTTTTACTTGACTACTGAACTAAGAGGGAGGAAAGGGGAAAATTTAAATAACTAGATAAAAAGGAAGAAACAAAAATGAATTAGTAATTTAAATAAAACTCCAGTGCTAGGGAAAGGAGTGGCAGTTGGGAGGTGGGGTACCTTGAAGATGAGAAGAAAGCCTGTGGAAACAGGGTTGGTTGCCTTGAAGTAGATTAAGCAAAAATGACTGAAGAAACAAAGTATTGTCTTTGAAGAGGAGGAGGAACATAATGAAGATGGTAATTTATGAGGTTTGGGGGTGCAGGTTGGAGAGATACAAATAATGGGCAATATAAAGCCAGATCTCCTAACTTGAAATGTGAATGTATTAAATAATCTAGTAAAATGAAAAGCAGTATCAAGTTGAATGAGAGGGAAAAAAACCCAACCACTTTACAACCTGTTGCATACAAGAAACACAATTAAAAAGCAAAGATATACACAGTAAAAATGAAGAGTTAGAACAATATTTACTATTCATCAAGAGAATCTGGAAAGTAGACGTTGTAATCATGCTTTCAAACTAAAGAAAATGAAAAATTCACAGAATAAGAACAACACTATACCGAAAGGAATAATAGAAAATAAACTAATATTGATACTAAACTTATATACTCTGAATCCCTTGGATTGCAGAGCAAAGATCGCCATTAATTTAAATACAAGAAGATGTGTAACAGAAATAGCAGAAGATAATATCACTCTCTCAGTTTGGGACAAAACTAAAAGAAAGTTTTGTTTGTTCATTAGTTTTTAAGTAGTACAGAATTGAACGCATTTCTGGGAAATGAAGAGTAAAGGGAATTTTGTTAATTTCTAAATGAGATTGCTAAAGAATCTAGGTTTTTCTCAGAACTGCATGGAACTTTTACAAAGCTTGATTAAGGCACAGGGGTATTACAAACAAATGTAAGGTAGAAATAGCAAGCACATCTTTAGAGATCCTAACACATGAAAAGTCATAATCAATTCAAGAAGTACAAACAAAAGGTACAGACCTAAATGGTGACGTTACTGAAATCCTAAATAATAACTGGGCCAAAAACCAAAGAAACAATAATTGAATAAAATAACTAGTATTTCCATTGCATTTTAAGCATTTCTTTTCTTCCACTTAATGGTAATTTGCATTTCTCTAACCAATACTGATTTCATATATTTTTTTTCATATTACTATAGGCAGTTTTGATTTCTTTTTCTTTTTTTTTTAAATAAATTTATTTAACTTATTACATTCATTTTCACAAGATTTTGGGTTCCAAAATTTTCTCCCCATTTGTCCCCTGCCCCCTCCCCAATACACTGGACATTCTAATTACCCATATCACCAATCTGCCCTCTC
>CM053770.1:646487575-646578012 GCA_028658325.1 Potorous gilbertii | reverse complement strand
CTGCAACAGAAATCTCCTTCACTGTGTTTCTGCGCAGCTTCCACTGTTCCAGAATTTGTCAGGAGTTCTTTTTCCAGGGAATCTATGGGCTATGGGTTCAGAGCTAGCAAATGTGAGTCTTTCTACTCTGACATCTTGGCTCCGCCCCCCCCCCCCAGTTTTGATTTCTTCATGTGAAAAATGCCTGTTCATATCGTTTGACCATTTATCAATTGGAGAAATTACTTGTAGTCTTATAAATTTGACTCAGTTCTCTATATATTGTGAGAAATGAGGCCGTTGTCCAAAACACTTGCTGTAAAAGAATGTTTCCTAGCTTTCCTTCTAATTTTGGTTGCTTTGGTTTTGTTTGTGCAAACACTTTTTAATCTAATGTAATCAAAATTATCCATTTTGCATTTCATATGTTCTATGTCTCTTGTTTGGTCATGAGTTCTTCCCTTCTTCATAGATCTGAAAGGTAAACTATTTCTTGCTCTCCTAATTTATCTTCTTTTTTGTCTAAGTAACCTTATCTTGGTATAATATTAAAAAATAGTGGTGATGATGGGCATTCTTGTTTCACCCCTGATTGTATTTGGAAAGCTTCTAGCCTATCACCATTACATACAATGCTTGGGGATGGTTTTAGATGGATACTACTTATCATATTAAAGAAAACTCTATTCCTATTCTCTCTAGTGTTTTGAATAAGAATGCGTGCTTTTTTTTCTCAAAAGATTTTTCTGCATCTATTGTTATTGATATGGTCAATTATATGGATAGTTTTCCTAGTATTGAACTTGCCCTACATTCCTGCTATATATCTCACCTGTTCATAGCATATTATCCATAATTAATTGCTGTCATCTCTTTGTTAATATTTTATTTAAAATTTTTACATCAATTTTCATTAGGAAAGTTGGTCTAGAAGATTTTCCCTCAGTTTTGGCTCCTCCTGGTTTAGGTATCAGCACCATATTTGGGTCATAAAAGGAATTTGGTAGGACTCCTTCTTTGCCTATTTTTTCAATTAGTTTACATAGTTTTGTAATTAATCATTTTTTAAATGTCTGATAAATTTAAATGTCTAGAAATCCATCTGGTCCTGGAGAGTTTTCCTTGGGAGTTCCTTGATAACTTGTTCAATATCTGTTTTTCTAAAATGGAGCTATTTAAGTATTTTACTTCCTCTTCTGATAATCTAGGGAATTTATATATTTTTTGTAAATATTCATACATTTCACTTAGATTAACAGATTCATTAGCAGACAGTTGAGCAAATTAGGTCCTAATTATTGTTTTAATTTCCTTTTTGTTGATGGTAAATTCACTCTTTTCATTTTTGATTCTGGTAATTTGGTTCTCTTCTTTCTTTTTTAAATAAAGTTTACTAAAGATTTATCTCTTTTATTGTTTTTTAATCATAAAATCAGCTGTTTTATTTATTATTTCAATAGTTTTCTTACTTTCATTTTATTCTCTCCTTTGATTTTAATAATTTCTACTTTATTAATTGGGGATTTTTAATTTGTTATTTTTCTCATTTTTCAATTGTGTGTCCAATTCACTGATCTATTCTTTCTCTATTTTGTTCACATAAGCATTTGGAGACATAACATTTCCGCTAAGTATTGTTTTGGCTACATCCCTTAAATTTTGGTATGTTGTCTCATTATTACCATTCTCTTTGATGAAATTATTGATTGTTTCTACAATTTGCTGTTTGATCCACTCATTCTTTAAAATTGTTTCCAATTAATTTTTAATCTATCTTTCCATATCTCTTTATTAAACATAATTTTATTGCATTATGATCTCAAATGATGTTTTTAATACTTCTGCCTTTCTGCATTTGATTGTGAGGTTTTTATGCCCTAATACATGCTCAATTTTTGTTTAGGTGCCATGTAACTCTGGGAAAAGGTATATTCTTTTCTATACCCATTCAATTTTCTCCAGAGATGTATCATATTTAACTTTCCTACAATTTGATTCACCTCCTTAATTTCTTTCTTGTTCATTTGTGGTCAGATTTAGTAGTTCTGAGAAGAGGAGGTTAAGGTACCCCATTGGTATACTTTTATTGTCTATTTCTTCTTGAAACTCACACAACTTCTGCTTTAAGAATATGAGTGCTATAAAACTTGGTGCATATATGTTTAGTGTTGATATTCACTGTCTATGTACCTTTTAGCAAAAAGTAGTTTCCTTTCTTATCTCTTTTAATTAACTCTATTTTTGCCTTTTCTGAGATCAGGATTGCAACTCCTGCTCTCTTTTATTTTTACTTCAACTGAAGAAAATATATTCTGCTATACCCTTTGACCTTTACTCAGTGTGCATCTCTCTGCTTTAAATGTGTTTATTGTAAATAACACTTTGTAGGATTCTGGTTTTTGATTCATTCTGCTATTTACTTTCATTTTATGTGAAAAGCCATCCTATTCACATTCAGAGTTATGATTACTATGTATTCCCTCCATCCTATTTTCAATCATTTATTTTATTTAACCCCCATTTCCTCCATTTTCTCTCTCCTTTCACCCTTTCCCTCCTCACCAGTGTTTTGCTTCTGATTGCTGCCTCCCTCAATCTGCCCTCCCTTCTATCCTCTCTCCTCCCTGTTTTTCCCCTTTCCCTTCCTACTTCCATATAGTATAAAATAAATTTTTATACCCAACTGTGTGTATATTACTCCATCTTTGAGCCAAAGACAATGAAATTAATGTTCAAATGATGCTCAATCTCCCCTCACTTCTTTCCTTTTACTGTAGCAGGTCTTTTTATTTTCATGTGATGTAATTTACCCTGTTCTTCATCCTTCTTTCCTCTTTTCCCAAGCCAATCCTTTTTTCACCCATTAATTTTTTTGTATCATCATGTTAAAGTCAACTTATACTGACACTCTATTTATACTCCTTCTAACTACCCTAATAGAGATACAGTTCTCAAGAGTCATAAGTATCATCTTCCTGTGCAAGGTTGTAAACAGTTTAACCTTATTGAATAACATGATTTTTTTTTCTGCCTTTCCTATTTATCTTTTTATGCTTCTCTTGAGTGTTTTATCTGAAGATCAAATTTTTCCATTCAGTTCTGGATTTTTCATCAGAAATGTTTGAGAGTCCCCTATTTTATTGAATGTCCATCTTTTTCCCTGAAAGACTAGGCTCAGTTTTGGTGGATAGTTGATTATTGCTTCTAATCTAATCTCCTTTGCCTTCAGGAATATGATATTCTAGACCCTCCAGTCCTTTAATGTAGAAGCTGCTAAGTCCTGTGTAATACTGACTATGGTTCCTTGATATCTGAATTGTTTCTTTCTGTCTGCTTGTACCATTTTCCCCTTGACCTGATAATTCTGGACTTTGAATAAAATATTCTTTGGAGTTTTCCTTTTGAGATCTCTTTTAGGATGTTATTGGTGGAGTCTTTCAATGCCTGTTTTAGCCTCTGGTTATAGGATATAGGGAATGCTCTCCAGGCTCTTTTATTTTGACTATGGTTTTTTAGGTAGTCCAATAAGTTTTAAATTATCTCTCCTGGATCTATTTTGCAGGTCAGTTGTTTTTTTCCAATAAGATAGTTTACATTTTCTTCTATTTTTTCATTCTTTTGATTTTGTTTGACTGATTCTTGATGTCTCACAAAGTCATTAGCTTTTCATTTGCCCAAGTCTAATTTTTAAGGAATTATTTTCTTCAATTAGCTTTTGTACTTCCTTTTCCATATGGCCAATTCTACTTTTAAGGAACTGATTTTCCCTCATTTGGCCAATTGTATTTTTTAAGGAATTGTTTTCAGTCAATTTTTGTCCTTCCATTTCCAAGCTGCTGACTCTCTTGAATACTTTCCATTTATTTTCCCAATTTTTTTCTGCCTCTCTTATTTGACTTTTAAATTCTTTTTGAGTTCTTCTAAGAAGGCTTTTTTGGGCTAGAGATCAATTCATATTCCCCTTTGAGATTTCTTATGTAGGCATTTTGACGTTATCTTCCTTTGAGTTTGTGTTTTGATCTTCCTTCTTGCCACGATAGTTCATTTCTTGCTCATTTTTAGCCTATTTCATAGCTTTTAAACTTGAGCTCTGCTCCTGGAACACAAGGGACACTGCCCCAAGATTCTTGTGCTGTGGAGTAGGGACCTGGTCTCTGACTTTCTACACGGGGGGCTTAGGTGCTGCTGACTTTCCCACTGTGTTGGGGTGGCCCAGCCTAGACATACCTGTTTTTGCCTGTTTTCTGTGACTGGCAATTTGCCTTCTGCACTGAGGCTAGCAGCCTCACAGATTTCTGCTGCTGGAATGCTGAGCCAGAATTAGTTGCTGATCCATGCTGTGACTAAGAGCCTCCTGCTACCTTGTCTGGAAACTGTGAGTGGCTGCATTCTCCTTTTTCTGAAATCCTGAAGTCCTTCTATGTTAATTCATGCTGGAAAATTATTTCACTCTGTCTTTTTGTAAGTTCTGTCACTCCAGAATAAATTTAGAGGTTTTATTTAACATTGTTTTTGAGAGAAACTGTGGAGAGCTCAAGAAACTTCCTGGCTTTTCTCCATTATCTTCGCTCTCCTACACTTTAAGTACTTCAGAGAACTTAACAAATATTTTATTTTATCTTCACAACCCTGGGGTGTTGGTGCTATTATTATTCCAAATTTATATTTGAGGAAATTGAGGCAAACTGAGGTCAAGTGACTTGTACAAGGTCACATAGTTAAGTGACTGAGTCATACCATGAGTTACTGAATCTAGATTTGAAACTAGATCCTCCTGACTATAGCCTCAGTGCTCTTTTCAATGTATCATCTAGGTGATAATGGTGAGAATGATTAAACAAACCCTCACAATTTCTAGAATTCAGTCAAAGCAGTTCGGGGGGTGGATAAAGGGGGATTATATGTGTCACTAGAAAAGGAAAGTGTGAATGAATTGAAAATCTATAAATGAAATTAGAAAACTAACAAATAACTCTAAATATGCACCAAAAATGAGATGTTGAAAGTTAGAAGACAAATACACTGGGAAGCATTGATTGTAGAAATGGTAAATGCAAATAAAAGATTTTTCTTTGGAAATTCACAGTAAACAAAACTGATAATATTTAAGCCAAACTCATTAAAAATGAGGAAAGAAAATCAACAAAATAGCAAATGAAGATGGTAAAATCACAGCAAAACCAGAAGAAATAACAAAGAATCATCAGAACCTCTTATGCACCTTTATATGCTAACAAAACTCAAAACACAAAACTAGAGGAATATGTTCAAAAGCATAAAACTAACAGAAAGCCAAATTGAGGTCTCCATTAATCCAATCTCAGAAAGAAAACTACAACTAGCTGTATAAAGCCTATCAAGGGAGAAATCTCAGTACTGATGGATTCCTAGGAAAATTCCACTAAGTTTTTAAATGGAAATTAGACCCCGTACAACACAAATTATTCTCAAAATTTGGGAAACAAAACATTCTAACAGATTTCTCTTATCAGACAAATATTATCTTAATGACCTTAATCAGGAAAAGTCAAAGCAAAGAGGGAGAACTATTCACTGATATAACAGATGAATAATGATACAATAGATGAAATAAATAATTAAATAAAAATAAACCTGATGATATAGAGAAGCATGAAAAGATTTACATGAACAGGGGCAAAGTGAAGTAAGCAAAGCTCAGAAAATAATAACTTCTATAACTACAACGTCAGTGAGAACAACCTCTATAAAGCAATCAAAATCATATGCTGTGAATTTGCAAAAAAAATTTTTGAAAAGATATAAAAGATACAAACACCACAGGGGTTTCATTGCATCTGCTTTCAGACTTCTTTGATGGATTAATAATTTTCGGGATTTTTTTTTTCCCTCATCTTTCCCTTTGTGTCTTTAAAAAAAATATTGTTACATGAGGTTATTCTCCGGTAGATTAGTGAGTAACGATACTTTAAAAAGGGTATCGATTAAATTTTCATTAAAATGCACAGAAAAAAACTAAAAAAGTACAGAAGGGAAAAATAGAGCCATGTTATATCTTGTCAAAATGAATGTTTCTTTATAAACTGTATGATAGAACTACACAATTTCTCATACAATCTTCTGTTTTTCTTCTTTGTATATTGGGATTCTTGTATTTTTGAGGATTTTTAAGTTCATAGTAACAAAAGAAAATTACTACCTTTAAAAGATAGATTTACTGGCTACATTTCTCATTTAAAGACCAAGCTTTAAAAACCCAATTCACTCTGGAACACTTGGACTGAACAACAAGTCCCCACCCACCTAGCACAGAGGGAAGATAATTACTAAATGGTAGCTGTTTCTCTTTTACCCAGGAAGCCTGAGGGTCTCCCCCTCCCAGTCTGATATCTTTTTTTTATTAAAGGGGCCACCCTTGAGCATCTCCTTAAAGAAGGCTATTCATTGAATGAGATTATCTCACTCAAAGTGAGAATGTGGTAAGACCTTAGCCTAAAAGGGCCAGGCTCTCACATTGCATCCTAGACCATCTTCAGTCATCCTGGACCCAGGGGGTTCAGGAGGAGAAAGTGGGGTGGGTGACCTTGCACAGCCCTCCCTCACTCCAGTGAAAGTCAGCTGCAAGTCATGTCCTCATCTTGCTGTGATGGTCCTCTTTGAGAACACAGGACAAACACCTTACAAACAAAAGAAAATTTATATATAAATACATACATACATACATACATATATATATATATATACATGTATATATAAATTCATGAGAGGCTATTCTGTTTTTGTAAAGTGAATAATCATCCTGTAATTGGTCTTTTGTGCAAGTTGGAATTTTCAATTTGGCTTTACTACAACTATACCTGCCAGAATGTTTTATTTTCTCTTAAGACCATTTGGAAAGAATCCTTCATGTAATTCTTCTATTTGGCTCACCCAAGGATAGTACCTAAAAGACCCATTTATTATTAAATTCTTTTTTTTTTTAGTTTAGGTAAATTTTCTTTTGAGATTAACTCACTGTGACAAAGTCCCAAATAACCACTGAGATCTGGGTTTCTCTGGATGCATCCTACAGCCTCTTAAGTTAAAAAATGGAAAGAGAAGTGATGCCAGTTCAGAGATAGGAATTCATTTGTCCTAGAACCCAAAGCTTTCATGTCATGGCCAAGTCTTCCCAAAGCAACAGTCTGCTAGATCTGGGAGACACACAGAGAGAGAGAGAGAGAGAGAAAGAGAGAGAGAGAGGGAGGGAGGGAGAGAGGGAGGGAGGGAGAGGGAGAGGGAGAGGGAGAGGGAGAGAGAGGGAGGGAAAGAGGAGATATATCCATACCATGTAATAAGATATGCTTAGACTACATATAGCATAGACAGATATCTCATCTGAGATATGGCCCAACCTCTCTCAAAGGGAGATTGCAATATCTGCCTCTGTAGAGGATAGGAGGGCTTTGCTGGGGCCTCCTGGATGAGGAGGGACAACTGAGATCTCTACTCCACTCTCTTGTTTTCAAGAAGAGCCTTTGGGCCAGAGTGATATCTATTTACAATAATTCAAGTATGTGTATCTGAGAGATATGATAAGGGTTCAGAAAAAAAAGCCACTGACCCTGGTTGCTCTTAGAGGAGGGTAACACTAAGTTCACTACTGCCATCTTGGCTCACTCTCATCAAACGTTAATTACATAAATGATAGACACCAATAAATAGTAAATCTTCTTAAACAGTAAATAGAAATGAGGAAGTTATGTAGGTTAGAATAGCCCCAAGAACTATCGTTGTTGTTCAGTTATGTCTAACTCTATGGGACCCCATGAATTTGTCCACTGGTTTTTCTTATCAAAGATACTCAAGTAGTCTGTCACTTCCTTCTTCATTGTGTTACCATTGTACAGATGACAAATTGAAGCAAATAAGGGTTAAGTGACTTGTCCAGAATCACTCAGCTAGTAAGTGTCTGAGGCTGGATTTGAACTCAGATCTTCCTGACTCCGGGTTCAGTGCTCTATCCTAGCGGCCTAGCTGCCCAAGAATAAATATGAGTAAATGAGTTTTTCCTCTACTTTCAGGATAAAATATCAGGTCAACCAAAGAGAGACAGAGAATGATCATACTGGGAGAGCACACTTTTAGCAGTTTCTAGGGTTGCAGGTGCTAGGAATAAAGAGATATGAGGGAAGATACATGTTTGTGTTTTCATGGACATCTGTAGTCCCTGGCAGATGGAGCACTAGACCTGGATTCGGGAAGATCAGAGTTCCAATCCTGCTTCAAACACGTTCTAGCTGTTTGATCCTGGGCACGTCACATCACCCCTATCTGCCTCAGCTTCTTCAACTAAATGGGGATAGTTACATGACCTTTCTCTTAAGGTTGTTGTGAGGCTCAAATGACATACAATTTGTAAAGCTCTTAACAGTGGTTGGCACATAGTTGGTACGTAACAAATGTTTATTGACTGATTCCTTCCCTATTCGAAAGTTTTATCCTTGTTTCTCTTGATTGCTTCTTTCTATGCTTCATTTCTTGTAGCAGGTCCAACAATTTGAAGTCATGTCTTCCTTCACATAAGAGGTCTGCAGTTTCTCAGGCTCAAAGATCTCTCAGAAAATCAGGAGGTCACAGGTTCTTTCCAAAGTATGCAGCCCAACACTCACTATCATAGAATTGTCCTTTAGAAAAGAAACTATCTCAATCAGTCCTGGGCAGAAGTGAGATCTCTCTCTCTCTCTCTCACACAGACACACACACACACACACACACACACACACGCGCGCGCGCGCGCACACACGCGCGCGCGCGCCCACACACGCGCGCGCGCGCACACACACACGCACACACACTTATATTTTACATTTTTAAAGGGACCCCTGAAGTCATCTAGTTCAACCCCTTCATTTTACAGATTGGGAAACAGAGGACCAGAAAGATGAAGTCTCTTAGCCAAAGTTATACAGGCAGTAACTGATAGAGCTAGGATTATAACCAGTCCTTTGTCTCCAAATCCATACTTTTGCTATAAACTGTACCTTTTTAGAAAATACCTTTTCTTCTCTTCATCTTACAAAATTGTCTTGTGATGTTGTGTAGGACAGTTATCAAGCTTGTGCCTTATCTCCCTATTGGTCTGTAAGATGCATAAAGTCAAGTCTTCTTTACACTATCTGCCATTGCCCAACACAACAATCCACCCATCATGGTTAAACGTTATTTGTTAAATGGACAAATGAGTAAATTATTTCAAATCATAAGTCTAATAGGACACTGAATGGAACAGGCAGCCCATTCAGTTGTTTTGGGGTTATTTTTGTTAATTGTATTACATTCATATAATATTTCCTCAAGATCAACCATGGCTGCTAAAAAGATTTTCCCTTTCCCTGAAGAAATGCCCTCCCCACCCCCAAACACTTTGTTCTGGAGCAACATTTCATAAATCTGCATTCCCACTGCAGCAGTAAACACAATTACCCTCGTAGGATGTTGAAAAGCAAAACCTTCCCATATCTCAGAGCCAAGAAGTCTTGGACTCTATTTCCTTTGCGAAGAACAGACTCTTTTTCTGAGGTTAAGATTACAAGATAATGAGACTTTTTATCCTCTCTGAAAAATAGGTATATACTAGTGTTTCTAGTTAATATGCAGGAAGACAGAATAGAAACTTTCCCCCGCTTCAGTAGGTACACCCGTGTCCTCCACTGATGGACAACCAAAGATTTAATGAATATTTAATATAGACAATGAAAAGCTAGCTTTATAATGCTTTAGGGTTTGAGGCAATTTACGTATATATTATCTTATTTTAGCAACCTGATGAGATAGATCTTATCACTACTATTTTACACACATACACACACACACACACACACACACACACTCACACAATCTCATTTAATCATCTCAACAACCCTAAGAGGTAGGCATTATCACTATCATCATTCACATTTTTCAAATGATAAAAATGAGAATGACATTAAATAATTTGTCCTGGTGTCACATAGCTATTAAGTGTCCAAGGAAGGATTTAGATTATCTTCCTGACTTCAAATCCATTGCTAAATCCAGAATGCCACCTGCCTACTTGTGGATTTGTACCTTTCTAAAAAATCCTTACGAGTCAAGCAGTCAGCCAATTTGGGGCAAATTTCCCCACATCCATTATTCATAAGTCCACATCTACCTGACAGCCCCTAAATGTACTGAAGGCTTTAAAAAAAAGAAATGAGGTTGATAAGATGCTTATGGTCTATTCCATTGATGTGTTGTTGTTGAGTCGTTTCAATTATGTCCACCCCATTTGGGAATTTCTTGGCAAAGATATTGCAGTGGTTTGTCGTTTCCTTCTCCACACTCTTGTGACCAGTCATATTATATCTTGTCTTGATATTTGGTTCTATTTCTTCCCTTCCCACAGGAAGAATATCTGAGGTCGTGTGATGAGGTACAGTATAAACATCGGAATAAGAGTCAGAAGATCTGATGTGACCTTGTTCAAGTCACTTGACTATCTGGAGCTTTAGTTTCCTCATCTATAAAATGAGTGTGTGTGTGTGTGTGTGTGTGTGTGTGTGTGTGTGTGTGAGGGGTTGAATTAGATGATATCTATGGTTCCTTTCAGCTCCAATATTTGGATTCTATGATTCCTTGATAAAAAGGATAAGGAAAACCTTTTGTATTCCTATAACTCCTAACCCAGGGCCTTATAAATAATAGGCATTTGAGTAATAATTAAAATACTGTTACTTATTACACTCTGTTTAATGTGTATATATATACTTTATTTATACATATGTATATATGCATATGTATGTATATATTTATATTGTATGTATATATGTGCATATTATATACATAATGTACACATATACTATATATATATGTATATATATACATATATATATATATATATATACCGTGATTGTTAAAACTACAATGAAAGATAGACTTTTTGTGTAAGGTGGGGACTGAACTTGAAGAGCCTTTAAAAATTCTGCTTTGGGGAGCTTATGATGTTATTAGGAAATATGGGATAAATGTCTTATAATATAATCTTTGCCTCCTTTATAACATAATCAACACTCCCTCTCAGTAAGAGATTCTCTAACAAAGGATCAGGAATTGGATTTCAAGGCTAGAACAGGAAGGAATGTCCTAGCCAAAATTCTTCCATATGGCTAAGAGTATCAGAGCTGTCTCAGACCATGACCAAAGGGAAACAAGAAAAGGGAGTTGTTTGGGTCAACTACATATTTATAGACAGAAGAACAAAGTCCATATAAAGGAAAAGCTTTGCTCATACTCTTCAAAACAATGGCAAACCCAAACCATTTTTGCTTACTGAACAAGCCAAATGGAGGGAAGAATTGGATAGAGACCATTCAGTTCTTTCTTGGAATGTATCTGCCGTGACCGGAACTTCTTACACTGTTGAACAGCAAAGATCATAAAATATCCTTGGAGACATCCTGATCATCATCCTAATGAAAAGTGTCCCTGCCACAGTGTTCTTTTTTCAAATTTGCTTGACTCATTGGTCACACTGAGATACTAATTTTCAATGGTCTCATACCTATGCACATAGAACTCTACCAATGTCTACAAAACATGAAAGTTACTGGTTAAAAGTGAAAAAAATAAGCAAAATTGGAGATCAGGCAGCATACAGAAAAAGAGAACCAGTAATTTGTCAGAATTCATTTGTCTTTATGAAATTTACTCACATCACTTTGTACCTGTACAGTTCTTCCTCATTCCTAGGTGGATACTAGAAAATTTAGAAGTCTTTTCAATAGCAGTTGTGAAGGTTCAATGAAATCAAATGTGTCAAGTGATTTATAAATATTAAAGCACAATATACAGGTCAGCCTTAATTATTATTTACAGAGGTGCCTGGAAGTAAACAAGTCTGCAAGGCAATTAGCTGGGAGAGAGAGGTGTTGGCAGTGGTGAGGAGATTCATATATGAAGCAGGTCCTGTATACAGTCAGTCCTTTGCAAAGAAGTGAGAGAGGAGAGGCAAAGTTCCTCTATCTCCCTCCAGAACTATGGCACCACTTTCTGTAGACTTTTCCTCATTTGGGGGATGTCTACTTGCTTCTGTGTCCACTTGGGATACTAAAGTTTTTATCTCTCTACACTAGGGTTTCTTAATCTAGAGTCTGTGACATTGTTTTAAAAGAAAATATTTTGACAACTTTTGAATACAAACAATTTCTTTTGTAATCCCATGAATTTTAAGTAATGCATTAAAAACATTATCTAAGAAGGCATACATTGACTTTACCCCAAATTGTCAAAGGGGTCTTTGATATACACAAAGGTTCTATACATTTTAGTAGTGTGATCAATTTTTTTCCATCAAAAGTTGATACTAGAGGCCTGAGAAGATCTAGTACCCACACTCTAGGCATCCAAGTTGTCAGTGTGAATGGAAGTTTCTAGAGTAGCCCCAAAGCATCTGCTACATACCTAAACCTGAACCGATCCTTAAGGATCTTTTATTCTATTACGGTTATGTGCATATGTTGTGGGGAAGGGGAGAAGTAGGAGAAGTAGATATAAAAGAGGAATAAAAACACCTAGACAGGAAAACATTTTATAAACAAACTCATTACAAAATAGTTCCAAATAGGGATGAAAGACACCAGTATCTTGGGGATATTAGAAGAAGCCTTGTTTCGAAAGTCGTATCCCCTCTGAGACAGTAAGTTCCATGAGGGTAGGAGTTTTAGCTTATCTAATCTTTGTATTTCCCCTTAATTTCTGGTACAGACATTATTAAATGTTTGTTGAATGAATGGGCTGTAAACCATGTTTCACATGGTTTTGTTGATGTAAAACAACAGTAATTATGCATCAATTCCTTTTTCTTGAAAAATAAAGTTGTTATTCTCTGTTTAAAAAAGCAGAAATTAAAGACAAAAGAAAATAGAACCACTTTTTTCTAATAGTTTTGGTGCCTAGCCACATAAACTACACAGAGACTCAAAATAACTTGTGAATTGAATGCAGTTTTAGTGATCTCCACTAATGCCTTCATCTTCTGTAGTGTTTGGCCAAGATTCTATTTCTATTTCTATTTTTTTCCATCAAGCAGAGAAATATCAAGAAAATTGGGTTATAAAAATGTCAGACTATTTCTCTTCCCTTTTTTTTCAAATTTCTTCCCTTGTAAAGTGGTTGTCGATTAACAGGACATGTTTTCTTAAAATACTTTGTTATAGGAGAAAATGTTTTTCACCCTTACCAGATCACAAGTGATACTTTGGTTCCCTCTATCTCTTAAAAAAAAAGCTTTTTTAAAGACCTGTTGATGTTTCTTAAACATTTTGAGGGGGATGGGTGGGAATGAAACTCCTAAAAGTTTTATGATCCTTTAAATTCTTGGTTTACTATGGTTTTTGAAAATAACATACAGGGTAGAATTGGTCAGTAATGGATGAGGAATGTACCCAGTGACCTGCCTTCTGGAGAACACAAAGGTTCTCCTTACAGTGTGGGAAAAACAGTCAAGCTGGAGACCAAATACCTGAATTCAAGTTCCTGACCAAGGCCAAGTGACTCAGTAAGCGGTTGATAAGCATTTATTAAGCACCTACTCTGTGTCAGATATTGTGCTGCTTATCCAAAGAAAGAAAAAAGAGAGTCCTTGATTCTATGGGACTCCCAATGGAATACAGAAGTCCACAATCTAACGGAGGAACTCATAACATAATAGATGCTTTCATTGGTAAAATAATAATTAAGATACTACTACTACTACTACTACTACCACCACCACTACAACTACCACTACTACTATTACTACTACTACCACTACTACCACTGCCACTACTACTACTACTATTACTACTGCCACTACTACTACTACCACTACTACTACTGCCACTACTACTACTACCACTACTACTACTACTACTACTACTAGCACTACTACTACTACCATTGTAAAGAACCAATGAGATAATGTATGTGATATTATATGAACTTATGAAATGTGATATAAAGATGAGCTAATACAGCAAGTGACCTTTCTGGCAACATTTCTGTACAACCATCCATGCAATTAGAGTGAATTAAATGAGTCATGCTAGTAGCTGGAACAGAGAAATAAATGAGCATGGCCTCACCATGAAGATATTTATAACATTATATTGAAGTACAAAATTGAATAATAATACAAGTGCTTTCTCAATGTGGAGGACAGACAAATTCTTGGGGGAAATGTGTTATTTGCTTTCACCTATGGAGGTAGATTTGCTTCTCCAAAGCCTTACACCTACAAACTAGGTAGTAACTATTAGATGAGTGATAAACCTCGGGCTTGCTTCAGGTATGGATAACTAAGGAAAATCAGAAATAAAGATCAAATTTGGGTTTGTTTTCTTTTTTGGTATTGTTGCTGAATCATTGCATATTCTTGAAGATATCCTTGGGAGTTTTCTTGGCAGAGTGGTTTGCCATTTCCTTCTCTAGCTCACTTTACAGTGGAGGAATCTAAAACAAACCAGGTTAAGTTACTTGGCCAGGGGTTTGAACTCAAGCCTTCCTGACTCCTGGCTTGGTGCTCTGCCCACTGTGTCACCTAGTTGCCCCAACAACCAAATCATCTGTCAACCTTTTAGTAAATATGTATTAAATGCCTGCTATGTGCCAGGTACCATATTAAGCACTGGGGATACAAAAGAAAAGCCAAAAGACAGTCTCTGTCTCTGAGGAACTTATAAGGTTTCCCTCTTCACTTATTTATTCATTCAGTAAAAATTTATGTGTTCCATACATTGTCCTAGGGGCTG
The DNA here is from genome assembly GCA_028658325.1 of Potorous gilbertii. Lineage (NCBI taxonomy): Eukaryota > Metazoa > Chordata > Mammalia > Diprotodontia > Potoroidae > Potorous > Potorous gilbertii. The sequence continues at coordinate 646,563,265 of CM053770.1, read as the reverse complement.
AAGGATATTCAAAGTTTGCATGCTACATAAACAAAGAAAATTAAAATGCAAAATAATTGCACTGGAGAGGTGCAAAATAAAATGCTATGCAAGGTCTGAGAGGGAAGGTTGCTACTGAGACAGGCTATTGGAACTGAAACAAAGCATGGGGTAACAGAGCTTTGCACCCTATTTGTGCTGACATGGAAGACATACTTTCCCAGTCTCAATCTTACAGTCCTTCCCTCTACTAGAACACTCAAAGTCCGGTCGACAGAGCAACCCTGTCCTGTTTCATCTGTACTCACTTTACTGGATGTTGCTGCTCTCACTTTTCTCCATCTGAATTTATTCTTGGCAGAATTATTCTTAGTTTTAACTCTGGAGGGTGATGTGATTTGAGCTTAGATGATGAGTAAGAATTAAGTAGGAAAAAAGGGTGAATAAGGATATTATAGGCACAGGGAACAATGCAGGCACAAGGGTGCCAAAGGACCAGATGAATTTGGGGAATGGAGCAGTGTATAGTTTAACTGAAGCACACAGGGAGTGTCTGGATGATAGAGATAGAAAGACAGACAGACAAACAGAGACAGATAGAGATAGAGAGACACAGAGAAAGAGATAGAGAGATGGAGACAGACAGAGAGTTAGAGACAGACAGAGACAAGAAAAAGACACACCCAGAGACATAGACAGAGATACAGAGAGAGAGAGACAGAGAGAGAGAGACAAAGAGAAACAGAGAGACAGAGACACACAGAGAGAAAGATGGGGAGGGATGGAGGGAGAGAGAGAGAAAGAGGAGTCAATGATTATGCTGAGATTGAGAACTTAAGAAATTAGAGTGTCAACTTGTCTTAGAAGTAAGGAAGTTTGGAAAAGAGGAAGGTTTAGGGGAAAGACATGCAGAGTTTAAGACGTATATGAGATATCCCATTGGAGATATCAACTAACATTTGGCAATGTAGGAATGAATTTCAATGAAGAGATTGGGATAAATATATAGTTTTGGAAATACCTGTATAGAGATAAAAGTTAAGCCTGAGAGCTGATGAGGTTACCGAGAGAGGGTAAATAGAGAAGAGGGTTCAGAACAGAGCCTTGGGAAACAACCACTATTAGGGGCATGATATGAATATCTTCAACAAAGCAGGCTGACAAAGAACAAGTGGTCAAATAGGTAGGAAATGAGTCAGGAGAAAATAATGTCAGGAAAAAGCAGAGAAAGGGGAGCATCTAGGATAAGAGTGGTATGAAATACATTGAAGAGATCTAGAAGTAAAGACCATCAGGTTTGATAGTTAAGAGATCATTGAGAACTTGGGAGAGAGCAGTTGCAGTTGAGTGGTGAGTTGAAATATAGACTGAAAAAGGTTAAGGAGTAAGTAAGAGGAAAGAAAATGCTGAAAAAGCTTCAAGCTGAAGGAAAAGGGAAACATAGGAAGTCATGGTACAATCTAATGAAGGTTTTTGAAGGATGGAAAACATGTTTGAAAATAGTATGGTAGAAATTTCCTGAAATAGGTAGAGCTGGTATTTGAACCCAGGACCACTGACTCAAAATCCACTACTATTTTGGAGGAACAAATAATTTAACTGGCCAAGCTGATACAACGAACAGAAGAAGGTTTTGTTTTGTCTCCAAGTACCATTCTTTGGTTCCTCATGAAAAGAGCTCACAGGAAAGAAAGGCAGAGGGTTACAGCCCAAAGTTGAAGTGGTAGAGTCATGCTTTAAATTCACTAAAATCCTAATTCTATTAAGTTTCATCAAACCTTTTTAACCAATAGATAATGACAGATTAAAGATTGGAAAGAGGGGAGGTGATTGAGGACACAATCTGTTGAAGACTAGAGAATATAGGATCAAGTGAACATGTAGAGAAAGGAGTTGGCAAGAAGACCAACTCTCAAAAACTGGTTATGTCAGACTAATCTTAGGTGTTTTTCTATAGGACTGTATATAAGAAGAATGCTATAGGAGGTATTATTTGTTTAGATTTTAGAAAAAAAATTTGACAAAATTTCTCATGTTAACTTTTTAGAAAAAGATATGAACAATTTTAAAGTACACTTGAAAATAATAGTTATCAAAAAGAAAAATATATTGGATTCCTTAAAGGGTATATTCAGGAAATGGCATGATAGGTGAAGGAATGCAAAAGTTTGGAAAAATTCATAAAACATGTTAAAACATAGGATGACCAGTAAGGATGGGTAGGAATTTGAAAGATAGAGAAGATATACAAGACATTTTGAGAAGGGAGAATCATTGAGGTGGTTAAAAATAAAAAGGAGAAAATTAGCATATTAGGGTGAGAGGAGAGGACATAGGGCTTGTGATTCAAGTGGGAATTCTATTTTGGGGAAGAATGGAAAATAAAGTTACATAAATAAGACAAGTATATAAGATATAAATAATGACAAGTCTTCCCATAGAAATTCCTTTCATAAGTGTTTGATGGCAGAATGTTCACATCAAAATTTCAACTTTGAACTATCTGTATTGTTGGTTACTTTTGGTAGTCTGCTCTTTGACTCAAACTGATAATAGAGAACTGAATGGAAATGATTCCCTAAGCCATTAATCCCAGAAAACACCAAGTCTTTTCAGTAACTGGCATTTCATGTAGCATTATCTGGAATAGCATTTGAAAGAGGAATCTTGGAAAATAGCTTGAGGTCAACTGGATGCTGAATAGCAGGCAAAGAAAAAAACAGGGGAATAGGTATTCCACCCATACATGGATATTGACCAATGGCAGTTATGCCTCTTTCCTTTCTTAGGAAATGCGGGAAAAATGTTATTGGAGTCTATATCCATCTACCCATCTAACCCATTGAGTCTGGTTAAGATACTTGGAGAACAGACTAAGGAATAGAATGAAACAGCAGAACAATAATCTAGAATTCAGGCAATGATCCTTTTAAAGGCAGCTAGCTGGGTGGCACAGTGGATGGAATACAAGACCTGGAGTCAGGAAGATTCATCTTTGTGAATTCAAATCCAGCCTCAGATATATTATATACTAGCTATGTGACCTTGGGCAAGTCACTCAACTCAATTTGCTCATTTGTAAAATGAACTGGAGAAAGAAATGGCAAACTATTCCAGTATCTTTGCCAAGAAAACCTCAAATGGGGGCACAAAGAGTCAAACATATAAACAAGAAGTCCTTATAAAAACTTGACCAGTCCCATTACTTATTTGACTGAATCAGTATCATCTTTAAATATTACTCTTTTGCCTCATTTTCCTTCTGTCTTCACTCATCACCACTAATCCTTCTCACTAAGAGAGATAAATTCCATAATATTTCATCAGCAATGTTATTTCCTAGTTTGTTATCATCAGTGTAGTTGAGGGAAATAGAACCTTCATGCATTTTCTATTTCTAATCTTTTTAAAAGAGGTAGGAATGGATGATAGAGAATAATATGATGATAAAGAAGGAGGAGGAGAAGAACAAAAGGAAGGAGAAACAAGAACAAGAAGGAAAAGGAGGAGAAAGAGAAAGAGAAGAAGAAGAGGAAGAAGAGGAAGAAGAAGAAGAAGAAGAGGAGGAGAAAGAGAAGGAGAAGGAGGAGGAGAAGAAGAAGAAGAAGGCAAAGGAGAAGGAGGAAGGGGAGGAGGAGAAGAGGACAAAGATGATGATTGTGATGATGATGATGATGGCAGCTAGCATTTATACAACATTGTAAGGGTTATAAAGTGCTTTACAAATATTATCTCAATTCATCCCCACAGGGTCTCCATTTTACACTGCTGCACCAGAGATGGTAACGCCCTTGGTGTATTACCCATAAGTGTTTTGCTTCCATGTTCATGACTTTTTGTTTATGACATTTGTCATTCCATCGTTCCTTCTGCTTTTCAGTTCTACTTTCATCCTTCATTCTCATCATGGTTTCTAAAACTCTATCCATTAGTTCTTTCCACCAGCTACACTCTCCTACGTTTCCCATTCTGATACCTTGGTGAACCTGTTCAACTCTATCCTATTCTCTATTCTTGAGTCCTTTGTATTCTTATCATGAATGATGATGAAGAAAGAAAGGAAGGAAGGAAGGAGGGAAGGAAGGGAAAGAGGGAAGGAAGGAAGAAAGGAAGGAAGGGAGAGAAGTAGGGACAGAGGAAAGAAAAAAAGGAAGGAAAGAAGAAGGGAAAGAAGGAAGAAAGAAAGAAAGAAAAAGGAAGGAAAGGAGAAAGAAAGTGAGCGGGGGAAAGGGGAAGGAGAAAGGGAGGAAGGAAGTAAGAGAAGAAAAAGTTAAGGAAAAAAATAAAAAGGAGAAAAAGTGTCTACACGATGGATAAAGTACTGAACCTGGAGCTTAGAGTCAGGAAGAAGTAGGTTCAAAACCATTTCAGAACTTGTTTCTGGGAATCTTGAGGGAGCGTCTTAACGTGTCTGTGTTGGTTTGCTCATACGTAAAATGAGGGTAATCATGATACCTACCTCATAGGCTTGATGTAGAAACCAATGGAGCTACCACACGTAAAGCAACTTTGCATGCATTAGAGCATGGTACAAAAGGGAGCCAGAAACAGTTGCTAAAGCAGTAATTATCTTCATGGTTATAGCCAAATAGCTTCAGTTTCACAGTACATTACAATACACCTAATAGTAATAACGTAAATGTTAAGCTTTCCAAAGCAATATCCTTAAAATACTACCAATGATGCAGCTTGTATAAACACTGTTAATCTTATTTTATAAGTAAGGAAACTGAGGCTCAGAAAAATTTGATCACTTCCCAAGGGCCATACAGCTCATAAGCTTCAGCAGGTGTAAAGCCCAAAGGACTTGAAGTCTTTTGTTAATCCCACAAAACCTAAAACATTCCAAAGAACTTAATGGCATTTTCAATTGATCCCCAAACTTGGAGGTGGGGAGAAGAAATCACCTAAAAAAGAAAACCAGGGTACAACAGAATGCTCTGTCTCAGGAGCCTGGACAAAGATGGCAAGCCTGGACCGGAAGAAAGATTCAGCTCTGGGGAAAGAAACAATTCCAGGATTTTTCTCTTTAGTCAAAACAAAACACAGATTATTGATGGAAAATAGGTCTTTTGGAAGACCTGGCAATCTTCTCCACTCCTAAGGACAGGAATCATCTGGGATCAACCATTCTTTAGAGAAGCTTTTCTACCCCTTTGGTGCAATTAGACTGGGAAGAGGACATTTGTCTGGTGGAGTCTCCAGTAGGAACCCAAACAACATTCAGGGAATGACCACTGGGGTCTATTTTTAGTCCTGCAGCACAAACAAGCCAACAGTAACCCCATGGGAATATGTTCTGTTGTAATGGGGAACTAGCTGAATGTATTTGGTGCTACATTCTTTTAAATGTTAGCCCACGTTGGAGCAGTAATTGGTTCCCCTGATGAGGGGAGAGGGTGTAGCATAAGGCTATGGGAACCAAGACAGATGGTAGAAATCAGAGCCATAGGCTCCAAAGACGGAATACATTTCTCCTCTGCAATGTTAAAATTGATATTCACTTCAGAACGATGACAACAACCTTCAAAGCACTCAGAGGAATCTCTGCTCTCTTCTCCCTTCTTTTGCAAAACCTGGCAAATGACTATTACTTTAGTTGCCAAGCAGAACACAGCCAAGAACCAACTCATTTAATTTTCACTTGAATGGTTGGGCACTCTTCTTTCTGCATGCCAGGCTAATCAATGAAGGTATTTCTTTACTGCTGTCAAGGCAGCCATCATATAGAATGATTAAAGGACTGAGTGTGAATCAAAACTGGAGAATGGAAAAAGTTACCAGAAGAACTATTCTTCTGCAATATGGGGATAGACAAAACCCAGGCCCTAGACTATCTTATCAAGAACTGATTAGATCTATGCTCCGAATTCTGAAGGACTGTAAGATGGCTGTTGGTAGGGACAATTCCTCTTTTCATCTTGGCGTATTCCTCTACCTTCCAGCACAGTGCCGTGTTAGTAGTGTTCCACTGCAGATGTGCAATAAATAGTAATTGAATTGGTATAATAGCTTGACAGAGATATTGAAGGGGAAAATCAAAAGTCAATGGAAAAAATAAATTGGAATCTTTGGTAAAAAGTACAGGTTGAAGAGGAGAAGGGAACAAGGCAAGAAGCATTTGTTAAGTATCTACATTGTGCCAGGCATTGTGCCAAATGCTTTCCAATGATCTCATTTGATTCTTACAACAACCCTGGCACTATTATTCTACTCATTTTATTGTTGAAGAAACTGAGGCAGTCAGAGGGTAAGAATCTTGCCCAGGGTCAGGCAACTGGCAAGGATCTTAAGTCATTTGAATTGAACTCTTCCTGCCTCTAGCTCTAACATCCTATTCACTGTGCTACCATGATGGCTTATGTTTAAGTATATAAGATAAAACTGAGCTGAGGACATAAATATACAGGTCCTTTTTCTTTCTCTTTTCTTTTCTTTTCTGTTTTTAGAAGGAATAGGATTTCAGGAGAGGGAGCTGGGGATCTTTCAGGTGAAACAGGTTGAACAAACACAATAGAAGCAAGTAGCTTCTGTTTGTGTTGATTGTCTGAGAAGAGTTTGTTTTTGACTTAATCTTAAGGCTCATGTAGATAAGTGGTGCTCCTTGATTGGTTGAAAACTCCACTTTTTCAACAGAGCTGGACCTGAAATTTACAAATAGGGGGTGCAGATTTGACCAGATTTGAAATGGGACAAAGAGAATGAGAGAGGAGATGAAACCAATGCCAAAGGACATTTACAGAGAAAAAGTTTTAGGACTTCCACCTGGGAGGGGGATTTCTTCGCCCAGAGGAATGTGAATATGTTAATGATTAATTATGCATGCATAAAATAGAGAGACCAGATGACCACTGGGTTAGAATAGTGGGTAGAAAAAAAAGGAGAAAGTATGTGTATGCCTTGGGCAGTCAACTACACATACATGGGGCAGTCAATTGGCACAGTGGGAAAAGTGCTGGGTCTAGAGTCAGGAAGGCCCATCTTCCTGAGTTAAAGTCTAGCCATGGACACTAGTTGTGTGACCCTGGGCAAGTCATTTAATTTCTGTTTTCCTCAGTTTCCTCATCTATAAAATGAACTGCAGAAGGAAATGACAAACCACTCCAATATCTCTGCCAAGAAAATTCCAGATAGAGTCACTGAGAGTCAGACATCAATGAATCATCAATGAATGAAAAACAACTTAACACTTACACATATGTAAGCTATTTGGATGGGGAATTTAAGTTTCTGGGTGCTGCCTTAATAGGACTCTGCTAAAATATTGTCAGCACTTTTACTTTACAAAATAGCTTCACTTGCCACTGCTTTCCTGGGTTTGTGAGTTGTCTATGAATAAGCATGTAATGGTGGGGCTGTTGAAGGGAAAGTTGAGTGAAGAAAAATAAGGGGGTGGATCTAACACAAAAGCCAGTGGAGACTGAGATTTCTCTTGTTTTTTGCTGAGTTTGGATATTGACTATTGGTAATGGAGCATATAACTGTAGGGCAGAGACCTCCATGCTCCTATTGACATTAGGCTTGTATAGCTCATGGGGATCTGGACATATTCTGGACCATCTGCTTGAAAGCAAATCTGATCAATACAATGATAATCCATACTTCCAGAAGACTGAAGATGATGCAAGCTCTTCCTCTCTTAACAGATAGACTGTGGATTCAAGATGCTGAATGAGGCCAAGATTTTTGCACAAGGTCAGTCATTGGATTTAATTTGATCAACCGTTCATAATTGTTATAAGGGTTTTTTTTCTTTCTTTTTTTTTGGTTGGGGCAGGTCGGGGGAGGACATGTGAGAGGAAGGGAAAAGAAATGTTTGCTAAATGAAAAAAGTAAAAATTAAATTAAAAAACAAAATAAAACTGGGTTTCTGGGTTAAGCTCCAAGTCTAGGCAAAAGAATCTCTCTCAGATTTTTCTTTTTGATCCTGAAGACTTACTTCTGCACCATCAATCCCCTTCTCTCCATTGACACAACCATCACTGTATTTCAGGCTCTTGTCACCTCTCATCTGTATGTTTAAAAAGTTATTTATAAACTTTATTTATATTTTATTTATTTATTCATTCATCTGCCTACTTATGTGTATATGTATTTATTATAAATGAACACCGTACCTGGCACATTTTTGTTGTTCAGTCATTTCAGTCCTATCTAACTCTTTCTTACCCATTTGGTGTTTTCTTGGCAAAGATACTGTAATAGATTGCCATTTCCTTCGTCAACTCATTTTTATAGATGAGGAGACTGAGGCAAACAGGGTTAAGTGACCTTCCCAGGGTCATACAGCTAGTAAGTGTCCGAGAATCTTCTTGACTCCAGGTCTAGCACTTTATTCACTGTGACACCTAGTTGCCCCCTATGTGCCTGGCATGTAGTAGGTGCTTAATATTTATTGATTAACTAAAGAGTATACTAATTGGTGTCCTTGCACCAACTCTCTCCCCACTTCAATTATCTGCTACCTTCAATTCATCTTCCACAAGATGCCAAAGTAAGTTTCCTAAAATTCAGGTATGACCATATGATTCCTCTACTAAATAAACTCTAGCCGTTTATTATGACCTCCAGGAATAAATATACACTTCTCTGACATTTAAGGTTCTTCACAATTGAACCCAGCCTACCTTTCTGCCTTGTTCTATACGACTCATTTTTACACATATTATGCTGAAGCCAAGGTGTCCGTCTTAATGCCCTTCATATACGCTACTCTAGCTCTCATCTCAGTGCTCCTATATTAATAGTTTCTGATGCCTGGAATGTACTCTCTCCTTATGTCTTCCTCTGAGAACCCCTAGTTCAAGTCCAGAGTCATCTCCCTCATCTCCTGAGTTACTGTCTATGTGAGCCCTTTCTTCATATTCTGAACTACTTATGCTTTTTCCCAAATTGGGAAAATTTAAGCTCCTCTGGAAGTCAGGGACTATTTGATTTTCACTTTTGTCTACCCAGAGTCCAGCATAGTGCCTGGAATCCAATAAGCACTTAATAAAAACGTCTTGATCAACCGTCTGGGCCACTGATCTTGAGAGTGGTTGCTGTGAGCAGATTTATTTCCTTCATATTTTGATCTTATATTATTAAATAATTTTTGCTTTGTATTATTGAGATGAAGCCTTAGTTATCATTAGCAATGCCTAATCTGAAAAAGACAAAAAGGATAGGGACTGTTGTGGGGAGCATAAAATAAGCCCCAAACTCCTGGGCAATGGAGACTATTGCCCCATTGCCTTTTTGGTCCTCTGTTTAAAGCACATATTTCTATGGGTACCTACCATGTCTAATTGGTCTCCCCTCAGTATTCCAATGATGATTTCACAGAATTACATTTATATTATTGGTTGAAAAGTTATCTGACTCCAAACCTAGTCCATGATCCCGAAATGATCGTAGGAGCATAGATCAAGACAGGCATGTCAAAATCAGATAGAAATGGGGATCATTAAACTGTACATAAGGAGACCTGTGGGCAGCATATTGACTTAGGAAACTTCATGTATGTATAATACATATGTATGTATGAATTATGTATACATATATACATAGGCACACATACATATATATTTACCTATCGACACATTAAAATCAGAAAGAGCTATATTTTAATCTGATTCAAGCTATACTTGCTACACATTTGACACTGCTAGATGGAGAGATGCAAGGGGGTCTCAAAGATCATATATTTTTCTTTTTTAAAATGAGAAAACTGAGTCCTTGAGAAACAAAGACTTACTCCAGATTATATAGTTATTATATTATATTTTATAGCAGAGCTGGTATTCAAACTCAGGTCCTTTGACTCCAAATTCAGCACTTTCCATTAAATACGAATTCACTTTGGAAAAACAAACCAAAAAACACTTTGCAATTCACTACAAAGATTACTTTGTATAGACTGCACTCAAACTTCATGCAAGTTATATGCGAGCAGGTGGGATAGAGGGAGACTGAAGGTGGATTTATATGGTGCCCAGAATTTGAACATAAGTAGTCCACAGGCATAAAGGAATGTTAATAAAGGGAAGAGAATGCCTAGAGCACCTATGTGAACATCTATTAAGGGCACACAATGTGAAAAATGAAATGATGCCTACCCTCTTGGAGCTTACAGTATAATGGAAAAAGAAAGAATGTTTTAAGCATACTTGTTTTAAGCATGTATGATGAAAATGGAGAGACATAGTGCTATGAGAAATTCCAGGGAGAGATCTGACTTTAAACTGAAGGCTTCACACTACACCTCTCCCCCTACTACTAAGTACACCAAAATAATTTGACTGCCTTTTCTGCCTCAGTTTTCACACCCATATAGCAGTGGATCATTTAACTTGGGTTAAGAAAATTCCTTTAAATTCCTTTGGATGGTCACCATACCCTTTAAAATACACGTAAGAAGAATTGTAAACTATTATCAAACTCATGACAGTATACGCCAAATCACTACTAATAAGATAAATGAAAATCAGATCAACCCTGAGGTTTTACCTTACACACTGCAACTTGGTAAAGAAGACAAAAGATGGGAAGAGTCAATAGTGGAGGAATTTGGGGAAGGTAGGCATGCTGGAGAACTGTTAGTGGAGTTGTGAACCAGTACAACCTTTTTGGAACAATTAGGTAGTATGTGAAACAAATGATTGTAATTTCCATACCTTTTTGGATATATAGATTCTACTACTAGGTTCATGCCTTAAATAAGCCATTGATAGGAAGAAGAAGGTTCTCATATACACTAAAATATTTATAGTTGCACTTTTTATGATAACAAAGAATTGGAAACTAAATAAGAAATGTAAATGGAAAAAAATAAAAAAATATCAAAACTGAATGTTGTAATATTTACAAAGAATAATTAAAACTCCAAAGAAGAAATATAAGCAGAAGCAGTAGGTCAATGAATGAGTATCCAAGTCTATATTACACGTTTGTAGTTTTTTTTTGATACATTGATCATTTATATTGATTTTTCTTCTTTTTATTTGTCTTTAAAAATAGTATATCTTGTTTGGCTTGGGATGGGAGTAAGGAAGAAGATACTAGAGGAAATTGTTTTGCTATGAAAATGAAAACAATAGGACTTATTCTGAAAAGAAAACTAACCAATTTTATCTAAAATGATGTAATTTCAAAGGTAAAATTATTTAATTTTAAATCAATAATATTTCTTATGCTCTCCTAAGAATAATTTTGGCAAGACAACTCAATATATTAAAGAACAAAGCAAAACAACATAAGCACTACATATTCCTTAGAGTTGTTATGAGAAATGTACTTTGTAAACTGTAAAAAAATAGTTAATATCGGCTATTGCTTTGTTTCTTTGGCAGATTCTTAACATCAACCACAAATTTGGAAAAACTTTTAAATAAAGAAAAATAAGGACTATGTTTTCTTTTAAATACTTTCATGACTTTGTCTATTTCTGACATAAAAGCTTATTTCTTGACAGGTATTATATTGAACTCCAAAACTGTCAGAATAGATTTCATTCTTCCCACCTTAACTTCTTTTTTTCTGTATACAAGAAACATCTAAAAAAAATAAAGAAACATACAGAATGAAAATGAAAGGGTGGAACAAAATTAACTATGAAGTAGATGAATCCAAAAAAAAGGATGAGTTGCAATATGTTATGCTGTTAGACACACCAAAGATAAAACAAACAAAAAAAAGTACAGGTAAGAAAAAAACAGGGAAGCTATAAGCAGCTTAAAGTAACTGTAGATTAACAATAGTAACACTAAACTTATCCACACTAAACTTCATTGGTCTAAATTCACAAAGAAAAAATTAGCGGAACTATAAAAAGAAAGACAAAGATATAATTGTATAAGATTTCTAATATTATTCAGAATTGAATAAATCTAACAGAAAAGTAAATAAGAAAAATAATGAAGAAAAAACCAAGGGTTTATATTATGTACTTATTTGGCAGACTGGGAAAGCCTTTGGGCACCATTTCAGAAAAATGTTTGTAAATGCACAAAATACATAGGATTACAAAAACTCAGTATCGTTGAAATATAGTTACTACAATATTTTAGAATCCAAGCGCACAGACTCCAGATTAAGAACCCTTGATATGAAATGTTACAGAAGAGATGAGAGATCTAAGATGTCCTCTAAATAGAAACATTAATGTATTTCTTATTGCCACATAATACTATTAAAAATAGAACATGTTAGAGCACTAAAAATATTAAAAGACATAACTATTAAATATATTCATGAGAGACTATAATGAAATAAAAATGGTTATTAGAGGGCATAAGCTAAAGATGTAGCTCTATTTTAATTGTGATATTGTGATTCATTAGTGGATCACAAAACAAACCATAGGAATAATTAGTAACTATATAAAAGGAAAGTGGTTGAATACACCCAGCTCTCTTGTGAATTGCGGGTCAATCTGACCCTGCTCATAAGCTTATTAATACAAACCTGAAATAACAATGTAAAAAATGAATATTTTAAAAGCCCAAAATACAAGAATCTTCAGTGCTTATAGAAGAAATTACAGCAATGTTTAAACTCCCAATCAGAGAAAAGAAAATTTTAAATTCAAAGAAATTGATCTTCAGAGGAGGCTCCATATATAACAGTAACTGGGGGTCCAAGAGTCTGGCTGAAGGAAAAAAAAAATCTCTCTTTGGCTCCTACCCTAATGTGGATGGAGCTTCTCTTTCCCATCTCCTTCATTCAAAGGGATATAGTGTATATTTGTGTGATGCTTTGAAGTTTACACTTTTCTCCCAACTGTAAGCTAATCAGATTGTTATTCCAATTTTAAAAATGAGTAAACTATGCCTCAGTGACTAAGTGACTCACACAGTTAGCGTGATTAAAGCGAGGTTTGAATTCAGGTCTCCTGGTCTCCAAGTCTGACACTATCTCCGCATACTGGGACAGTCTAATGAGTCTCCAGGGTTCTGATTATAAGGAGTCCTTTTAAATTTAAAATTATTTTACAGTCCCTATCATGGTAGTAATTCTATAATTAGTGTTAGTTATTCAAGAAAGTAGACAATGATAAAAAACCTTATCAGAATTCAGTAATGCATTGAAAGGAATTTTGAAGTATATAGGGTTTTCCCAAATGGGATTTTAAGTGAATGTCAAAAGAATATAGACTGTAGCTACTCCTTGTCTACTGGAGACCAAAAGGATGAACTCCTATACCTCACAATCAACCATCTTCTATTTAAATACTTTTGTTTTCTGTATTGGCTAAGTGTTTTCTAAAAGAAACTTGTTTATGTAAGATATTGAGGTGTGTGTGTGTATGTGTGTGTGTGTGATGTTCATAGGAAGTGGATTGACGGACTAGAGTTGCTCTCAAAACATAAAAAGGAAATTCTCATTATGAATCAGTGGATATTTCCTCTGGCTACTGGCTCCATTATGAATCAAAGATATTGTTCCTTATAAATTGAATTATGAATCTCCCTAAAATATTAGGAATAAAAGAAAAATGCCATGCAAATTCAGATCTTATTACAACTCTGAGCACAATTAAGCCAAATAATGGTGTTAGGGCAAACAGGCTTGGCAAGAAGGGCACAGGAGATCCTTTCCTCAGGAGACAACTACCCTGGGGACCTCAGATGCATTAGTTCTTCTCTGTAGGTTAAAGAGTCTCCTTCTTTTCTCCCTCCTAATGGAGGATTAGCATGTAGTGACTGAGAGAAAGTAACAGCCATAAAGATGCCAGAGGGGAAGCATTGATAAAGATTGGCTCTGCCCATACAAGGATAACCCAGAGAGATGGTGTTCCTCTTTAACCATCTTGAACTCCCAACTAGTATGCTCAATGTAGTTACACTACTATAGTATATTTAATTAGCTAAAGCTTCCCATTTTCAGCCATGCTGAGAGAGAGAGAGAGAGAGAGAGAGAGAGAGAGGGAGAGAGAGAGAAGGAGAGAGAGAGAGAGAAAGAGACGGAGAGAGAAAGAGACAGAGACAGAGAGAGAAGGGGCGCGAGACTTACTCAGATGCATCCTTGACTTTTTATTCACTCAAGTAACTACATTAATAACTGGGGGAGAAATACAAATCTCTGAAACTTGAAGGAATGATATTCAATAAGTATGCACATAATATTACACTGGAAAATGTAGCCCAGACCCTTCATTTTGTGGAATAAGGGGGAAAAAGAAGAATACATATCTAGAAATGTGAAGCAACTTACCCAAGTTCAAATACATAATAAAACAAATGTCTGAACTAAGCTTCTCCAATTTCAAATCCTGTTTTATTCACTACTGCCTCTCAAATGTATGCCTTGTTAATTTAACAAATATTGATTGAGTTTCTACTATGTACACATGAGTGACACCATGGAAAATACAAGAGATAGGTGTAAGAAGCTTCCTAGCCTGGTGGATTATATTGAATATAATACAGATGGTGATGATGATGAGTGATGATGATGATTGCTGACCTTTATATAACACTTGATACACATTAGTTCATTTGAGAAATATATAATCAAAACCAGAATGCAGAGTATAAACACTAAATGTTCTTAGACACACCTGCTTTTGTCCCATTTCTGTGCGTCAAAGGCACCTTTTGTTAGAAAGGGTGTAGACTCACAGAATGTTAGAATTAGAGGGCCGCATAGTCCGTATTGTTCCTTTTATAAATGTAAGATAGTTTTGTGGTTGTTGTCTAAGTATTTTTTAAAAAGAAGTGACTTGATAGCATATGGCAGTGATAGATATTTGATCTGCAATCTGGTCCATCTCTCTCCAAGGGATGCTAAAATATCTATCTTGGAGAAGGAGCAAGAGGAGGGCTCTAACAAGGCATTTGCTTCTTTTCCTTTACCTCTTTGCAAGAGAGATATTAATCTAGAATTGTATCCATTCACCATATATCAAATAGCTGCAAATTTAAGGATATAACTCTTGGAATTGAGCCTCAGGACACATGCCACTTTCCCCAATTACTATTGAGGGAAGAGTAATAGTTTGATATTGCCAAATTAGCTCCCTCTCAGCAAACATTAGCTACAGAGACTATCATCATGAATAGGGAATAGTGAGGAAATCACATTTTTGGAAGCAAAACAATAAATAGAAGTCAAGGAAGTTATGAAAATTAGAATAGGTCAAAGAACATATAAAAGCAAAGGTGCTATTTCGTTAGGAAGACATAAAACACCTCAGTTCAACCAAATGAAGCAGAGAAAAAAATAGATCTGTAGTGGAATGGACGATTTTCAAGCAATTCTGATAAGAAAGCCAAAGCTGAATAGGAACTAGGGAATGTCAACATAAGAGTCCAAAAACATCAAGAAAAGGAAATTTATTTGGGAAATTGAAAGGGGTTGTGTATAGTATACTCCACCTATAATAATTCATCAAGGTGCTGCTTTCCCATTGCCCCATTAACATTTGACATTTTTTTTTGCCATCTTTCCCAATTTTTCTTATAGGAACTTGTTTTCCTAATTTGTTTATGATGTGATCTTTTTTCATCTGGTTCATGTATCTATTTGGAGCTTATTTGGTGTAAGGTATGAGGTGTGGGGGCAGTTTTTTTAATCAAATGATTCCATATCCTAGGAATTGGGGTCTTTGTGTTTACTGAACACTAGGCTGCAATATTCATTTGCTTCTGCAGCTGCCTTCTCACCTGAAACTTCCTTTTATCCTTCTTTATATATTCAAAAGGATATATAAAAATATCCTTTTATTCTTACTCTGGATCATCCCCTCCAACTCTACAACCCCTTTCTTATATTGGTAGTCTGTCCTAGAACCTTTGTTTTGAGGAAAGGTTCAAGGTAGCCATTTTTTGTCCCTCTTCAAGCTCCACTGCTGATGCTCCAGACTTCCCCACTGTCTCTTTTCTTTTTCAGCTTCCTTTTATGTTATCTCTGCCAATTAGATTGTTAACTGTTTGCGGGAAGGTGCTATCTTCCTTTATGTTAAGAAGCACCAGTACTTAGCAGAGGGCCTGGCACATAGTAGGTATTTAATGAATGCTTATTGACTGATGAACACAAAGGAAAGTATGATGGGGAATGAATAGACATTAGATGAGTATCACTTTTACCTGAATAAATACAAGAAGGTTGAATGCACACACACACACACACACACACACACACACACACACATACTTTGGGGTAAAGTATATCTAACTCAATAAAGGAAAAAAAACAGGGATAGGGCAGGTAAAGGAGTTAGCAGGGGGCAATATTGGGGAGGAAGTAGCTGAAAGTATAACAAATTTCTTAATTCTTAAGGAGGATTAAAAGGGGGGAAAAACAAAAATACAAGAATCTAAAGGGGTGCCTTAGATTGACTCTTCAGATAATTGTGGAATTGTTGAACACATTTAAGTTTAAGAATGGAATGCAATATTATTGTGCAGCAAAAAAAAAAATGACAAAACAGGGTTGATTTCAGGGAATCCTGGATAGTATTAGTTCTCATCAATGGCATGACCAATGATGTCTCCAGAGGACCCATGAAGAAACATATCACCTACCTCCAGATAAAAGGGTGATGAAAGCCAAAAGGATGACAAAGTGGGTGCAAAAAGAGACGTATTTTTGGGCATAGCTATTACGTATTCATTTTCTTGAATCTCTTAGTTGTTACAAGGTTCTCGCACCCCTTCTTTCTTAGTTAATTGGTATACGGCTGGGTGTGGAGAGTGAAAGGTTTAGTAAAAGTGATGTCAAAAAAAGCATCCATCAAAGCATTTTAAAAAATGCATAGATGAGCACCGAAATTAGTATAGACCAAAAGGACAGTTTTGCAAGTAATGTACAAAATTTAGAATTTAATTTTTAAAAAAACAAGGAGCATGAAAAAGATATTCATGGTTTCATAGAAAATGATCTTTTTATTTCCTTCTTTGCATGCAGAAATACTGCTTTTTTGTGTTTAAATTTGAAAATTTAAAATAAGATTTTTAAATTAGTAAATGAAGAAACTGAGGCATAGAACTTAAATGAATGATCCAGGTTTGCGGAGTCAGTTAGTAGCACAGACAAGGCCAGAACCTATGTTTCCTGAAATCTATACCATGTTGCCAGCCCCAGGAGGTAAGAGATTAGTTAAAATGGTCCTGCTCATTATGCCTTCTCTCTTAATAAAATTCTTAAAATAATCATTTCACTATTTATTGCCCATAGTACTAACCAAACAGCAGACATAAAATCTTCAGCAATACTGAATAATACAAAACAATACCCCTTCACACTAAATTATATACTTAATCACTATGTAATTTAATCTTCTATTGCAACCTATTCCAAATCAGAATGAAATAAACTCAAAACGAGATATAGACCCTGGACCCTCTAAGATATAAAATTTTTTAAATATCAAAAAACACAGAAGACACAGACCCAAGTGTGTGGAATCTGCAGAGGCCATGTCTTCAGTGCTATAACCCTACTTACCTTTCCAACCCTCTCCCGTTCCATTGAGTTTGATCCAGGTTCATTTTGGACTAGTTGCTGCTCCAGCCTATAGAGCCATTGTAAGGAGATTGAAGGCTATAGAACGATGATACTGGGGAGGTATAAGTGGGTTTGGGTGTGGCCTTTTAGACTGTAGTTGGAGAATTCTCTCCACATTGAGATTATAGAACATAGGGAATGCTACTGCATTTGAGCCTTCTGGTCCAGTTATTTCCCACTGCCAAGTTATAGAAGGTGCACTTGCAAATGAATGCTTTGGTGGATACAAAATCTAGTATTTACTTGCAATAGAGTAGAGGCATTATTCGTCAAGACCTGATAAATGACACAGAATAAGTAGTGGAATGCTTGCGGACAGGTCAACAAAGTTTAGAAGAAGGGAAAAGCCCGTACCTTGGTGTTTGACCTTGTGTTTACTGTCTTGTATTATTTTCTGGAGTGGGAAAAGTACTCATGGGTATCTGTATTGATCTAGGTTTGTGGTTTATGCCACATACTTCTAGTAACCCCCAAATCACATACAGCAAAGTTGAGGAGACAAGAAAGGATAGCTTGCTGGCAGCCATATTCAGTGTTGCATTGCCTATCAGATTTGTATTCTCAGACCCTATTTGCTTCTAGTTTATTATTCATCAGGAAAGGTGCTTGGGGTACTAAAAAACCTATCTGATGGAATTGTAGTACGCATAGAATAATTTCCCAACTTTAACTCCATGGTCTGGTAAACTCTAAAAAATAGGTTTACTTGTCTACAAACTTTCGCTATCAAAAATCCTTACTAGTTAAACCTGTCAACTTAAAAAGCAAACTCTTTATTGTCATTTGCTTTCCTACATTCTGCATTCCTCTCCTTGAACTCAAAAGAATGGAGAACAGCTAATGAGGCTATAGAAGGTGGAATATTAAAATATTTTATTGTTTAAAGCATAGTTTGGGTTGAAAAAAAATGGGCTAAAGGACAAGGCATGCTCAGTGGCAGAGGTAGAAGGAGAGGGACTGAATCCTCAATAGTTCTAAGGTATGGGCTTTTTAGAGAGTGAGGAAAGGAGGAAGGGAGTGATCTGAGGTTTCCAACTTGAAGCTGGGAAATATTGTTTTATATACTACAATTTCTTCAACTAAGTTTCCTTGTACCCCAAGCACCTTTCCTTAGGAACAGGAACTAGACTTTATAAAATCTAGCATGGTAACCCTTAAACAATAAAGGAGAAGAGTATGTCCTCTCTAGCTGGATCTTCAACATCCAAAGCATTTCCTAATGAATGGCTTGTATGTACTGTACAGTCAAAGATGTGACTGCTTCACTGATAGAGGTGGTAGTTAACAGCTAAAAATGCTGTGCCCTAAAATATCTTCCTCACCTGTTTGCCAGGTGCCTGAAATTCCCATAACTGGGTATTTGAGTCAAGGTTTTAGTTTCTATGAGTTGTATCCTTTAAAATGGTACCAGGAATCCTTGAATTAGTTGAGTAGAGATTAGCTAATCAATCATTTAGCAAGTTGTTGAGGCAAAGGGAGAGGAGGCAAGGAGGAAGAAAGAACTTGGGCCTGAACAGGGATGTTGGATGCTCAAGAAGGGGACATCAAAGGGAAGAGAAGAAGGGATGTAAAGAAGATATAGTACCCAGGGACAGCCTTGAGTGTGGAGCCTACCCCACTGCTTTGTGGAAATGTATTGCCTATGGCAGGTAGCCAGTCAGCCCACTATTGAACGATCTGAATTAGAGTCAGAAAACACCTAAGGTCATTTACTTCAACGTCTTCTTTTTACAGATGAGGAAACTAAGGCACAGTGAGGTTAAGTGAATTGTCCAATGTCACATAAGGATTAAGTTTATTTATCAGGGTTCATTTTCTAGGGGCCAAGAGAGGCAGTAACTAAATTATCTATTAAGTCCTCTTCCAAATGGGTAACCAATAAGGATTAATTGATATTGGACAAAATCAGTTACGCTGCATTTATCTCACTGACTGCTTGTCATTTTGATTTGGTTGATAGAGGATCAAAATTGCCAGTCTAACTACACTAGATTATGATCATATCATTCATATAGACATAAATAATAAAGGCAACCCTAACATAATCATAAGACCATGTCTACATTATACAACAGAATTAAAAAAAATATCATCCATACAAATGATTTATTTAGCAAGGCATACAGTTGCAGAAACAAATGAGGTCTAAGGCTCTCAGTAGTACAAGAACTTTGATTTCTACATAGGAATAGACAGTTGATAGGGGTGAAAAAACAGAACACTTGGTTTCTTATTTGTGGAGGGGATTGGAGACACTGAGATGAGAGGGAGAAGGGTAAGACTTGTGACATTCCTTAAGTTGAGTGACAGTTGGGAGGGAGAGTGACTTCTCCAAAATCAGGTGACATTTATGAAGCTGAGGCTTAATTCACAAAATGATGTATAAAGGGCAAAATGAAGTTATTCATGCTACTTTAATGTAACAGTTAAAAAATAACTAAAGGGAAAAACCTCAGATTATTTTTATTGAAAATTAAGGATTCCCATATTAAGTAACTAACTCCATTTAGTTTAATTCCACAAATATTTTATTGCAAACAATATTTATCATGCCAATAGTGAGAAGACAAAAATTGTTACCTCTAGTTTCCACCGTATCGATTTCTGTTGTATTGATTCTACAGTGTAATGTATTTTATACTGTATTTATTTTTATAATTGAGTCTACATCTTCCTACAGCCACCTTTCTATGTCTTTGAGTTGTGCTTAGGAATTCGGATTTCCCTCTGACTTAGCTTAAAAGAAAAGTGATCTCTCATACTTTTACCCCCTGAGATACTTCCTGGATATCTATAAAGCCCAACAAGTTAACTTGTTATCCCTAAAAGACATGCAGTCTGTCCTTGCCTGTTTTTGTTTAATTTAAGAGAGTTTTTATAATCTCTTTCAAGGAGACAGCAAGTCTGGAAGTTTAGATCCCTAGCAAAGATTGCAAGACATAGATGGGTCCCATGAATCAATCAAGCATTTTTATTGACAGAAAAGATTGGTAATTAGTTCCATATGGGTGCTAGCCTTCTCTCCTTGATGTAACCAATTATACTATTTTCCGTATCTACCCATTTATGTTCTTTGTTCTTTGGCACCTAGGAAAACTATATGAGGTTTAGTAAGTCATACCTCACGGTCTTTGGTTATTGAGAGGCCATAGTTTACTGGTGACTGCTAGCATAACGAATAAATTGATCATGCTCAAACCATTGTCTCTCAGTTTACCTTAATTTTCAGACATAACAATAGCCATGATTTCATTACAGTAGGTGCTCCCTCTGATGTTGGCATTGGTAACTATTTAAAATTTCTTATCCTTCCTGATCCTTGCTCATACTTTCCATAAATTCTCCATGGATGACCTATCTAAATATCCTGGGAGTGTTCTGTATGGTTGTACTAGCCATCTTGCATCTTTAATCTTTGTCTGCAGTGAGACCTACTTATCCTTTCCCTATGAGGCATATACTTGATAATGTTTGTTCTTCTTTTTCTACTTCATTATGGACATGCTGTAGTCTACTTACATCTATAATGTATCTAGCCATATCCATTTGCATTACCTTCAATTCTGATTCTTTGTATATTGTTGCATTCAATGATTAACTACCATATAGCATCGGAGTTGAAAGACAAACTTTTGTGCTAGAGATCATTAAAAGAAACAAACAAACAAAAAATTCCTGGAGACTTTCCCTAATGAAATCCAAACTACTTGTTCTTGTCATTTTCTTTTTGTAGTTCTCTTTCTAAAATCTATCCAATGAGAGTCAGACATGGAAGTAACCAGAGCAGTAGTGGCAGAGGAGAAGGAGAAGGAAGAGAAGGAAGGTGGTACTTGTGGCAGTCGGAAAACAGAGCCAGAGAGAGTCTGGCTTTTAGGGATGGGGCCTTCCAGGAGACTAAGTGGTGCCACCCTGAATACTGAAGTATTGACTACAACCTTTCATTATATATGAAGAAAAGCTAGTGATTCTGGCTCAGGAGCTGTTAGAAAATCTGCCCTGACTGTACAGTTTGTTCAAGGAATATTTGTTGAAAAATATGATCCTATGATAGAAGATTTACACAGAAAGCAAATTGAAGTAGAGGCTCAACAATGCATGCTTAAAATCTTGGACACTACACGAATGGAACAGTTTATAGCAACGAGAGATTTGTATATGAAAATGGACAAGGCTTAGCAATTACCTATTCTGTCACAGCACAATCAACCTTTAATAATTTACAAGATCTTCCAGAACAGATACTTCAAGTTAAAGACATTAATAAGATGCCAATGATTCTTATTGGTAATAAATGTGACTTGTAAAAGAATTGAAAGAGCTGTAGGAAAAGAGCAAGGACAGAACCTAATAAGACAATGGAACAATTATGCATTCTTAGATCTTCTATATCAAAAATAATGTTGATAAGATCTTTATGACTTACTCAAGCAAATTAACAGAAAAACTCCTTTACCTGGGAAGGCAAATAAGTCATCATCCAATTGCTTTAATATATAGATGCCTTAAAGCTCTAACCAGATCTGAAGAACAGTTGCCTAATTCAATAAGGCCAACAGAATTTCAAGTTTATCAATCCTACCCAACATCTTAAGTGGAATTTCCTATGGCAGTACCTTTTAAGAAGTGAATGAAAGCTATTATGTGAGTATGTATATTCTAGTCACTTTGCAGTGTCCCAAGAGATTTTTACTTATAATAGTCTGAGTATGCATTTGGTAAAACCAGAGGGTACGTTTGGTATTATTGTGAAAGACATTGTTCATCCACCAATGTTGTACATGTGTGGAAATAGTGCCTCATGCTTTCTACTGGAGAGCACGATAATGCAAATCCTAAAAGCGTCACTATTATAGCGCTGTATTATAGAAGAAATCCAAAGGGTTCCCATATAGACTACTCCAGATGACTTTGCTTCTTCAATATTTGTAGCTTACTATGATTTAAAATACTACAAGGTCATTGTTATTTTACAAAAAGACTTTGATTAACACAGTTTTGTAGTTGGGATGTTTTTAAGTTTTGAAAAATCTGAGGAGACAGTGATCTTGTTTTTAAAAAATAAGCTATTCCTCTCAGCATAATGTTTTACACAAAAGATATTACCTTTAATATCCATTGGGAAGGAAATGTCCAGATGTTTCAATTATATATTGTATGTTTCTCTTTTCTTTTGTCTGAGATGTTAAATGGTGGAAAAGTATTGTGGATATGAATGTGGGAAATAATTTTAATTATGTGTGATTGGTCACAGGGCCCAAGTTGCAATAACTAACTTTTTGTAGATTTATTCAATGATGCCTTATTACTTTGTATGGATTTAATGTTTGGTTGTAAAGGTTATGTGTGTGTATGCAAAAGGGATACATAGTATTTAAACTGACAAGCCCAGTTCCAACTACTTTGAAGTCACCAAATATAAACTAAAAGCTTCAATTAAAGTGGTACAATTTTGTATAACTTAGCATCAGTAGTTCAATAAATTAGATTGCCTTGCAAGGGCTTACATTATAAAAAGAATATATATTATATATATAAATTGACTAACTCAATAGGTTTCTCATTCTTTTCTATTCTATGTCATGATCTGGACTGGACATATGACTGAGCAAAACATAACCTCTTTTATACTCAGTTTTTCATCTACAAAATGGGGATGATAATTTGATTGTTCCGTCATTTCAGTTTTGTCCTACTCTTGGAGATCCCGTTTTGGGTTTTGTTTCCAAAAATACTACAGTGTTATGACATTTCCTTTTCTAGCTCATTTTACCGATGAGGAAACTGGGTTACGTGACTTGTCCACCACACTAGTATCACACAACTAGTGTCTGAGATCAAATTTGAATTCAGATCTATAACACCATTTGTCTAACCTGGTTGTTATGAGGCTCAAATGAAAGGGCATGTAAACTGCTTTGTAAACCTTAATATTAGTAACGGTCTGCCTTGTGTATATTTCAGTTTATTCTTTTTTTCTGTAAATGTCTTATTTTCTCCATCAGATACGAGATGTTTGAGGTCATGGTATTTCAGGCATAGTTTTCATTCTGTCATCTTTAATATCTAGGACAGCGCGTGACATTTACTAAATGTTTGATTACTCGATGCATGACATTAGGAAAAGTTAAAAGAAACCTCATAGCATATTGAGTAAGGGAGATGCCTTCCATTATATAAGGAAGGAAAAATATCCCCAGTCTTGTGTTATTGGGAAACGTTAGAGTTGTGTCCCAGCATATCTGGAGGAACATGCCTTAAAATGGTTGTGCTTTTATATTGCCTATGTCAGACAAGTTTATCTGTACCTCCTCTAAATTTCAAGGTTTTCTTTTTAGTATTTATTTGCTGATTTTCTCATTTTTAAATTTTCATTCCAACCATTTATAATTTATTTGTTAATTTAGGCTTTTTGGTATTTTTAATTTTAATATTATTTTTCCTTCGAGGACTGCTTTTGTTGCATCCCAGGAATTTTAGTGTGTCATCTCATCATCACTCCTCTCTTTAGGTAAGTTTCATTTCCTTTTATTCCTTGTATTATTTCTATTTTTATTGTGTTTTGTTTTACAAGGGATGTTTTTATTGCATTATTATGTATAAATGTAGAACCCTGCTTTTTCATGGGTTTGTAATGTCTCACATTATTTGTGATGTTCTATTTGTATCAAAATTGCTCCTGAGAAATATGTGCATTCTATAATGTTCTTATTCAGAAGATACTATGACTCTTTCATAATTCCAAATTCTCCAAGCTTGTTCAGTTCTATATTTTCTGTTTTGTTAATATTTCTGTTATATTTCTCCAGCTTTGACAAGCTTGCAATTCAATTGTTTTTCCTTTGTGATGAAGATGTGTACTGTTAAGGGCACATTTTATATTGCTTCCTTTTTCTTTGGTTCCTGTAAGGATAATGGAGTTTTCCCTCTTCTCTCTTGATATTTCTTTTTTTTTTTGACATTTTGAGTATGATAACACAATAACAATTCCTGCTTTGGGGGATTCACATGTTGCTTAATCAATTTTGTTCCATTTGCATTCCATAGTTCTTTCTTTTGCTCTCTCTCACTCCCTTTCTATCTTTCTTTTCTTCCTCCCTTTCCTTCTTTCTTTCAAGATGGGTATCTTATAGTCACCAAATCTTCAGATAAAACAATAACAGTTTAGTGAGGCCAAGAATCCATATGTCCATGACTGTGTACTTCTACTAACTGAAGAAAGTGACAGAGACAGAACCCAGAACCCCCAGTCTGTTCCAAGTGCCTTTCCCAGAAACAACTTCAATCTGTGCACATTCCAATCTCACACGCAGCTTCATCGTGTACATCCTAATCCATTAAATTCCTGTTTAGAAACTAGAAACCTTCAAAGCATTTAACATAGGAAAATTTGTCAACTGGGTTTTTTTCCAGATGCTTTGGGATCTACTCAATAACACTTTCCATGATTTGTGGAAACATAAAGCTACAAAGTTTAGAAATGATATTTTGTTGGCAAAGGGAAGAGTCAGTCAGAGGAGTTGCTAGGGAAGAAAGGATACTTGTAAGTGAGAAATTAAAGGAATTCAACAATATATTAAAAGGCCTCTAGGTGATCTTCACCCAGATATATATTCAGTGTGGTTTTCAGGCACCCAACAGATGAGGTGCTAACTTATATTAAATAGAATAGTGAGACAAATATATAAAATCAATAGGAAAAACAGTATACTGTACCATTCACTGGATGTTTCTTATAATGGAACCCACAAAAGCAGAATTCACTGGAATACAGATTTCTGCAAAAGTATTTCACTACTTTGATACAACACTATCTTACTTGTGACACAGTCTCAGGGCATGAGAACTTTGAAGATTACAGAAATATTCCATTGTAGCTTGGGAGAGGTCTGGACAAATTCCACAAGAGACTTCTAGAGAACTATTTCTTTGAACTGAATTGAATCTCCCAGTATTGTGAGACCATTACTGTTTCAATCAGGTACTATTAATACTTGAAGGATCAGAACTTAAGAATAAGTTGACAGACCAAATTGCATCAACTGACACACTTTTAAAAAATCTATTAGATGAAGAAAATAGAAATGAGGATGAAAATTTTATCAGAAGGTAAAATTATAATAATTTCTTTCATCAATTGACGCACCTGATTATTCTAGTGTTAATTAGTGGGTGTCAAGGAAAAGTTCTGACCCAAACTATGCAGGAGTCAAGATGACTGAGTAAATAGTAAAACTCCATAATTCTCTCATATTCACCTTCAAACAACCATAAAATAGTGCCCCCAAACCACTAGCAGAACTAAGGTAGGGTGAAACAATCTTTGGACCTAAGAAACTTGGAAGATTGATGGGAAATGTCCATCTTACTTGGGTAAAAGGGAAGTGTGGTCTAGAGCAGGAAGCATTCTGGTATGCCAGTAGCAAGCCCCATCTCAACAAAACATCAGTCAATCCTGAGCTTCAGCTAGGTGGAGTAGAAAATACCAACACCAGGCACTATCATGTGCATCAGCATAGCCACTGTGATGTGCAGACTCCAGATCTGAGAACTGAACTAACGTTTCAGCATAGCCCTGAGCAACAGGCAGCCTCCAGGGACCACATTCCCATGTGCTTCAATGTAGCCCTGGGCAAAAAGGTAGATGTCAACCCTATGTGTGCCTAAGCAAACAGGCCTCCACCACTTGAGTCAGCATAGTCTTGGGCAAACAGGTAGTCACCAGTGCCAGACTACCACATGCTTCAGTGTATTCCCAAAGATATATAGACACTCCACCAGCTTCAATATATCCCATACACTAGCAGTAGGACCCAGACTAAGCACCAGGTAAGCTGCTAGATACCTATGGCATCCAGCCATGCCATCCACCCCAACCCCACCCCTCAGTGCAGCACAGACACTAGGGTTCTCCATGGGCCTCAGGGCAACATCAGTGCAGCACCAGGTAAACAGCTAGGGCCTGCAGCCCTTGGTACAAGAAGCCTGATACAGTGCCCCTTCCACCTTGGGTGCATAGCTCTAATTTAAAATAAAGGAAAAGGGCCAAAAAAGCTGAGCAAAAAACAACAACAAAATCTAATCATAGAAAACTATCATGGTGACAGGGAAGATCGGGACAGAAACTCAGAAGATGACAAAAATGTCAAAACAGCTATGGGCAAAACCCCCCCCAAAAATGGAAAGTGATCTCAAGACCAGAAAGAACTCATGGAAGAGGAACTTAAAAATCATATGTGAGGGGTAGGAGAAAACTTGGGGAAAGAAATGAGATTGATGTAAAAGAATTATAAAAAAAATCAAGAATTTGAAAAAGAAAACAGTTGCTTAAAGAGTAGAATTTAGCAGATGGAAAAGGAGATATAAAAATCCACTGTAGAAAACAACTCCTTAAAATGGTCAAATAGAAAAGAAAGCACAAAAGATAACTAAGGAAAACAACTCCTTGAAAGTTAGAAATGGGCAAGTGGAAGCTAATGATTCTGTAAGACATCAAGAATCAATCAAACAAATTCAAAAGAATGAAAAAGTATAAGAAAATGTAAAATACCTCATGAGAAAAACAACTGATTTGGAAAATAGACCCAGGAGAGACAATATCAGAATCATTGGACTACCTCAAAGCCATAATCAAAAGGAGGACTTGAACAGCATCTGTAAGGAAATTATCACAGAAAACTTCTCTGATAATCAGAGGACAAAATAGGCATTGAAATAATCTACCTATCACCTCCTGAAAGAGATTCCAAAATAAAAAAAACTCCAAGGAACATTATGGTCAGAATTATCAAGGAAAAAAATACTGCAAGTAGCCAGAAACAATTCAAATATTGGGTAGCCACAATCAGGATTACACAGAATTTAGCAGCTGCAACCTTAAAAGAGCAGAAGTCATGGAACATGACTTTCTGGAAGGCAAAGGAGCTAGGATTACAACCAAGAATCACTTATCCAGTAAAATTCAGCATAGTACATCAAGGAAAAAAAGGTGATTCAATGAAATGGAAAGATTTCAAACTTTTATAAGGAGAAAATAATTAAACCAAAAAAACTGATCTCGAAATCAAGACCCAAGAAAAGTATAAACAGGTAAAAAGGGAAAAGAAAACATGAGAGATTCAAAAGAACTAAACTGTTTACATCTCTACATGGGAAGATGATACTTGCAATTCTTAAAAAATTTTATCACTAATAGTGTGTATGTGTTCGTCCTTCGTTGCCGAAGAAGACCATACCATCAGAGAAATGATGACATGACTTGCACTTGACTTTGTTTTGAGTAAGGGAGGGCTGTGCAGGTCACCAGCCTCACTTCTCCTCCAGAGCCATCTGAATCCAGTGACTAGATATTCATCAGGATGACTGGAGATGACCCAGGATGAGGCAGTTGGGATTAAGTGACTTGCCCAAGGTCACATGGGTAGTGAATGTCGTGTCTGAAGTGAAATTTGAACTCAGATCCTCCTGAGTCCTGGACTGGTGCTCTATCCACTGCACCACCGAGCTGCCCCAGCACTAATAGTATAGCTAGAAGGAATATACATAAACGGAGGGTACAGGTATAAGGTGAATTTGAGGGAATGATATAAAAAAATTAAGGAACAAGAAAGAGGAGTACACTGGCTGCAGAAGGAAGGGAGAGGTAGAATGGGATAAATTATTTCACATGATATAGCGCAAAAGACCTGTTACAGTGTAGGGGAGTGGGCAATGGTGATATCTGAACCTTACTCTCATTGGTATTGGCTCAAAGAGGGAATAATATTCACCATCAAGAGTATAGAAATCTATCTTACCTGATGGGGGGAGGAGATAAAGTAAAGGGGGGGGGGCTGACAGAAAGACAGATCAAAAGAGGTGGTAGACAGAAGCAAAACAATGGTGAGGAGGGAGAGGGTGAAAAGAGAGAGAAGACAAATTGGAGGAAAAATAAGATGGAGAGAAATAAACAGGAATCATAACCATGAATATGAATGGGATGAACTCTCCTGTTAAATGGAAGTACGTAGCAGATTGAATAAAAAACCAGAATCCTACAATATGCTGTTTACAAAAAACACATTTAATGTAGAGAGACACACACAGAGTAAAGGTAAGGGCTGGAACAGAACCTATTATATTTTACCTGAAGTGAAAAAAATGCAGGGGTAGAAATTCTGATCTCAGATCAAGTAAAAGCAAAAATAAATCTAATTAAAAGAGATAAGGAAGGAAACTACATCTTGATAAAAGGTACCATAGACAATGAAGCAATATCAATACTAAATATAAATGCACCTTGTGAAATAGCATCTAAATTCCTAAAGGAGAAGTTAAATTAGTTACAGGCATTATGAAATGTAAAATGAATAATTTGAATATATTAAAATAAAAAGCTTTTGCACAAACAAAATCAATGCAACCAAGATTAGAAGGAAAACAGAAAGTTGGGAAACAAATTTTACAGCAAATATCTCTGATAAAGGCCATAATTTCCAAATATGTAGAGAACTGAGTCAAATTTATAAGAATACAAGCCATTCTCCAATTGATAAATGATCAAAGGATATAAACAGAGAGTTTTCAGGTGAGGAAATCAAAGTTATCCATAGTCATGTGAAAAAAGTCCTCTAAATTACTTTTGACTAGAGAAATGCAATCAAAACACTTCTGAGGTACATACCAGATTGTCTAATATGAAAAAAGAAAGGAAAATTTTAAATGTTGAAGAGGATGTGGAAAAATTAGGACACTAGTGTACTGTTGGGCGAGTTGTGAACTGTTCCAACATTTCTGGAGAGCAATTTGGAACTATGCCCAAAGGACAACCAAACTGTGCACACACCCTTTGATCCAGAAAATACCACTACTGGTTTGTATCCCAAAAGATCATAAAAAAGTCAAGAATATTTGTAGCAGCCCTTTTTGTGGTGGCAAAATATTGATAATTGAGGGAATGTCCTTCAATTGGGGAATGGCTAAGCAAACTGTGGTATATGAATCTAATGGAATGCTATTGTGCAGTAAGAAATGGTAAACAAGGAGATTTCAGAAAAACCTGGGAAGACTTACATGAATTGATGCAAACTGAACTGAACAGAGCTAAGAAAATATTGTGCATAGCATCAGCAACATTATGTGATGATCAACCATGAATGACTCAGATCTTTTCAGCAACACAATGGTCTAAGACAACTGCAAAGTACTCATGAAGGAAAATGCTATATACATCCAGATAAAGACCTGAAGGACTCTGAATGCAGATCGAAGTATATATTTTTTTCATTTATTTTATTCTTTTTCGTGTTTTTTTCTTTTGATCTGTTCCATTTTTCACAACTATGATTAATATGGAAAAATGTTTTGCATGATATAAAATTTCCTTCCATTTTCAGAAGAGGGAAGGGGAGAAAGGGAGAAAATTTTAGAGATCATAGTCTTATAAAAATGAGTGCTAAAAATTGTCTTGACATGTAATTGGGAAAAAATAAAATACTATTAAAAAGGAAAAAAGTTCTGAGAAAAATTGCCTTGTCTTAAATAGTCAGGGCAAGTGATATCCCTATTTTATAGATGAGGAAACTGAGGTTCAATAAGGTTTTGGAGTAGGTTTGGCAATGAAAGAATTAAATCTGTGACAGTTTCTTTAAAAAAAACATCTATCTATATACTAGAAAATACTGAAGGATTATAGGAATGACTTTATAGCTTTAAAATTTCTTCCAAATTAATCACGAAAAGAAGCCCAGGGTGAAAATCTAGACTCTACTTTGTTTAGAGAACCACTATTGTTTTGTGCACAAGCAAATGCTTTGTATTGTGCCCTTAGGTCAATTTCTCTGAAGATTTCACCATCTATGCTAATGTTGATGATTATATGTATTTACCACAATTCTAACCTGAAGAATGCACAACTCACCTTGAGATGGCAGTTTCAGTCTGTGATTTGGAAGTCAAAAAAGTTCAAGCAATTTTGGTCTACAATGAGAGAGGCATAGCTACCAGAAAGAAGGAGGCTATCGTGCCTTTGTTATAGGCAGCCCACACCTGGAATATTGGATTCAATTTAAGAAAAAGGTCATTGAGAAACTGAAGCACAGCCAGTGGACAGCAACCAAGATAGTGAAAGACTATGGCTTCACGTCATATGATGATCATTAAAAGTGACTGAGTATTGTCACCCTGGAGAACAGAAGACATGAGCTGAAACTGATAGCTGTGTTCAAATAGGATTGAAATAGAATCAAAATAGGATTGAAAAACTAGAGCTATCTGGTAACAGCTCTGGGTGTTATGGTACCAAAAACACTGTGATGCATTTAAAGAGAGTTATAGTTTCTTCTCTGTCAACTTGGAGAAAGAAGATAGTTGAAAGACAATGTTGATCAAAGGACTGAAAGAGGGATAAAAGGCCTTGCTTACTCTTATCCGCTAATGGTAAATGTTAGTTATTAGCATTACCTCATGGCATTTTCAAGGTCCATCCCAGCTAATCAATGTTAAGAGACAAGCTAAACTTCATGATGAAAGAAGTGCTTATCAAGTATATTTCACCTATGCAATCCTATTTTGATTCTTCCATCCACTTTGGGCAGGGATAATTATCTCAAGGCTATTCAACTAATGGGCAGCCGAGTTGGTACTTGAACTCTATTGCCTTCAGACCAAATAACAATGCAGCCTCAACAGGTTTGCCTATGTAATAATCCAGTCTTGTTGGGCAAGATAGATGAGTACACATGTAACTCCATCAGAATCTAATTCCTAATATACTCATTTGTGATTTACTACAGTCATCCACTATATTTATTGAAACTATTACTGAGAATGGATTATGAAAGGGGAAAGTTGATTATATTTGACTCACTCTAATAATAATAAATAAATAAACAACATTTATTGAGTTCTTTGAAATTTGAAATCACTTTACAAATATTTTGGTTCTCATCACAACCCTAAGAAATAGTTTGGTTTCCTCATTTTGTAGTTAAGGAAACTAGGCAAAGAGTGTGTGACTTGCATAGAGTCACAAAGCATGTATATGTCTAGGCTGGGATTGAATTTATGTCTTTCTGACTCCAGGTTGAACCCCCCCCATCTAATCTGCCTACCTACAAGAGTATCTAAAGAGTCTGGAATGTCAAGGTTCTAATTCAGGTCTACCGATACTCCCCAAAATAAGAGCCCCTTGAGACAAGAGTAAAAGTGGTACCAAGTGATCATTTATAACAGAATGGCACTTGAGTCACCCAGATGATGTCACAAAGAGTCAAATACAGCTGAAATGACTCAATGAGTTACAGTGGATGGTCACTGAAGACTTGTCCAAGATGGAAATTCTATGATTCTCTCAATTATTATATACAAGAAAGAATATTCCACTGGCACTGGACTGGGAGTCAAATGATCTGGGTTC
The DNA here is from genome assembly GCA_028658325.1 of Potorous gilbertii. Classification (NCBI taxonomy): domain Eukaryota; kingdom Metazoa; phylum Chordata; class Mammalia; order Diprotodontia; family Potoroidae; genus Potorous; species Potorous gilbertii. The sequence goes on along the minus strand of CM053770.1, from coordinate 646,531,407 downwards.
TAATCCCATCTCTGCTTCCATTTCACTATGTGACCCTGAACAATAGCAATGAAAACTATTGTTTCCCTTTATAGTACTATATGTGATCTCATTCAGTCTTCACAAATCTGGGAAATAGGTACGCAGTTCAGGGATTAATCTAGCTACACCTACCTCTCTGGGCTGTTGTGAGGGTCAAATATTTATCAAGTTCTTAGCATAGTTCCTGGCATATAGTAGATGCTATGTAAACATAAAAGTGCTTATTCCCTATGAAGAGATTTACCTCCACAGGTAGAAGTTAAATGTAGACTTCTCCTGACTTCAGGTTCAGATGACATTCTACTATTTTACTCTATCCTCACAATCAATAGTTATTGCATACTTACTGACTTCTTTCAAATCAACTAACTTTGTGAATTGACCTTTCCTCATCTATAAAATGACAGAGTTGGATTACATGATTTCATAGTATTCCTTTTCCCTCTCAAATTCAATGAGTCTGAGAGCAAGCCATCCCGGCACTCTCTAGGACCCATTTTCTTCATTCATGAAATGAGGGGTTGAAGCAACAAGGTCCAATATTCTATGACTATGAAAATTAAGAAACTGAGGTACAGAAGGCAAAAAGATAGGGATGGTATGTATAAAGAATACCGAAGATGAGATGGGGCCAGTTTTCCGCCTTTACCATCCATCTTACAGCCCACGTTTTCTCCCTGAGCAAAAAGAGTCACACAGTGATTGTTGTCATTAACCACAATTGGGAAATGAAGATCTGGGAAAGCAGACGAAAAACAGAGATAAAACAATTTCCCTTATTAGATCTGGGGGAAGCCAGAAGGCCCCTGAAACAGACAATTAGGTAGTTAGGGCCTTTGCTCTAACTTGGTTAAGGATTGGCTGCTGGACCTGCTCTCTATTTTTAAACTGATGGGTTCCAACCATAGGATAAGGAAGCTCTGAATGTTTGTCGTTATTCTCTTTTCTTTAATAACTGTTGACAATTCTTGGGGTCCTGAAGGCTCAAAGCAGGTTCAGAGCTCTTCTGAAAGAAAGAACAGGAAATTAACCAGAGCTGCTCGATTTCCTATTATCACTAGCAAAAAGCATATATACACACACAATGCCCAGAACCTGGGTGCTGTCAAAATTGCTTTCCAAGTTGTTTGATTTTGCCCCAAATCAAACAAACCACTTGGAAAACCTGGTCTGAGCAGATGTTTACTGTTTCAGCAAAGTCTTGTGGTTTCTGTTTTTTCCTAACCTTAGGTTTCTTCACCTGATTTGAATAATATATTCATATGGTGCTTTAAAACTCCCAAAGAGTTATACATATACGTGACCTGGTTTGATTCTAACAAAATACTTTTGAGATTAGTTAGCTTGTGAGGAAGCTATGGTTTGGAGAACAGAATCAGTTAGTCAACAAGACTTTATTTCTTTCCCTCCTCTCCCCCACTTAATAGCATTAGTTTTTTTTTCCAATTACATGTAAAGATAGTTTTCAATACTCACTTTTATATGATTTTGAGTTTCAAATTTTGTCTCCCACTTTCCCCTCCCCTTGCCCCAAGTCAGCAATCAATCTGATATAGGTTATATATGTACAGTCATATTTCAAATATTCCACATTATCTATATATGAAAGAAAAAATCAGAAAAAAGGGGAAAATCAAGAGAAAAGAGAAAGACAGACAGACAGAGAGAGAGAGAGAGAGAGAGAGAGAGAGAGAGACAGAGAGAGAAAGAGAGGGAGAGGGAGAGCGAGGGAGAGGGAGAGAGGGAGAGAGAACAGTATACTTTGATCTGCATTCAGACTCTTCAGTTCTTTCTCTGGATGTGGATAACATATTCCATCTTGAGTATTTTGGAATTGCCTTAGATCATTGCATTGCTGAGAAGTGGTAAATCTATTAAAGCTGATCATCACACAATGGTGCTGTTACTATATACAGTGTTGTCCTGGTTCAGCTCATTTCACCCAGCATCAGTTCATGTAAGACTTTCCAGGTTTTTCTGAAGTCTGCCTGCTCATCATTTCTTATAGCACAATAGTATTCCATTACATTCATATGCCACAACATGTTCAGTCATTTCCCAATTGATGGACATCCCCTCATTTTCCAATTCTTTGCCATTGTAGGAAGAACTGTTTTAAATACTTTGTACATGTGGGTCTGTTTCCATTTTTTATGATTCTTTGGGCTACAGATCCAGTAGTGGTATTACTGGATCAAAGGGTATATACACAGTTTTGTAGACCTTTGGGCATGGTTCCAAATTGCTCTCCAGAATGGTTAGATGAATTCACAACTCTACCAGGAATGTATTCGCATTCCAACTGCCCCACATCTTCTTCCACATTTATCGTTTTCCCTTTTTTTGCTCATATTAGCAATTGGAAGTCTCAGCGTTTCAACAAGCCTTCATGAAAGACCTGCTGCAGACCATGCAAAGTTCTAGGAGATACAAAGAAAGCCAACACCACACCTTCCTCTCAAGGAGCCCACCGTCTAAGAAGGGCATGAATTTACAAGGACTTCTGCTTTTGGAAGAAGACTTTGCTATGAATCTTGGCTCCTGATATTTGCTGACTGTGACTATTATAACTGCTTCAAGCCTCTGTTTTCCCTAGTATAAAATTGGGTTGATAATATTTGTGCTACCTACCCACCTAACCCCATTTGTTTTAGGCAAAGTGCTCTCTAAACCTCTAAGTGCTATGCAAATGTGAATTAATACTATCCTATTTTTGCTACAGTCACATGGTTTACATGATTTGACATTGAATTTTCAAAATTTTGACATATTCTTTTATTCATCATGAAACCACACTTCTATCACATTGGATATTAAATGCACCTTTGATGAACAGTCTATTTTACCAAGTCTAACCTTGATTGTAGCCCAAAGATTTTCATTACAACTTAAATCAGGTGAGTTTCTAGGCCATTGAAACATGTTTGTCTCCATCTCTTAACTTTCTCCAATGTCTCCATTTCTTAACTTTCATGTTTTGTGACATGGTACTAGGTATGTTACTGTATATAATCTCCACTTGGGAATTTTTCTAATTCCAGGAAATTTTGCCTCATTATATGTATCATTTCTTTAATGTATCATTTCTTTAATGAAGAGTTTATCATTTTCTCAATGGACAAAAGTTTTCCAAGCCCTCTAGTAGTTAAATTCTCTCTCTCTCTCCCTCCCTCTCTCTGTCCCCCTCCCTCCCTCTCTCTCTCTGTCTCTCTCTCTCTGTCTCTCTGTCTCTCTCTGTCTCTCTCTGTCTCTCTCTCTGTCTCTCTCTCTCTCTCTCTCTCTCTCTCTCTCTGTCTCTCTCTCTCTCTCTCTCCCCCTTTTAGAGGTGGTTGTTTTAGAGTCTGATGAAGATGTCCAGATCTTACAGCCTTAACTTAACTTATGATAATGCTTTTAGTATAGCCTTAAATGAAAAATCCAGTTTTATTAGTTAAAAATTACTTTTTTTCCAATCTTTAGTACACTAATCTTTGTAATGAGGAGCACTTTTCTTCATAGCAATGATTATCATTCTTTCAATGATATTCTTACTGTCCACCTTGAAAAAGTCTATGCCCCACTGTTGAGAGATCACTAGCAGCCCTTTTCACTATCAAGTTCCTATGAAGATCTTTGCTTGTTTTAAGAGAAATGATCATTTTGATAGCAATAGTCCATCATTTTGGGGGCTTCAATGTGAAGTGAAGGACTTGAAAAAAATGTAAAAAATGTGAAATTCTTGATTTGCCCACATCAATATCTGGCCACTGCAGTATCTCTAACAACCATTGAAGTGTACTCTTCAAGAGTCACTTTTTTTGCATATCTTTTTACAGGTAACAATCATTCTTTAAAATCATAGACTTAAAAACATAACAAAACAGATCAATGAAACAAATGTGTATGGAATGAAATACAGTATTCAACTGATAAAGATTTAATAAATGCTTGGGAAGTTTGATTACTTATTTCTCCTGGTCAAGTTCAGATGGTCTGTATTAGTGTAGTGTCTGTAGAAGGATATATGTCCATTAATGTCACAAAATAAAGCCATGTCAAAAATGATAGTTTATGATGGTTCACATATTTTTGTTACTGTTCAGTCATTCAGTCATGTCTGATTCTTTGTGACCCCATTTGGGGTTTTCTTGCCAAAGATACTAGAGTGTTTTGTCATTTCCTTCTCCAGTTCATCTTTAAGATGAAGATATTGAGGCAAACAGGGTTAGGTGACTTGCTTAGGGTCATATAGCTAGCAAGTGTCTGAGGCTGGATTTGATCTAGATCTTCCTGACTCCTTGCCTGGTGCTCTATCCACTGCACCACCTATCTTCCCCTTAGTTCACATGCTACTAGTACATGAAATAATCCCAACCAAACCAAAAGAGAGTAAGAGGCATGATATGATGGAAAGGGTCAGAAAACCTATAATCAGCCCCAAGAATGCCACTTACTAGGTGAATTAGCCCTGATTCAAACTTGTTCCTATCTCTGAGCTTGTTTTCTCTTTTGCAAAGTGAAAGAGCTAAAATAGATCATTTCTGAATTCCTTTCTTGCTCTAATAATTCTATGAGTTTATGGTGAAGAGGCCAAGCAACCCTAGTTGGATCCCAAACAAAGCAATCCATAGTATGCCTGAAGCAAAGGTAAATTATGTCAAGGCTTACTTGGCCTTGAGAAAGGAATGCCCTTTCCTTGCTTACCTCACCTTTGGGAAAGATTAATGAGCTTGCCTTTGTAAAGTGCTTTGAAGTTCCTGGAAAAAAGGTTGCTAAAAAAGTATAAGGTATTATTCTTAGTCTTAGAAAACAGATGATTTCAGGAAAATCAATTCCTCTTTCTCAATTCTGAGGAAAGGGATTTGAGCCTGCTATCTTTATGAAAAAGTCACACCCATAGTTTAGTCACAAAGAGACTTTTCAATAGTTTGAGCTTATAGGCTGCTTATTTCAGTGGTTTATTTTTTTTCCTTCACTTCCCTAAGTAAGTGTTTCAGACATAAGCCCTCCTTTTGTGGTCACTTGTTCTTTTAAAGTATCTGGAGAACTGAGGAGAAATTTTCTTTTTTTTTTTTCAAAATTTATTACTTTGTTTTCAGTTTTCAATAATCACTTCCTTAAGTTACAAATTTTCTCCCCCTCCCTACCTTCTCCCTCCCTAAGACAGCATGCAGTGTTATATGGGCCGTACACATATTCCTATTAAACACGTTTTCACTTGAGTCATGTTGCATAAAAGAATTAAAATGAATGGGAGAAACCATGAGAAAAGCAAAACAAAATATAACAAAAGAGAATTTAATCTGCTTCATTCTGTGTTCTGACCCCATAGTTCCTTCTCTAGATGTGGATGGAATTTTTCATCATGAGTCTTTTGGAAATATTTTAGGTCCTTGCATTGCTATAAAGGGCTGAGTGTATCAAAAATAGTCCTCTCACACTGTGGCTGTTACTGTATATAATGTTCTCCTGGTTCTGGTCACTTCACTCAGCAACAGTTCATATAAGTCTTTCCAGATTTTTCTGAAGTCTGCCAGTTCATCATTTCTTATAGCACAATAGTATTCCATTACATTCATATACCACAACTTGTTCAACCATTCCTCAAATTGATGGACATCCCCTCAATCTTGGCCACCATGAAAAGAACTGCTATAAATAGTTTTGTACATGTGGGTCCTTTTCCCAACTTTATGATCTCTTTGGGATACAGTCTTAGAAGCTGTATAGCTGGGTCAAAAGGTATGCAGATTTTATAGCTTTTTGGGCACAGTTCTAAATTACCTTCCAGAATTATTGAATCAGCTTACAGCTCCACCAACAATGAATTAGTGTTCCAACCCTCCTACACCTTCTCCAATATGTATCATTTTTCTGTTTTGTCATGTCAGCCAATCTGATAGGTGTGATGTGGTACCTCAGAGTTGTTTTGATTTGCATCTCTCTAATCAATAGTGATTTAGAGTATTTTTTCATGTTACTATAGATAGCTTTAATTTTTTCCTCTGAAAACTGCCTGTTCATTTCCTTTGACCATTTATTAATTGGGGAATGACTTGTATTCTTGAATATTTGACTCAGTTCACTCTATATTTTAGAAATGAAGCCTTTATCATAGACACTAATTGTAAAAACTCTTTCCCAGTTTTCTTCTTCCCTCCTAATCTTGGTTGCATTGACTTTGTGCAAAAACATTTCAATTCCATGTAATCAAAGTTATCCATTTTGCATTTCACAATATTCTCTATCTCATATTTGGTCATAAATTCCTCTGTTCTCCATAAGTCTGATGAATAAATGAAGAAAATTTTTCAAAAGGATGTTTTATCAAAGGGTCAGCTAAGCTTAAAGTCATGTAGTTTTAAAAATATAAATCCATAAAGGGGCAGTTAGGCTGGTGTTTAGCAATATGATTGCTGTGCTAGAATCATGGAATTACTGATTTCAGGCCTAAAACATACATCTGAGATCCTCTAGTCATCCCTCTTTATTTTACAGATGGAGAAACTAAAGCTCAAAACAGCAAACAATATTTCTCACCAATAGCTAGTTAATATGAATGCTTAAATCAGATCTCATGACTTCCAGCTCAGTGTTCTGTCAATTTCATTTTAAGGAAGATTTTTTCCTGTGATTCAGTAGTATATCCTGAGGCAGGTAAGATAGGCTGTTTGGGTAAGGCAGGTATTGCATAATCCCCCTACAACATATAGATCACACGCCCCTAGAATCACAGAATATCCAAGTTGGAAGGAAGTTCAGAGGTCATAAGACTGTACCTGAAAAGGAAACCCCACCTCCAACCCATCCTTTATAGTACTGGCAACCAATGCTTATCCAGCTAAAGAACTCATTAGAATACCACGTTTCATTCTCTGATAGTTCTAAGTATTAGGAATTTTGTTTTTGTTTTTTCTGTTTCTCTGATGCTCCTACCCACTGTACTCCTAATTCTCTCCTGTGGAACCAGGCACAGCAAGACTGATCCATCTTTAACATAAAAGTCTTTTAAAGATTAGAAAATAGTTATGATACTTCCTCCCCCACACATATACATGAATCTTCTCTACTCCAGGCTAAAAATCCCATTAAATTCTTTCATCTGGTCCTGATGTGTCACATCCTCTATCCTTTAATCTTATCATCATAGTTCAAATAGACAATTTCTGCCCAACCTGTGATAGAGCCTTCTGAGCTCATCTTGGTTTGATCAGCCACAGTCAGACACAATGTACTTGGACCCCAGCATGATGATGTCATTTTGGTCCTCTTCAAATATGAAGGACCACAACAATGACACCCTAGGGTAGACATACTTCCAACTTGTTAGCGCCTACCTTAAAATGTGACACATTTTTAAGGAATCCAGATGTGGTCTGACTAGGATATAGTAGAACAAGACAATAACATCCCTCATTTCAAACAAAAAATAATTTTCTTATGGTGGATGAAGATCGCACTAGGTAGTTATTTTGGTTATAATGTTACTCTGTTGATTCATACTAAGCTTGTAGTTTACTAAAATGTTTAGTTCTCTTTCACATTAACTCCCCATCCCCTGTCTTCATAATTGATCTTTGTGAACCCAAGGACAAGATTTTACCTTTACCCTTGTTAAATTTCATCTCATCTTTCAGAAATATCAAATATGTGGGTCCCAGGGCCCCATGAAGCCTACAATTCTGGAACTGGTTTCAAATGTAATTGGGAAATATTTAACAAAACAAATAAAAATACAATTCAACCTATATGATGGTAATTTGTGATTTTCTAAGTCAATATGCTGCCCCACAGGAATCCATTTCTGTGATTTTCACAGCATTGAAACACTATGCTGCTTCTCTCTATGTATTTTTCAAAGGCTACATAAGATGAATACAGACTATAAAAGATCCTACCAAACTGGAAAGTCTTCTGAGTGTACTTGGAAGTAATTGGAAGACAAGTAATTGGAAGTGTGCTCCAAGGATGAACCCAACTAAATTTAGAGAGGCTTATCACTAGAAAACTGACCATTCATTATTTTTTTAGGGCTACAGAAACTCACATATATATTTATAAACTAAGGATCCGAGAAACTGCAAATTCTAACAGTAGAAAGAGAAACCACATGGATGAAATTGAGATTTTCAAAAGATTTATTCAAAGTTAATTCAGTCCTATAAAATTCACACCTCATTTTAGCCAGTCAATCTTTTTGGTTCCCAATTCTGCCATCCAATGTAGCTATACTATCCTGCTTCATACTGAACTGTAGCAGACCATTGATTTCACTGGCATGGAGATTTCTCTGAAGAAACAACCTCTATCAATGCAAATTGGCAATTGTTTTACAGCATGTGATTTTAGAGTTACATGGGGTGTTGAGAGGTTGGAGTCATTGAACGGTGTGTATCAAAAATGACACTTTAACCCAGGTCTTCCTGGCTCCAACATCAGTTCTTTATCCATTGCACCATCTGTTTCCTATTATCCACAAATTTGATAAGCATTCCATCTAAACCTTCTACTAAGTCCCTGATAATGCCAATGTTGAACAGAAAAACAGGGAGTTGGACAGTTCCTGCCTTGTTCCTCCTAGAATCAGTCTTGTAGGTCTGTTCCCAATTATCTGTATTAACTCTGTCATCTTCATTGTCACCAGGTCTTTAGAAAAGCATTAATGTAACTCTTCTAATGTTTTCATCTCTAAAGAAGAAATGGGAAACAGGACTAGAAGACAGGTGAATTGGATTAGACAATCCTAGAGTTAAGTGGTATAAAGTAGGAGGAATAGGAAAGAAAGTTTAGATGATTAATTAGCACAGAGCAAGATACACATACATAGATCCACCCATAATAAGAATGTCATCAAGGCTACTTCACAATTAATTGCAAAGTCATTCAAGCTGAACAAAGACTTAACAATGATAAGTGAGCCTTCCAGGGACTTTGACAATTAGTTCCAAATGGTGCTTTTCTCCCAATCTATCATTCTCAGAACCTGAGAATAAAAAAAGAAAAACACCTAGAGGGATGAAAAACATGAAAGTCATTTTCAATAGCCCCAGAATTCTGAGGTTCTGATATGAGAGTCCTGGAATAGAATTGCAACGTGTTTGAGGAGAGTGGAGGAAAAGGTGATTTCTAGCAGTAATGAGAAGGCTATGCAGACACTTTCCAAAGACAAAAAAAAAATAGAGGTTCAGCAGTGATCTTGACAACTTTATCACCTAGATCAGTGTTTATTATTTATTATATATTGCCTCAGAAAACTACAAATAAACATTCTCTATGTTGTATTTTTATTTATTTTGTTAAACATTTCTCAGTTACATTTGAATATGGTTCAGGTAGTATTCTGGGAGTGCTATGGGCTACATATTGGACACCTCTGACCTAGATAAACAGGCCGGGATATCAAACCAAAGGTAGACTTAAGGACATGAACTTCCCAATGGGAATATCTATGAAGAAACACTAATGTCCTGCTCTTCTAGACTCCTATTTCTTATTGTTTATTGCTGTACTTTATTATTTTTTTACACCACAAGTATTTCCCCAAAATAGTCACTCCTAGAAAGCACCCCTTTTTTGTCACAAGGAAAAAACAGGCAAAACCAACTGGTACCATGACTGCTCCAACAACATCTGGACACCCAAAGTCTACCACCATTTCACTAAGAGGATGGATGTATGTTATACTTCATCAGATTTTCTTAGGAATCAATTTGAGTAAATGACTTCAAGCCTAGTTGGCTTTTTAGTGTTATTTTTTTTTACCCTGTTGTAGTCATTGTGAAAATTGTGCTTCTGGTTCTGCTCATTTTAATGCTATAGGATCATTGATTTTGAGCTAGAAGGGACCTCAGGGGCCTCTAGTCTGACCCACTCATTTCACAGGTGAGGAAATCCTGAGGATGAGCATTGTTGCATAATTTGCGTGTTACTTGTTACATGCTAACATGAGTATTAACTAGATGAAATATGTTGCAGTGGAAAGAAATGGATTCAGAACCACAGAACATGAGCTTATACCCCAAGACTCTTTCTCACTGAGCAACCTTGGGACACAACTTCTCTGGGTGTCAGTTTCCTTAATCTATAAAATAATTGAGATAAATATCCTCTAAAATTATTTGCCTTACTTTATCACAAAACAATAATCTGTAAGTGGCAGAACCAGAATTTCAACTGAGTTTCCCTGAATACAAATCCTGAACTCTGACATCTATTTTATATTTCATCCTGCATCAGTTCATACAGGTCTTTCTGTGTTTCTCAGAATCCCTCATCATTCTATTGTGTGACACAATAATATTCCATATATTAATATACTGCTATTTGTCCATTCATTCCGAGGATGGGTACACTTTGTTTCTAGTGTTTTGCTGCCACAAAAATTGGGCATCAAAGTTCTATCAAAATTACCTATAGTTTTATTCTCTAATACCATTTTTGCTCCTCAAGTGTATTCTTCCATTCAATGAAAACTATATTTTCTAAATTGTCTGGTGCCAATTTATGCTTTACCAACTTGGATTTCATTTTGTTGTTTTTTAGATTAGATATCTAACCTTCTAAGGACCTTAAAAGTTATTCATTCGTTCTATTTTTTACAAGCTTCTCATGAAGATTTTGTTGGTTTCTCTTCCAAGTGAAATACAAGTCTCCAAAGAAAGTCCTACAATGGATCCCAGAGCTAACTTGAGAGCCAGCTTTCCCCAGAGCTATTTCTTGGTTAATTAGACTTTTCCTTGACCTCCTGACAAATCTCTGCCAGCTTTTAGAAGTCAGTTTTTAGCAAAATCATTTTAAGGAAGACTTATAGTCAGACCATCATCTTCTAATTCCAATTATGGATTTGAGGACTTGAAATGATTCAAAAACAGATTAAATGGTGACCCAAAATGTTAGTTGGAAAAGGAAGGAATGGAATATATCCAACTAGCTTCTTTCAGTTTATTCTAGCATCAAGATGTGACGTTCAGACAAATGATCAGAAAAATGTCTTCACTTGCTGAACTTATACTCTTTGCCAGTGACTCAGTCGTAGAATCAAGGGTTAGAGATGAAAGGGCAATAATAGTCACCCAATCCATCTTTGTCATTTTACTAATGAGGGAACTGAAACCTAGAAAGGTTACATGATTTGCCCACAATCACAGATGACCAAGTTAGGATCAGAAGTTGTGTCCTCAAGGCTCCAAAGTCAGTGTTATTTCCCCTGTTTTCTGTGCCATTATGAGATAATAACAGCTCTCACTCTGAAGCATATAAGTCCTTCACAGTGGACACTTGTGGCTGTCTATACAGCTTGGATTGAGGGGACAATGTTGGCCTTCTTCTTGCTGCCAGTGGTCCTTTTCTTGGAATTATTTTGTCCGTAGAGTGGCTACCTCTCTGTATTCATGTCCATCTCTACTTCCTGCTGGAAGCAATGCCTTCTAACTGGGTGAATAACTCCACTTCAAAGTGATATGGATAAAACATTTTTTGTTAATTGAAAAAAGTAACAAATTTAAAGGCTAAAAAATGGAACTTTGCAAATTAAGGAAATTAAATTTAAAGGAAAAACAAGGTAATATGACCAATGGAAATGAGAGGAGGAAGGAGGAAAAAATTCTCCTTACCCTTTCATTAACCTCAAAGCTTATTTCCCTAATCTACTCTGTTATGTGTCTACTTATATTACCTCCCCAATTAGCATGTGGACTTCTTGAGAACATGGCTTGTTTTTTGTATTTTTACCTTTCTTCATATTACCGGAATCTAGTACAATGACAGGCATACATTAAGTAATCAAAAAATGGTTGCTGGTTGGTTGATTGATAGCTCGTTGTTTTGTTACTACATCCACTCTATCTATATATGTGTAAAGTGACTGACTGTGTGTCTGTGAGAAAGGCAATGAATTTCTTTTACAATGCCCCACTATTCCACCATTTGATCTCTCTAGCACAAAATCAACATGGGGTATTTTTTGGAATAAGTTCAGATTCCCAATTTCCCCAGACTTCTCTGGTAGCATGTTGGGAATGCTCAGGTATTTATCCTTCTTGGTCCTTACACTAGAGTCTCTGAAGAGTTAATGTGGCTCAATTCTTAAATGATCTAGATATGAACGTTCGTGGAAGGATTGCTGTTCTTTCAGTTTCACCATAGCCGTTACTAAGAAATTATTCACAAAGGGTTTGACAGTGTTGCAAAGGCTGTCATGCAGTGATGTTAGCTGGTTTTGCTCAATTGTTTTTAAATATTTGTTATCATGGAAGACTCCCTGGGTATAGTAAGAAATAAATGTCAAATTAATTCCCAAAGGCATTAATAAAGCAATTTTTAAAACACACAAAACCCATGGTCCTCTATGACCCATGCAACTCACTTTTAAGCCAGTCATCCCTTAATTTCCCACCTGGCTGCCCTCTTCTGGATTACTCCATCCTGCCCTATGCTGAGTATCTTTTTTTCTCCCCCTTCCCCTCCTTTTCAGCTTCCTCCATTAGACTGAAAGCTCCTCAAGGCCAGGGGCTATTTTTTGCTTTTCATTGGATCCTCAGCACTAAGTACCAGACATATAGTAGACAATCAATGCTTGTTGACTGACTAAAAAATCTAGTGTCTTTCAGTAAATCCCACTAGATTATATGAGCCAGGTATTGGATTTTACATTTACATTTTAGTGACACAATGGCAATTTTTACAACATAGCCCTTCATTTAAAGAATATTAGGCGCTAAATGTTGGAGAATAGGCAGGCAAACCAGAGAACCTTTGCCACTTTTGGATTAAGGACTAGGAACTTAGAATAAAGGTCCTATACAAATGTTTTCTTAAAATTGTTTTCAAATTCTTGCTACCACATAATATTTTCAGAGTCTCACACCTAGAGAGTCTGTATCCCATGCTTTCTGTAGTTATTTGGGACATTTGCTTACCATCCCATACTTTCTCAGCCTCAATAATTTCCGTTTATTTTTCAGGTTTTTTAATTATTTATTTTTAGTTTTCAACATTCATTTCCACAAAATTTTGAGTTACAAATTTTCTCGCCATCTCTCCCTTTCCCTACCCCAAGACAGCATGCATTCTGATTACCCCTTCCCCCAATTTGCCCTCTCTTCTATCACACCCCCCTCTTCCCTTATCCTCCTCTCCTCTATTTTCTTGTCAGGCAAGATAGATTTCTATACCCATTACCTGTATCTCTTATTTCCCAGTTGCATGTAAAAACAATTTTTAACATTTGTTATTAAAACTTTGAGTTCCAACTTCTCTCCCTTCCTCACCCATCCCCACCAATCCCCACTGAGAAGGCAAGCAATTCAATATAAGTTATAAATGTGTAATTATGTAAAAGACTTCCATAAAAGTCATGTTGTGAAAGACTACCCTATATTTCCCTCCATCCTATCCTGCCCCCCATTTATTCTATTCTCTCTTTTGACCTTGTCTCTCTGTAAAAATGTTTACTTTTAATTACCCCTCTTCCCATTTGCCCTCCCTTCTATCATCTCCCCCGCCCCATTTATCCCCTTCCCCCTACTTTCCTGTGGTGTAAGATAGGTTTTCATACCAAATTGAGTGTGCATGTTATCACCTCCTTAAGTCAAATGTTACGACAATAAGCTTCACTTTTTCTCTCTCATCTCCTCCCTTTTCCCCTCCATTGGGCCAGACCACTCCACTCTCCTGCACTGGTTCCACAGACTTTTCTCACTGACCTTCCAATTTATCCTCAACCCTTTAGGGTCATGAAGCCTGGAAACCACCACAGATATGAGAGATTCAGTCTCCCCAAGGCCTGCTCAGGTCCCTTTGTGCACTTGCAGCCCATACTGGACTGCACTCTGCTCCTATCCTGGCGTGATAGACACTTTCTGATGACTTTCCAGGCTGTCTTGGGCTGGATATTTGCTTCACTCCATCATTCTGTGGGTTCTGCTGCTGCAGAATTTTTTTGGAGCCATTTTTCCAGGTAATTAGCTGGCTTGGCAGGAGCGCTCTCCAAAGTCCATAGTGTTACTCTGCCATCTTGGCTTTTTATACACCAGTTGAAGCATAATATATTCTGCTCCAACCTTTTACCTTTACCCTGTGTGTATCCTCCTGTTTCAAATATGTTTCTTGTAAACAACATATTGTTGGATTATGGTTTTTAATCCATTCTGCTATCCACCTGCATTTTATGGGAGAGTTCATACCATTCACATTCACATTAATGATTACTATCTGTGTCTTTCCCTCCATCCTATATCCCCCCTTTTAGGCTTTTAGTTCTCCCTTCCCCTCCACAATAGAGTTTTTAGTTTTGACCACCTCCGTCATCTTCCCTCCCTTCTATCATCCCTCCTCCCTCCATTTCCCCTTTTCTCTTACTACTTCTTCCCTCCCTTTTAGCCTCCCTTTCTTTTCCTTTCCTCTTTCCCCTCCTACCGCCTATTGGACTAGTTAGATTTCTATATTAGCTGACTTTTTTGTTCCCTCTTTGAATGAAATCATATAAGAGTAAATCTCAAACAGTGCTCATCTCTCTCCCCTCTTTCCCCCAACTGTAATATGTTTTTGTGCCTCTTCTTGTGATGTAATTTACCTTTCTATGCCTCCTCCTTTTCACATCTCCTGTTACAATCACTTTGCACACTTAAATCACATTTTTTATCATCACATTATTTAATTTATACCCACTCCTTCTATCTATCTATCTATCCCTTTTATATATCATAATATACATATATATTATATATATATATGTGTGTGTACAATTCACAAGATTAACAAGTAACATCTTTTCTTATGTGGATGCAAACAGTTTGCCCATATTGAATAACAAGTTGGTTTTTCCCTCATTTACCATTTTTTTTTTGCCTCTCTTGAGACTTGTATTTGAAGATCAAATTTTCTATTGAGCTCTATCTAGTCTTTTCATCAGGAAGGTTGGAAATTTTTTATTTCCTTGATTGTCTTTCTCCTTGCCTGAAATAGTATGCTCAATTTTGCTGGGTAATTGATCTTTGATTGTAGTTCAAGCTCCTTTGCCTTATGAAATATCATCTTCCAGTCCCTCCGATCTTTTAACATGGAAGCTGCAAGGATCTGTGTGATCCTGACTGTAGTTTCTCGATATTTGAATTGTTTTTTTCTGGCTATTTGCAGTATTTTCTCCTTTACTTGATAGTTTTGTAATTTGGCAACAATATTCCTTGGTGTTTTCAGTTTGGGATCTCTTTCAGGAGGTACTTGGTGGATTCTTTCAATTAGTATTTTACCCTCTGGCTCTGGGACCTCAGGGCAGTTTTCCTTGATATCTTGGAAGATATTGTGCAGGTTCTCTTTTTCATCATGGCTTTCTTGTAGACAAATAATCCTTAGACTTTTCTCTCCTGGATCTATATTCCCGATAAATTGTATTTCCAATGAGACATTTTATATTTTTTTCTATTTTTTCATTCTTTAGATTTTGTTTGACTGATTCTTGATGTCTCAAAGAGTCATTAGCTTCTACTTCTCCAATTCTAATTTTTAATAGATTATTTTCTCCAGCTAACTTTTACATCTCTTTTTCTGTTTGTCCAATTGTTCCAGTTAGGTTTTGTATCTCTTTATTCCTTTGTCCACTTTTCTTTTAAGTTCTTCCATGAACTCTTTTTTCATATTTTTAAAATCTGGCCAATTTTTCTTCAACCTCTCTAATTTGACTTTTAAAATCCTTCTTGAGCTCTTCCAATAATGTTCTTTGGGCTTGAGACCAGTTCATATTCCCTTCTGAGGTTTCAAATGGGAGTTTAGTCTCATTGCTGATCTCTTCAGTATTCTTGCTTTGGTCCTTTTCTCCATAGTAAGATTCTATGGTCTTTCTGGTTTGCTTCTTGCTCATGATGATTACATTTTTCGTGGCTTTTAGAGTGGATCTCTGCTTCTAGGGCACAATGGGCTCAGTCCCATGGCTATTGTGCTTAGAACTTGAGGCTTTGTGTATTGTGGCCTCTGGTTCTTTCAGCTAGGATCTCATTGCTGCAGCTTACCTGGTACTGAGCTGGTGTGCCAAAGCAGAGGTCAGGTGAAATCTTTCTGAGTTTCCCAAGATTTACCCTGGAGCTTGCTACAGGAGGTGTGGGTGAGGAGTTCTCTGGCCACAGGAGGTCTCCTCTCCTGAGCTAGAGCAAAAGTAAGCTTAGTGGTTGGTGAACCCTGTCTATACTAGTGTCTTCTTGATTCCCCTAGCTGTGTTGAGGCATACCTGGGATCCTGGTGTTAGTGCTTGTGGGTTCCACCCCCCTGGGACTCAGGATCTCCTCACGGTTCACTGAGGTAGGGATTTCTGGGTCTCTAGTCTTGCACTGATCCCCTTCAGGCACAGCAAGGGGGGCCCTGCTTTGTGATTTTCCTAGCCTCTCGAGGTCAGAGACTGTTTACCCCTTCATCTGATCCTACCATTTCAGGATTTTTCCTGGGGAAATATTCTCTGGGTTTTTTAAGTTCCACAAGGGGAGGGGTAGAGCATTTACAGATCACTATGCCATCTTGGCTCCAGGCAGTTCAAGTAGGTGACTTATAATTTAATCTACAGGCTGATAGTCTCAGGAGTGCTGCTGCTGTTACCTGGGATTATACACTAATCTCTTGCTCATTTCCACTGGACTCCTCTCCACACTTTGAGAATCCACACTGCTTCAGACTGCCAGGTGGTTCCTGCTTGGCTTTTCTATGGCAGGTTCTGCACTGGTACAGCCTGTGCACTGTGAGTTGTGTGCTCCTCCAGCCCCACTCAGCAGATCCTTCCTGTTGA
The DNA here is from genome assembly GCA_028658325.1 of Potorous gilbertii. Classification (NCBI taxonomy): domain Eukaryota; kingdom Metazoa; phylum Chordata; class Mammalia; order Diprotodontia; family Potoroidae; genus Potorous; species Potorous gilbertii. Next base: position 646,514,639 of record CM053770.1, on the reverse strand, counting down.
CCTTCTAAGCTATCCTGGGCTGGAAATCTGCCACACTCTGTCTCCTAGTGCCACTCTAAATTTTGTTCAGATTCTCTTTGTAGAGGTATCTGAAGGTGTTTCTCTTAGAGCTTAGGTGAGTACATGCTCTCACTCTGCCATCTTCAAGATGTTGGTTTCTCAGGGAAAATTTGGTAAGTTATTTACTTAGTAATACAATAAAATAAGTAAATACATCCCAAATCCTCATATGTTAAACGCATGAATAATAAAATACATCACAATTCACAAAGAATCCCAAGTCTTACTCTCCCACCAGGGCATTCAGTTCTAAGTAAGTCATTATATTGACGATCTAATAAATGCTACTCTTGTGAGGAGCTTATTTGTGTAGACTGAATAATACCGGGGAGACACCAGGTTTAATTGGATAAGAAGAGTGTGTTCCATTTCAGTGAGACTACCTCAAAGACCATGGGATATTGAGGGTAACCACATAGAATATAAGCTCCTTCAGGACAGGGGCTCTTTCTTTTTTCTTTTCTTTCTATCCTAAGCACTTATCATAGTGTCTTGTCCATACGTAGCACTTAATAAATTCTTATTCACTGATTGGTTATTTTCTAGGGACCTAGAACTGACAGTACCAGAAATGGATGCACTAAGCAACCTATAGAGTAAGTCATTCTGCTCACCCACCTAAGTAAGAGGGAGTCAGTCATGTGGTACAAAGTCAGAATTCAATCCAAAGGCACCTGGGATTGGTTTCTCAGGTAATTAAAGGAAATATTTCTTTTCTGGCCAGCATAATTGCTGTATAACACAGAAGAAACCTCCCAGGGCATTCCCATTGATCAGTATAAGGTTGCTGTTGTTTTTGATGTGTTTATACTTCGTTCTTGAAGAGAACCAAGACATCAAGATGATGATATGACTTGCAGTTGACTTTGATTTAAGGGAGGAAAGGCTCATTTTCTTCTCCTGAGCCATCTGAGTCCAGAGGCCTGATATTCATCAGGATGGCTGGAGATGGCCCAGGATACAATGTGAGACCCTGGCTCTTTCAGTCTAAGGTCTTACAGTATTCTCACTTTGAGTGAGATACATTCATTCAATGAATAGGTTTCAAGTAGTTACTCAAGGGATAGTCTCTTTAATCAAAAAAAATCAAACTGGGAAAGAAGATCCTCAGGGTTCCTGGGTAAAAGAGAAATAATAAGACTATATTAGCTAAGGTTAAGAAAGTAGCATTTGCTATTTTTGCTCTGAGGAAGATCTTGCTTAAAGACATGAGAAAGTACCTCAAACAGTCCTCACCCATCTACATAATCAGTCAGTCCCCCAGACTCCACTCATTGATGTCTTGACCATTAGGCACTATAGCATTTCTACTTCTTGCTTAAGTACTGTATCTCAAATCAGCATTAGCATTGCAAGTTCAAAGGTCTTAACAGTCTATTTCCCTGTAGATCGACTCAGAACTCCTTTAATTATAAGTTGTAGGATGCCTACCTGGGCTGATACTGCAGCCTTTCCTGTCCACCCCTGTGGATCCCCCGTACTTATCTGCCTCAGTTTCATTCTTCCCATGGCTCCATTATACCCCTCCATCCCTCTGCAATGTACCCTCTGGAACTGGTCCTACATTAAACTGCCCTATGAATAACTCTCTATATATTTTGTCTTATATACATGTGTGAATGCACATATGTCTGTGTGCACAGGTATGTATAGGTATGTCATTTCCCCTGATTGAATGTAATCTTCTTGAGGGCAGAGACTATTTTTCCTATTTGTCCTTATACCCTCAGCACAGAGCTTGGCAGATAATAGTGACTAGAAATTTTTGAAAATATTTATTTAGGATGCAATGTCATGCAACATTACCACTTTTATTCCTTTGAATAGCTGCTCTATTCTGTAATTTTATGCCCAAGTGACATTAGAGCAAAATTACCCTAAAATAGTTTTGCAACAATAAAGTGTTGTTATATTTAAATCTCCTCTAATGAAATTATTTTTTCAGTTCAGGTCCAACTCTTCAGGATCCCATCTGGGGTTCTCTTGGCAAAGATATTTGGGTAGTTTGCCATTTTCTTCTCCAGCTCATTTTACAGATGAAGAAACTGAGGCAAATAGCTAGTAAGTATCTGAGATCAGATTTGAATTCAGGAAGATGAGCCTTTCTGATTTCAAGCCTGCACTGTATCTACTGCATCACCTAGCTGCCCTAATGAATAGATTGTTTATTGTTTATCCTCTTCTCAAAGAGGACCATGACACCAGGAAGGTGATACCATGACTTGCAAGCAAATTGGATTTAAGGGAGGGAGGACTTTTCGAGGTCACCAGTCTCACTTTCTCCTCTGGAGCCAACTGAGTCCAGTGGCTAGATATAGATCAGGACAACTAGAGATGGTCTTCCAATGAACTCATAACAACAGACAAAGGTAAGAGAGACTTCCAGCCAGGAGAAATAACATTCAAAAGGATCCAACTAAATTTAATTCCTAGACTCAACAAGCAGTTTCACTGAAAGACAATTTGAGATATTGAGATATTGAGTTGCACTGATTATGATTAAGCAGGGGAAAAAAATAGAAATGCAGCAGCAAGGGTAGGTGATAGAAATCATTCCATTAAATTATGCTTATGAACTAATAAACTTTTACTTTATAATTTATAGTGGAAAGAATCTAAAATTAACCAAGTTAACCCTGCCCATTATAAATTTTACCTCCTCTATTTTATTCTGCGTGTACATGGATGTGTGGTTAAACATCGTTTTTTACCATATTTGGCAAACCTGTCAAGAGAATGAATATTAAATTCACTACAACAGAACTACTGGCATGCTCGAGGGTGCTCTACTACAAATAAATATACCTTATCTGATCTGACACGTTTTCCTTCTCCTACTAAATGCTAAGACTTGTCTGACCTGTACTGCCATTCTCCTGAAGCTTTTGTGCTTCATTTGAGGTAAAACTTTTGTAACTATTCAATTCCTATTATGGGAAAGAAATGTCAACAAGGCATTGATGAGATTTTAGATGTCTGTGAACTGGAGCTCTGAGGAACATCCCCACTACCAAATGGATGATTATTTTAACATAAGTTTTATCCTAGATGCAGTTAAGAGTGGAGAATGAATTACAATTAGTATTTCTGTATAGAGGAATAAACCATGGAGATACTTTGCTGTGGAAATGAGAGAATTGCTTCTCCTTCTGCTACTGACCTGAAGAAACAAGTTTGAAATAAGGAGAGGTATCACATTAGACAGAACAATGAGATCATAGAAAAGAAAACTCTTTTCAAAGTATAAAGGACTAGAGATGTGCCAGGTATTATCTTTGAAAGAAAATTAGATTAAGTATCAGAAGCAAGATTCTAATCCAGTCCTCTGATAACTCAATGCAGGAGATATTGGGCCAATCACTTCTCTCTGGGCCTCAGTTTCCTCATCCATAAAAAAAATTGCAATGTGCTCTGGAAACCCCTGGGGGTCCTGAAAACCCTTTCAGGGGATCTGCAAGGTCAAAACTATTTTTATAATAATATTAAAAATATTATTTTCATTGTTATATTATTATTATAAGTTATTATATTATTTACCTATTAAAATACTCTTCCCTTTTTCAACCATATGTCTGTATGAGATCAGATTTTCTTCATATTCTTTCAGCCTAAAAAATATATAGCATAAGACTGAATGCAGAAGCAGATATAAAAATTCAGCTGTTTTCTTTAAAGAGAGATTAAAGAGTTTTGCAAAAATATATGGAACAATTCTCCTTTTTCTTTTCACTAATTTATTGTTTTGAAAATATATTTTTCATACAAATTATGCTATGCTACAATGAGTTTATTATTATTTTAAATGAATTAATACATTTTTAAAAAATAGTATCAATTTATAGTAAGTTGTATATCAGTGAAAACCCAAATAAATAAAAGTTCTTGGAGGTCTTCAGTAACTTTAAGAGTTTAAAGGTTTTAGTTGTATTTAAATTTAAAGAATTTAAAGCTTGAGACTAAAAATTTTAGAGAATCGCTATCCTATACCTCCCTATGATTCCATCATTTTATGAAAAAGGCAAAAAATTCAGCAAACAACAATGAATGGAGAGAGTGGGGACTGAATTAATTAATATATTCACATATTCAACAAATATTAAGTAAGATCTACCCTGTATAAGTCACTACGTTAGATTCTTTGTGAGAACAAAATGACTCTAGGCTATGGTTTCTAACCTAACGAAAAATATAGTCTAGTATATAGCATTTTCTTACCAATATTTTAATAGTTCACACACACACGTACACTATATGATATATGCATATGTGTACATAAAAATGAAGCATATAGAATACATGTAAGAATATTATATATGCACAATAGGGTTATGTTTTTCTCACCAACTTTCAGTAGTCAGAAACAATAACTATGAGATTTTGTGTTCTCTGTACTTTTCAGTCCATTGTATGATTGTAAAAATATGATTTGCTGTAAAATATAACTTGCCAAAATCTATGTATTTCTTTCTCATACCCTTTTTAAAAATATTCTGAATATGTGGGTAGATTATTCTCAACTAGGATTTTGTAGAGCTAAGAAGAATGTATATGAATAGGTAGCAGTTGATAAACACTCAGTTGAGTTTTTAAAATAACAAAAACCATGATTTTTTTTCAAGAATTTGATAGTCTTTTCTTCAATATCTTGAGAATCAATACCTCAGTTCCCTTAAAACTGTATCACCTTCATTTTAGGCATCTTCTGTATAAACTTGTCTAGTTCAGTTGCGGTTCTCAACTTAGTTCCCTTTTCAGTTCCTTACAATGCACATTAGGATTTATCATGTTAAAGGGAGGAAAGAGAATAAGTATTTATTAAGCACCTATGGCATGCTTGGCAGTGGCTAAATGCTCTACAAATATTATTTCATTTGATTTTTGTGCTAAAGAATTCAACTGTGACAGTTCTACTATTGTTGCAGAAAATAGTTTGTTTTAGAAATCTATAAAGGTCTTTTCCATTTTCCATCTGGTTAATAATGCTTAGCACAGTGTCTGGGACAATAGAAATCACTTAATAAATGCTTATTGACTTGCTGACTTCTAATTTCTTCCTTATGTTCAACTGTAATTATCTCACTTAGTTGAGCTTCTTGCCAAGATTTCTGAGAATTTGATTTTCATCTGCTATCATCCTCCTTCAGGAGATTGTATAATCTGGTATCCTTGAGGGTTGTATCTCTTCTCCTGAAAAGAAGAATAATAATGTGCTGTCTAAAATGTTTTTCAGGCTTTTTTGATCTCTTTGTTGTGGTGATTGATCTACGCTGGTTAAACACTCTTAGGAAATGGTGATAGTCTATGCCATTATCTTCTATCCTTTCACCTTTTAATCTATTTCCATTTTTTTTTTGCATCAATACTTAGTGAAAAATATATTCATGACTTACACTGGCAAAGTTTGTGTACAGTCAACAAACCTTTGGCAACATTTATTTCTTACTCCTGAACCTTGTTTTTTTCATTTTTTTTTAAATCCAGCTTTGCACAGAAATATATCATGATCATATGGAGAGAGTTTTGGATTTAAACCAAGAAGCCTTACCTCTGATACTTAGTGGATGTATGGACTGGGCAAGTCATTTAAATTCTCTGAGTCTCAAATTTCTTTGTGTATAAAATATAAAGGAGAAGCATCTAGGTGGCACAGTGGATAGAGTGCCATGCCTGGAGTCAGGGAGACTCAACCTCCTGAATCAAATCTGACTCCAGACACTTCCTAGCTGTGTGACCCTAGGCAAGTCACTTAACCCTCTTAGCTTCAGTTTCTTCGTTGGTAAAATGATCTGGAGAAGGAAATGGCAAACAGTTTCAGTATCTTTGCCAATAAAACCCCAAATACAATCACAAAGAGTCAGATACTACTATAAATGTCTGAACAACAAATAGTGAGGGTCTTGGATCAGATTATCTCTAAAGTTCCTTCTGGCTCTAAATCTATGTTCTCATGACCTAAAAATAAAATGTGTTGATTTAACTTGGAGGGTTTTATCAAGCTCTTTCTAGAATTTTTTCTATGTTCTTATCATCTACAGTAAGTGTTGGTACATAAATTGCAACTACATCCATGGTGGTCTCTTTGCAAAGTTTATCAGAAATGTTGCAATTCAAAATGAATTGGCCCATAAAATTATGTTTCTTATTGCCTTTACACACCCAACAGAACTAGCCCCATCCACTTCTTTATTTGCTTCCCTAAGGAGGGTGAGACATCTTTCAATTTGGCTGCAACTTCCATTTATCTTTTGGTCTCAGTTGCCATGGGAATTTCAAGATGGAAAAGATTCTTTCCTTCCAGTAGTGTGTGTCCTCTTTGGCTGATGGACAAAGACCCCACATTTAGAGGAGCCACAGTTAAATCAGTATGGATAGATGTGTTATTCTTAGTGCCCTCTACTCTTTTTTCTACATATCTGAAACCAATGCTGCATAAGCAGAGAAGGCCTGCAAGCCATTCATCTTCAAGTAGCCAGTTTACTAATGAGATTCAATTCCTAACTAGGCTAACTCTCAAGGAAGCAAAAGAGTTTCTTGTAAGAACCATCTCAAATTCTTCCCAAAATGGCAGAATCTGTTAGAGTTTATATTTTGCTTGTACAGTCTACGAGAATCCACTTACCTTCAAACCACAATAATATATCGGAATAATTCTTCATGTAAAATTATTCTGATGATGATAACTGACTTTTATATAACTTGTTAAGGTCTTCTAACATTTTTATAGATTATTTCATTTAAGCCTCACAACAACCCTGAGGTATAAGAGTTTATCCCCATTTTATAGGTGAGGAAACTGACAGTTTAAATGACTTATAGTAACACAGCTAGCAAGTATTGGATGTAGGAGCCAGATTTTCTAGATTCCAAATCTCTATGTCATAACTATCATTGCTATATTCTCATTTATATGCAGTCCTTGCCCTTAGGGATTTTTGATAAGACTAAAGATGCACAAAAATAGGGTTCATATAAACTTTCAGGTGCTAAATGTTCTATAGGTGCTAAAGACAATGAGTGTGCTCTAAGAGATAAACTCGGACAAAGTCTGACACCTGAAAGCCTCCAAAGAAAGCTCAAATACGCTTGAGAAGAGATCTGAATAATTAAAACACTAGAAATAATGCTAAGGCACCAATCTCTACTTTTACATCTTTGCAGATACCTAAAAGCAGCATGTCAACTTTCCCCAAATTCTCACAGTACTATGGGTTCCTGGCTAAAGACCAATTCCTGTTCCTTTAAACTGCAGACTGTGAAGAGAAGGTTATATTCCTGCAGAAAATTAGGCCTGTGGGGTTTCAGAAAGTGGATTTCACTGCTGAAAAGTCAGACTATCAGTCATGGAAATAAACAGACTGACTGGCAGACTTGCTTACAAAAACATACAAAATCCAAATTATACCCCAGTTTTAATGAATTCATGCATCTGTTCTTTGGATGTTCCACCCTCAGGGATCAGAGATAATTCAAAAGGCAGGTCCTCCAGGGATGGGAAGATTTAAATTTCCCATAGACGTTTCCTATATTTAGCAGGAGAAACCAAAGTAAAAATATGAGCAAGAAAAATAATCACTATGAGACAAGTCAGATTTAAATGTCCAACAGAAGGAGAGACTCCATCATAGTTTTTCTGTGGATGTTTCTAAATAATCTGATGCATAGATATAAATATGTATATATGTGTGCATATATATATATATACATCCATATATGTAAAGCATATATAAATGTACATTATATAGAACAAATCTCCCCCTCCCCACACCATTTCTTCATAATTTTGGTGATGCAGCCTGAAAGACCTCCTATCAGTTAACATTCCTCCCTTCAAGTTATACACACACTAGAACATCCAATTGCCAGTCCAGGAAAGGGACCAGGCATGCAGTGCTGATATTAATATACATCAATGACTCTGCTAGTCACACATGAAAAGACAAAGCTAAGGTGAGAAGAGATTCCTATTTTTTGAAGGCAACTTGACATAGTCTAACAAGTCCAGAGATCTAAACTTAAGAAACTCTGGAAATGAGGAGATTTTGGACCAAGTCTCATAACCCTCCAGGCCTCAGTGGGTTTTCCCAAGGTTCTGTCCAGGGCTCCCACATCTCTTTCTAGAATACCTCCTCCGTGTCCATGGCTTTTATCCTCACCTCTATGAGAGTATCTGAAACTGATATATCCAGCCATAATCCCTCTTTTCAGCTCCATCTTGACACTACCAACTGCTTATTAGATTGGTATGTTCATCCTTCATTGCCAGAGAAAACCATGCTATCAGAGAAATGACATGATTTGCACTTGACTTTGTTTTGAGTGAAGGAGGGCTGTGCAAGGTCACCAGCCTCACTTCTCCTCCAGAGTCCTCTGAATCCAGTGACCAGATATTCATCAGAATGACTGGAGATGGCCCAGGATGTAACGGAAGAACTTGGCTCCTTTTTTATATATCTAGGAAGCTACAGAAAAGGCCTACAAAGTGTCATTATTAGCCTACACTCTGTAAAAAACTAATATTTTGTCTTCTTCTTAATGTTCATTGTTGGAATGATTCCCTTGGGTTCTTTCCAATAATTTGTTTTTTTCTTGATATTGAGCCTGCATTTTGCTGTACTTAATTTGAGATATTTTGATACAGCATAACTATTTTCTAGGAAAAGCTCAGCAAATGTCCCATCAGCCACCCCACCATAAGCCAGAGCCTGCCCTTTGCTTTAGTAGGTTTCAGGCCAAATGATCAGGACTTCCTGCAGCACATTCTCCATCTTCAAAAACATATACTTCATGTCCTATAAGACCTTCTAGGGTCAGACCTAGCAGAACAGAGAGGTGAACACTATTAGAGCTATAATATTCCTACAAGGACAACTCAGCATGTAAGCCCAGGCATCCCCCTCTCCCCAAAATCCCACTTGCTTGTGAGTATATTGTTTCCAGTTTGACTTCCTATGCCAGTCAATGAAATGCTATTTGCACCTTCCTCAATCTAGTGATCTTATTCACATTCTAATACTTGCAGAAGACAATCTGGATATCCCACAGATATTTCAAATTCAACATATCCAATATAGAACTTATGATATTTCTCCTGAAACCTACAACTCTTCCTAACTTCTGTATTTCTATTGAGAATACCATTATCCTTGCCGTTACCCCAGTTCAAAACCTCAGTTACCCTTGACTCGCCCTAGTTTGCAAGTCTTGCCAATATCACCTTCTCAATTTCTTTCTCTACTCATTCAACTCTCACAAGTAGTTTGGGTTCTTATCATCCCTTGCCAAGACACTCATCATCACCATCATCTACAATAACATTCATAATAAGGATAGCTAGCATTTTACAAAGCACTTTAAAGTTTGCAAATCACTTTACATTTATCTCACTTTATCCTCAACAACCTGGCAAGTAAGTACAGTGATTACCTCCATTTTACAGGTCAGAAAACTGAGGCTGGGAGAGGTTAAGGGATTTGTCCAGGGTCACAGAATGAGTAAGTGTCTGGGGCAGGATTTGAACTCATCTTAGAACATTAGGTGATGGAATCTCTCATTGACGTCACAGGGATACTGAATAGTTAAAGGCTCTAATGACCTTGGAGATAGAGACCACCTATCCACCTTGCTTTCAATTGCTTTCAAGTATTGGAGATTATCAGGTATCTCAAATGAGATTACATTTGTAGAGCACGTATTAGCACAGTCATGAGGTAGGCACTATATAAATGCTTATTTCCTCACCTTGCCTCCAGTAAGGAAAATCGTATGTAATTATACTGATTCTTAAGTGGGTTTCTGAATACTTCATATCATGACACTCTTGGATTCAGTCCCCTTTCCATCTCTAGCTGTTTTGATGTTCCAGCAGACTAATTCTCCAAAGAAGTCAGAGTTTTCCACTTCCAAGCTTCCAAAGACATTAAGTCCAGGTGTGTTAGGGTTTAGGTCAAAGTTACCCTTCTATTTTGGTAAATCATAGTATAAACTTTTAATACTAAAAGTCTTTTTATTTCTTAAAATCTACAAACATAAAAACTGAGCTGGATTTCTTACTATTCCTCAAAATATATATTCCATCTCTCTGCTTTGGCACACTGCATTGCTAATCTGTATATATCATTGCTGGAATGTAATGGAAAAAAACAAGTGGGGAACATGAGAAGAGACAGAAATAGATCTAAAACTATGATATTCTGACAGCACTGTCTCTAGTTTGCAGTATTTAGCTGTCAGAGAAATCTATGGATTCAGTTCTACAGCTTCCAAGGGCAGAGATTACGTATACCAGCGTGGGTCCCAATTGGGGAAAAACCATAATACACAATAAAAAGTGAAAAGCCATTAACTTAAATTCTGTGAAAGGTGGAAGTTCAGACATGGTGACCTGTTAAAAATTATAACAGATCCAAAATCATAAATTAGATACTGAGACATAGCTTAGGTGAAAATCATAGCATGGGTACAGCAACCATTTTATGACCAGCACATGACCTGTATACAGTCTTGTGTTTGGGCATTTAACCATCACGTTGGTTTAATGCCCAAGCTTAGAAATGAGCTAATTACCAAGCAGAAACCTCAAATATCCACCAATCCATAGTGAACTATCCCATGGATCCTCTTCCCTTCATCTGTTTTCTATAAGTAGGGATTTCTGGGAGTCTTTTGTGGGGTCTGGCAGACACTCCAAATAGCCTGTATTGTAAGTAATTATAATGGTTGATTAAAATCCTTTGTTTAACCAACTCTAATTGCTTGGCCTTTTTTTGGTATCAAGAGCACCCCACTGTTATGGGAGTAGTACAAGGTTCCCCATCCGGGGGTATTCCAGACCTTAAAATTGGCAGAGTTGGCAGGATACCAAAGCCATGCCAAGGGAGTAGGGGATAGTCTAGGAAGGAATATCTGGATGGCCTCCATATGGGGGGGTGGCACTGTGTTGGACACAAGAGGACCACTGTGTAAGTGTGGGGATACCCTGAAAATGCTTGAAGGACAAGAGTTCCTCCTGGTGAGAATGTGTTCCATCAGGTAGGGAAAGGGAGGGAAATAGATAGTGGCAGATGTGAAATGGTCTCTTTATCACAGAACTAAAAAAAGCCACTATCAAGTTCTTAGACTCAGAGTATGAGAATAGAAAGTTGCTGCCGGAATTCTACTTAGAAGGAAATAAGCAGAAAACTACTGTTGTCATAGCTGGGGAGTTAGTCAAAAAGGTAGAGAAGGAGAAACACAAATGCTGGTTTGCTGGTTAGCCAGGTCAAAGACAGTTAAGCATGTAGACTGGAGAGCAATAAAGAATGTAATTGCAAGAGAGTCTCTCCTCTCCCTCCATCCATGGTTGACTGCAGCAGCCTGCATGGGTGAACAGCAGGAGAGAAAAATAGAAAATATACTCAGTGAAGTGAAGATTATTTGAGTTGGATCATAATTTGAAAGAAACAAGACATATGTTTGCAAATTTTCCCGTGCCTTATTAATTAAACCCCTAAAAGTTTTATAGATAGATATGATATCCATCTGTCTATATCCATCCATCCATCCATCCATCCATCCATCTGTCCATCTATCTATCTATCTATCTATACACATACACACACATACACACACACACACACACACACACACACACACACACACACACACATTCTGTCTCTCCCTCTATATTCCTGAACTGTGGCCAGGTCCTGGGATATAAAAGGACAGATAAAAGGAAAAAAAAAGAGGGAGGAATCTTTCAGTTCAAAATGATAGACTTATTAAGAGAAGGTCATTTGATTGATTATAGAGAAATGGATTTGGAGGCTATATCAGTGAATGTCTCAAGGTGAAGAGAGTAAAGAAAAAATAAGGCATACACTGGATAGAACTGGCACTTAACCCTTTCCTGGTTCACAAAAAGAGAAAAGGTTTGTGTGAATTGGGAAACAACCAAAAGGTAAGTGAATTTGACTGCAACTTCTAGCTAGAATTTAGGGATGCTTACAAACTAAACTTAAGTACTGGTCAATTTTTTAAAAAACTTTTTAAATCAGTGTGTGTTAAAATTGGAAACAACTGAAATTATATGAGACTCTTATCAATTGTAAGAAGTCATAGAGAGCTATAAGTAAATTGATAAGCTATAGGATCCTTCCAAGACTATGGAACCAAGATTTGAACTAAATTAAAATGCGCTCTTAAATGTGATAATGAGGGTAGATTAAATCCCTAACATCAGATTGCTACTTTTATAATTTTTGGCAGTGAATTGGTTAGAAATAATCAACCTCACAATGTGAAATGATTGGAACAAATAGCATTTATTTAAAATATAATACTATAGTCAGTATTAAAATCATAACCCCAGAATCTATGTAATACCATTTGGAACATAGATCCAAGTGTAATTTAATTCATTCTGGTCACATTTTAAGGGAAATATATCACTCCTAATTTCATGCTTAAGATAAACTGGAATTTATTATGTTATTTGGCATTAAGAAAAACTGAGAAAATGCAAGGATCTGACATTGTTAACTGAGTGACTTTAAGCAAGTTATTACCAGTCCCTTAAATAGATGTGATTGGCATACAATAGCAATGGTGATGAGAGGCCTGATTTTTCTCTATGAGGTAATGAGGAAACGCATTCAACAGGATTGAAGTCAATTGGTAATGGTTTTGTTTCAGGTTTCAAATGCATAATATTGTTCAAACTGGTAAACTTTTGTATCAATTATGTCAAGCAACTTTGACATTATTGAAATATGAACTGGAAGAAACTAAAAGATGGTAGAAAATGGTTGAAACTCAATTATGCTATTTTATCAGCCCTGCTAACCTTGTTTTATAGTGTTTCGTAATAGCCATTTAGGGAACTAGATATTTCTGCCTTTGCCTTTAATTTTGAGGAAGTTAAATCTACAGCAATTTGGCTATCATTTATGAAAGTTGTAAGATTGTTAACTAAGTTATTTGGGGTTATTGCTTTAATGTTAAAATTTGAAAATGGTAATTGATTACTGTGTGTGGAAAGGAAGGAATGAGGTGAAAGCCTTATCTAGATTGGCTCTGTATATTCAAAGCAGTCCTTCTTGAAATATGAAGGCATGCAGCATGGTCTATCTCATCTTAGGGAGTGTTGGTGGTAGTGTCAAAGAGCAAAGTCACAGAAACTCTAAGGATAGATGCAATGGATACCCCCAACTCCTCTCCCTTCAGAAAACAGTCACAATAACCCTCAATATAGGGCTATAGGGGGTGACTCTAGGTCCCATGTGCTGGTTATCATATACTGGGATCCTAAAAATAAATAATCCATGTTCTTTCTGATAGATACTGGTGTGAAATTGATGATGCTATGTAAGAACCAAACAAAACAAAACAAAACCCAACATCCTGGCAAGTGGGTAGCCATAGAAGAATATGGGGGAAAATCAGTCAGGGCAAAGCAAACTAATTTAAGTTGGAAAATAAGGGGCTTGCCATTCAGAGAGCATGTGGTTGTGGTGGAGCCAAGATAGTGAAATAAAAGGAGGGACTTATTAGAGATTTCCCCCCAAACCCCACCAAAAACCTATAAAAATAACTCTAAACAAATTCTGCAGCTGCAGAACCCACAAAATGATAGAGTAAAACAAATCTCCAGCCCAAGACAGCCTGGAAGGTTGATGGGAAGCATCTATCGCACTAGACTGGGAGTGGAGTGCAGAGGAGCACAGTCCAGTGTGGGCCACACTGGAGTAGATGGGGCTGGGACAGGCCTCAGGGGACTGAATCACTGGCAGCTATGGCAATTTCTAGACTTCTTAACGTATAATAGCCAAAGACAGGATAGAAGGTGAGTGGGAAAACTCTATGAGACTTGGTCTGGCTAGGATCCAGGCCCAATACTGGGAGAGAAGAGGAAGAAGCAGAACTTGTGGTAGCAGCAGGAGCAGGGGCAGTGGTGGTAGAGGTTCCTTCCAGAGCTCTGGGTCCATAGAAAGTGTGGGATTGAGCAGCTGATACAAAACCCCTGAAATCTGGGAGAGTACACACACTCCCACCCCCACCCTCACTGGAAATAGAATCCTACCTTGGCAAAAAGTTAGAAAGTCAAGTGTTTGACTGGGAACATGTGCAAACAGTGTTTAAAAAAACCTCAGAATATAGAATTTTACTTTGGTGACAAAGAAGATCAAAATATGTCAGAAAAAGATAACAAAGTCAAAGCTCCTGGATCAAAAGCCTCCAGAAAAAAGTATAAATTGGCTGCAAGCCATGGAAGAGCTCAAAAATGATTTTGAAAATGAAGTAAGAGAAGTAGAGGAAAATATGGAAAGAGAAATGAGAGTGATGCAAGAAAATCATGGAGAATCAGCCAACAACTTGCTAAAGGAGACCTCCCAAAATAACGAAGAAAGTAATACCTTAAAATAGACTAAACAAAAGAGATTCAATAAGCTAATGAGGTTCAATGAGCTAATGATTTCTTAAAAATCAGAATTGGCCAAATGGAGAAGGAAGTACAAAAACTCACTGAAGAAAATAATTCCTTCAAAATTAGAATGGAGCAAATGAGAGCTAATGACTTTATGAGAAATCAAGGAAGTTATAAAACAGAACCAAAATAATGAAAAAAAATAGAAGACAATGTGAGATATCTCAATGGATAAAACACTGACCTGGAAAAGGGATCCAAGAGAGATAATTAAAAATTACTGGATTACCTGAAAGCCATGATCAAAAAAAAAAGAGTCTGTACATCAGATTTCAAGAAATTATCAAGGAAAACTATCCTGATATTCTAGAACCAGAGGGTAAAATAAAAATTGAAAGAATCTACCAACTGCCTCTTAAAAGAGATCTTAAAAGGAAAACTCCTAGGAATATTGTATCCAAATTCCAGAGCTCCCAGTTAAAGGAGAAAATACTACAAGCAGCCAGAAAGAAACAATCCAAGTATTATGGAAAAACAATCAGGATAACACAAGACCTAGCAGCTCCTAAATTACGGGATTAAAGGACTTGAAATATGGTATTCCAGAGGTCAGAAGAGCTCGAATTAAAACCAAGAATAACCTACCCAACAAAACAATATAAACCTTCAGGGGAAAATGGAATTTCAATGAAACAGAGGACTTTCAAGCATTCTTGATAAAAAAGACCAGAGCGGAATAGAAAATTTGACTTTCAGATATAAGAATCAAGAGAAGCATGAAAAGGTAAACAGGAAAGAGAAAGCACAAGGGACTTATTAAAGTGGAACTCTTTACATTCCTATACGGAAAAATGATGTTTGTAACTCATGAGTCCTTGCTTAGTATTAGAGTAGCTGGAAGAAATATAGATAGAAAGGTGGATAGAGAGACAGACAGGCAGAGACAGACAGGCAGATAGACAGATGGCACAGGGTGAGTTGAATACGACGGGATGATATCTAAAAATAAAATTAAGGAGTGAGAGGAATATATCGGGAGTAGGAGAAAGGGAGAGATAAAACAGGGTAAATTATCTCACATAAAAGAGGCAAGAAAAAAGTTTCGCAATGGAGGTGAGGGGAGCGGCAGTGAAAGTGACTGAGATAATCTTACTCTCATCAGATTTGGCTCAGGGAGAGAATAACATACACACTCAATTGGGTATCTTACCCAACCTGAAAGTAAGGGAGAAGGGGATGGGGGGGTGAATAATAGAAGGGAGGAGAGATTGGGTCAGAGAGTAGTCAGAAACAAACCCTTTAGAAAAGGGACAGGGTCAAAGAAGAAAACAGGATAAATGGAGAGGTAGGATAGGATGAAGGGAAATATAGTTAGTCTTTTACAACATGACTCTTATGGAAGTATTTTGCATAACTACACATGTATAATCTACAATGAATTTCTTGCCTTATTTAATGAGGGTGGGTGAGGAGGGGGAAAGGAAGAGAATTTGGAACCCAAAGTTTTAAAAACAAATGTTAAAAAATTGATCTTGTATGCAACTGGGAAAAAGATAGAAATCTATCTTGCCCTGCAAGAAAGTAAGGGGATAAGCATGGAGCTAATAAAAGGGAAGGCAGACTGGGGGAAAGGGTAATCAGAATGAATGCCATATTGGTGTGGGGGGAGAGGAGAGATGGGGAGAAAATTTGGAACTCAAAATCTTGTGAAAATGAATGTTGAAAACTAAAACATGCATGGAGTGGAAAGGCATGAACTTACCCCCTTAGAGAGGCTTATCCCTTTCTCTGGGGTCCATGTCAATTCCCTTTATTTTGTAAACTTGCCAGGTTCCTGGAAACCATCTGTGTGGGCAAAGTCATTGACCCTGAGAAAAGAGCTTGTTTGGGTTATGGAGTTCCTAAACAATGAATTTGGCTTGCTGAGGATTTGCAAGTTTGTATATAATATATAAATGATTTCTCATGATTGGTCTTTATGCCAGGACAAATTTAAACTTCAGAAGAAAAGAAAATAAGTGAAAAATGTTACATGAAGACTCTTATATGTATTAGTCTTCATAAATTTTTATTGCTTATTGCAATACCATGATAGTAAAAATAACCGTATTTATCCCTAAGCAGGGATTACTTAAACTTGCCATTTGAGGTAAAAGCTCTTGAGACTGTAACTGATTTTATTTTGAGATTTGAATTCAGGTATAGTTGTCTGATGGATTGTTAAGTTTGTAATCCATCATTCTAGAGAAATTCCACAAACTACTAAGAGAGAATGTGATCCTGAGCTCTCACAAATAGAGGTTTATATCTCAGAAAAGCTGAGAGGACAACTTTGACATTAATCTAAGGTAGGATCCTCCTGACTCAGTTTTTCCCATTGTGTTCTTTTCAACAGGAATGATCCTACCTGGCTATTCCTGAGCCTAGCTATGAGGTGGAATTATTACTGCATGGTTGGTTGTTAAATTGTGACACTTACTTGAAATCAGAGTTAATAATTTAACCTGTCATATATGTGCCCTTAGACTTAAGCCTGAAGGATCAATCTGATGCTTGTACAATCATTTCCCTGCTTCTTTATTTCATATCAGATTTCTATAATCAGAGCAAGAGGTCAGTAGAAGATATGAACACAATGCAGGTATGTGAGATTCTGCTGTTTTCAATCTGAATTGTATCTGAATTCAGTCTGAATGTGTAGTCATTCCATATTCCAAATGACCAGGTAAAACAATGTTTGAGTCTGTCATCAGCCTGCTAAGGTTTACATAGTCTTGTGTGAAAGATTAAGTGCCTGAAATAGCTCATCCTTTCTGAATAATATGGAAATAATTAATCAAAGATAAAATAAGATCAATAAATGTTTCAAAATGATGTAAGAATAATTGGATATTGGTACAACTGATTGAGAGACCTAGCTGTTATTCTATTAATTACTGAAACTAAATCATAAACATGTTCAGTTTGATTTGCAGAGGAGAATTTGTATGCAATCATTTGTCTTAGAGGGATGAAACTTATGGAATATTTTGTGTTACTTCAATGAAAAAGTCTATTTCATCAAAGTTTGTTACACATATGGAAATAACATCTGTTTTTTCTGTGTCCTATTTTGGAATTAATTACTTAAGTATCCTCCTGAGTCTTTTATTATAATTGGAGTAATGTCAGCCTCTTATAAATAAATCCATTTGTGTAAACATTGAATCTAGGGGTGGAAAACCTCTATCTGCAAGAGTGTTGTTACTTATGTTTTAACATACAGGATATTCCCAGTAGCATCTGATCCTCCTAAAGAAATTGGAATCAGAATAGAAAAAGTTTGAGAAAGTAATAAGATGAGATAATTATTAGATAACCTTGTATGTCAAACGTAAATGATTTTAATGAGGCATGTAAAAACCTAAATTTTCTGAGTCTTCAAGAAAACTCTGGGTTCATACTTCATAGGATGTTCCCCCTTATATATCTATTATTAAAATCAAAACTCTAAAGTTTGAACTGGTTTTCACAGTATAAACTAGTTTTTGGAGAAGTAAAACTTGGGAAGCTATTCTAACTTGTGTTGAGATTTATTTTGCAAAATATTTTAGCAGGAGCATCTAAGGAGTCTCTAAAAGAAACTTGGAACCAGCAAAATAAATCTACTGAAGAGTTGCCCTTGAGGATAAGACATTTTCCAGATTGTCCCAAGAAAAGATTTTCCAGAGACGAGAGACAACAAATGGAACATCTGAATTCCAAGATGAAATTTGCTAATTAAGTTAACTTTAGGAGTGGGTTGATGGTCATCATTGTACAAGTCTCTCCTTAACAAAAGGGGGGAAAAGATCCTACTACACAATGAGTAAGAAGCAAAAGCTAAGGCAACTAGACTGTTTAGCCTGGTACTTGAGTGGAACCTCCAATATGACTTGGTTTAAGAAAAAATCTCCTCTGAGAAGGAGAGGAGTTAAGGGAGTGGCTACAGAAAAAAGTCACACCAGAGAAGTAAATCTTGGTGAAATACCCATTTGGCTTACCCTGTAGTGCTAACTCATCAGCATACTGAGACCAATAAAAAACAGGAAGATCCCAGAGAATTAACTGAGCACCACTTGCAGTCCCCTGAGTCAATATCAGTCTCCTCTTGGTTTTGCTTGACCCAAATAACACAGGCTTAAAACAAGGGCATGCAAGCCAATCAGTGCTCAAGTCCAGGACCAAGGACTCTACCACCATCAAATCCCAATAACTCATCATCCTGGGAGTACTGCCCATAATTGCTCTGTTTATTGATAACCTGCTCCTATCCCTCTATGCCTTTGTGTCCTCTCATGAAACCCCCCAAGCCCTGCCTTAGACTCATGATTCCAAAACTGTTCAGAGAAGCACTCCAAAAAATGATGGGGTAGAGGCACTAAGGTATATTTTAAATTTGAAGGAAACATCATTGTTTTTCAGTCATGTGACCCTATTGGGCATTTTCTTAGTGAAAATACTAGACAGGTGGGCTATTTCCTTCTCCAGCTCATTTTACAGATGAGGAAACTGAGACAGTCAAATGACTGCCCAGGGTCACATACCTACTAAGTATCTGAGACCAGATTTGAACTGAAGAAGATATGCCTTCTTGACAACATACTTGGCCCTGCCTATTCACTGCATTATCTCGCTGCCCCCATAGAAATACACAGTATTGTAGAAACCATCTAGCTTGTCGGTTCACAGATTCAATATTAAATTGTATTCTGTTTCTTTCTCTTTTGATGAAATTCTTAAGTGTTCGATGTTTTTATTTTATTTTTGTACTTTGTACTAATACAGTAACTTCTCAAACTTTTATTTGAAAGGAAATATGAGCAGTGGTGTCCAACAGGAAAATACATCCCACTACTAACCAATTACGGTTATTTAAGTATTTAATAAAAATACTACTTTTTAAATTTATGTGCATTAATTTTTGAAATTGATACTAAGGACTTTTTGACCTAAGCACTCAATTTGTTTGGATCTAACTACCTAATAAACATAACTATTAAATATTTCTTTTATCTTTAGAGGCACCTTGAAAAAAATTACTGAGACAATAAAGTTACCATGAACCAAGAAATTTTGGGAGCTTTTTACCTTAAACCATAAACTGATGGACAGAGACTTCCTGGCAGTTGCATCTACTTCTCAAGATATATTAAGGAAAGAATAAAGCAAGGGCTGGGAAGATGACATGATCTAAAGGTAAAGACACCTTATCTTTCTACCTTACACTAGAGTTAGGGACTAGAGACTAGTCCTGAAGCTAATGCTCCTCAGGATCCACCATCCCTTATACATAAATAGGAGTCTGTGAATTTTCATTTTGGTATCTCTTTCAGAAGGTGATTGGTGGATTCTTTCAATTTCTATTTTACTCATTTGTTCTAGAATATCAGGGCAATTTTCCTTGATAATTTCTTGAAATATGATGTCTAGACTTTTATTTTTTTATCATCGTTTTCAGGTGGTCCAAAAAATTTTTAATTATCTCTCCTGGAACTATTTTCCAAGTCAGTTGTTTCCCCAATGAAATAGTTCACATTTTTTCTATTGTTTCATTCTCTTGATTTTTTTTTTGTTGTTTGTTGGTATCTTGTAAAATCACTAGTTTCCATTTGCCTAATTCTAATTTTTAAGGAGTTCTTTTCATCAGGGAAGTTTTGTACATCTTTTTCCATCTGCTCGGTTCTATTTTTTTAAAAGTGCTTTTCTCTTCAGTGAACTCCTATGTCTTTTTCCATTTGCCAACCCTGCTTTGTATGGGGGCCTTCTCTTCAGTGCCTGTTTTACCATTTGGTCTATTTTTTTTTAAAGTATTTTCTCTTCAGGTTTTTTTTGGTGACTCTTTTTTTCATAATTTTCTTATATTGCTTGCATTTATTTTCCCAAATTCTCCTCTACCTCTTTTATTTGATTTTTAAAAATTCTTGCGCTCTCCCAGGAATTCTTTGTTGGGTCTAAGAAAAATTAACATTTCTCTTTGAGGTTTTGAATATAGTAGTTTTGACTTGGTCTTCTGAATTTGTATTTTGCTCTTCCATGTCACCATAGTAATTTTCTAAAGTCAGGTTCTTTTTGTTGTTGTTTACTTATTTTCCCAAACTATTTCTTGATTTTTAATTTTGTATTAAAGTTGGACCCTATTCCCATGGTAGAGAGGGCACTGTCCCAAACATTTCTTGGCTTTTCTTGCACCTATTTTCAGAGCTAGTTTCAGGACAGGGGATCTGTAGGTTTCCAGTTCTTATAAGATGGTAAGCTCTAAGAAGAAGTATGGTCACTGCTCTCCTGACCTGAGCCCTGATCTGTGAACAACTTCAAGCACTGTTTTCCACCCTAGAACTGTGAGCGGGGTCCCTATTCCCCTCATCTGCACACTCTGGCGTGCAAGTGCTCCTCCTCACCCTTAGTACTGTGACCCAGAACTGTGTATGGGCAAGACAAAAAAATCCTGCAGCCAGCAGCATCAAAGGGTCCCCTGTAATCTCTTTCTGACCACTTGTCCAACTTCCTTACTGTCTGTGGACTGACAGTTCCAAAAGTCACTGCTGCTGATTCAGTTGCCATCAAGGCCTATTGCTATCTTGCAAGGGTCCTGTCTACACTGGACTGTGCTCCACTGTCGCCCAGGAATGACAGACCTTTGCTGCCAGCCTAAGTTGTCTTTTGTTGGAAAGTTATTTCATCTTATACCTTTGCAGGTTCCACTGCTCTAGAATGCATTGTGAGTAGAGATTTAAGGTTGTTCAGAGGGGAATTTGGGATAGGTCATGCAAGTCTCTGTCTTTTCTTTATCATCTGTGTTCTTCCCCCATTCATTTTGGGCCACTTAAAAAAATTTTTTTTAGTTTTTAATATTCTGCAATCACTATCATAAAACTTGGATTTTTCCACCCTACCTGCCCCCCACAATCCCCCTCCCTCCCCAAGATGGCGTACAATTCTATATAGGATCTACACATAATTTCCTGTTGAATACATTTTCACTGTAGTCATGCTGTATAGACAAATTAAAATAAATGGAAGAAATCATATAATAAATCAAATCAAAACATAATACACACACACACACACGCACGCACACAAATGATCTGCTACATTCTGTGAATGAATTCCATAGTTCTTTCTCTGAGTGTGGATGGCATTTTGCCTTAGAAAACCATTGGGATTTTTTTTTTAAGTTCTTGCATTATTACGAAGTTCCAAGTCTACCAGAAAAAACTCTCGCACACTGTGGTCGTTGCTGTGCACAAAGTTCTCCTAGTTCTGCTCCTTTTGCTCAGCATCAGATCATATAAGTTCTTCCAGGCCTCTCTGATATCTTTTATTTAAATTTTATTTTATTTTACTTTTTAATATTCTACAATCACTTCCATAAAATTTAGATTTTAACCCCCCCACACCTACTCCCCCCACCCAAATCCCTCCCCAAGACAGCATACAATTCTGTACAGGATCTACATATACTTTCCTACTGAATACATTTTCACTATAGTCATGCTATGTAGACAAACTAAAATAAATGGAAAAAAAATCATATAACAAATCAAAACATAACACACAAACACCTACACACACAAATGTGATCTGCTACATTCTGTGAATGAATTCCACAGTTCTTTCTCTGAGTGTGGAAGGCATTTTGCCTTAGAAAACCATTAGGATTTTTTTTTAAGTTCTTGCGTTATTAAGAAGTTCCAAGTCTACCAGAAAAAACTCTTGCACACTGTGGTTGTTGCTGTGCACAAAGTTCTCCTGGTTCTGCTCCTTTTGCTCAGCATCAGATCATATAAGTCCTTCCAGGCCTCCCTACAGTCTTCTTGTTCAACATTTCTTATGGTGCAATAGTACTCCATTGCATTCATAAACCATAATTTATTCAACTATTCCCTAATTGATGGGCATCCCCTTGACTTCCAGTTTTTGGCAGCTACAAAGAGTGCTGCTATATTTTTGTACATGTGGGACCCTTTCCCATTTTTATGATCTCTTGAGGATATAGTCCTAGAAGTGATATTGCTGGGTCAAAGGTTATGCACATTTTTGTAGCCCTTTGGGCATAGTTCCAAACTGTTCTCCAGAACGGTTGGATCAGCTCACAACTCCATCAACAATGCATTAGTGTTCCAACTCTCCCACATCCTCTCCAACATTTATCATTTTACTGGTCTGTCATGTTTGCCAATCTAATAGGTATGATGTGGTACTTCAGAGTCGTTTTTATTAGCATCCCTCTAATCAAAAGTGATTTAGAGTATTTTTTCATATGATTATATCTATCTTTAATTTCTTCCTCTGAAAATTGCCTGTTCATATCCTTTGACCATTCATTGATCAATTGGGGAATGACTTGTATTGTTGTGCATTTGACTCAGTTCTCTATATATTCTAGAAATGAGGCCTTTATCCCCAAGATTAACTATAAAAATTCTTTCCCAATTTACTACATCCCTCCAAATTTTGGTTGCATTGGGTTTGGTTGTGCAAAAATTTTTCAGCTTGATGTAATCAAAATTATCCATCTTGCATTTCATATTGCTTTCTATCTCTTCTTTAATCAAAAATTTTTCCCTTCTCCATAAATCTGATAAATACACTATTCCTTGCTCCTCCAGTTTGTTCATGGCATCAGTCTTTATACCTAGATCATGTACCCATTTGGACTTTATTCATGTATGGTGTCAGACATTGGTCTATGCCTAGTCTCTACCACACTGTTATCCAGTTTTCCCAGCAATTTTTGTCAAACAGTGAATTCTTGTCCCCGAAGCTGGGGTCCTTGGGTTTATCAAACAGGATGCTGCTATATTCCTTGCCTACTGTGCTTTGAGTACCTAGTATATTCCACTTGTCTATCCTTCTGTATCTTAGCCAGTACCAAGTGGTTTTGATAATTGCTGCTTTACAATACAATTTGAAATCTGATAACACTAGGCCACCTTCCCTAGCATTACTTTTCATTAGTCGCTTTGATATTCTGAACTTTTTGTTATTCCAAATGAATTTTGATATTATTTTATCCAACTCTGATAGTTTAATTGGTATGGCACTAAATAAGTAAATTAATTTAGGTGGAATTCTCATTTTTATTATATTAGCTCAGCCTACTCATAAGCAACTGATGTTTTGCCACTTACTTAGATCTGACTTTATTTGTATAAAAAGTGTCTTGTAATTGTGTTCATATAGTCCCTGGGTTTGTTTTGGCAGGTAAACTCCCAAGTATTTTATAGTGTCTACCCTAGCTTTAAGTGAGATTTCCCTTTCTATCTCTTGCTGTTGGACTTTGTTGCTAATACATTGGAATGCAGAAGATTTGTGCAGATTTATTTTGTAACCTGAAACTTTGGCAAAGTTGTTCATTATTTCAAGTAGATTTTCACTTGAATCTCTGGGATTCTCTAAGTATATCATCATATCATCTGCAAAGTGTGATAATTTAGTTTCTTTTTTGCCTATTTTTATTCCTTCAATTTCTTTATCTTGTCTAATTGTTACAGCTAACATTTCTAGTACCATATTGAATAATAGTGGTGATAATGGACATCCTTGTTTCACCCCGATCTTATTAGAAATGCATCTAGCTTATCTCCATTGCATATTATACTTGCTGAAGGTTTTAGGTAGATACTGCTTATTATTTTATGGAAAGTTCCCTTTATCCTATGTTCTCCAGTGTTTTTAATAGGAATGGGTGTTGTATTTTGTTGAAAGTTTTTTCTGCATCTATTGAGATAATTATGTGGTTTTTATTAGTTTTGTTGTTGATATGATCAATAATGCTAATAGTTTTTCTAACATTGAACCAGCCCTGCTTTTCTGGCATGAATCCTACCTGATCATAATGTATTATTCTCATGATAAGATGCTGTATTCGTTTTGCTAAAATCTTATTTAAAATTTTTGCATCTATATTCATTAGAGAAATTGGTCTCTGATTTTCTTTCTCTGTTTTGTCTCTTCCTGGTTTGGATATCAAAACCATATTTGTATCATAGAAAGAATTTGGGAGGACTTCTTCCCCAATTTTCAAAAGTAGTCTGTATAGTATTAGAATTAACTGATTTTTAAATGTTTGATAGAATTCGCTTGAGAATCCATCTGGCTCTGGAGAATTTTTCCTAGGGAGTTCACTGATAGCTTGTTCAAGTTCTTTTTCTGAGATGGGGTTCTTTAAGTATTCAACTTCCTCTTCTGTTAATTTGGGCAATTTGTATTTTTTAAAATACTCATCCATGTCATTTAGATTATCGAATTTGTGGGCATAAAGTTGAGCAAACTAATTTATAATTATTGTTTTAATTTCCTCCTCAATGGAGATGAGTTCACCCCTTTCATTTTTGATTTTAGTAATTTGATCTTCTTCTTTCTTTTTTTTAATCAAACTGACCAAAGGTTTATCAATTTTATTAGTTTTTTCATAAAACCAACTATTGGTCCCATTTATTAATTCCATAGTTTTCTTAATTTCAATTTTATTAATCTCTCCTTTGGTTTTCAGTATTTCTAATTTGGTATTTACTTGGGGATTTTCAATTTGTTCTTTTTCTAGCTTTTTCAGCTGCATGCCAAGTCATTGATCTCCTCTTTCTCTATTTTGCTTATGTACTCATTCAAAGATATAAAACTTCCCCTAAGAGCTGCTTTTGCAGTATCCTATAAGATTTGGTAGGTTGTCTCATTATTGTCATTCTCTTGAATAGAGTTGTTGATTGTTTCTATGATTTCTTCTTTAACCCACTCCTTCTTTAGAATTAGATTATTTAGTTTCCAATTGATTTTTGGTTTATCTTTCCATGGCCTTTTATTACATATAATTTTTAGTGCATTATGATCTAAGAAGGATGCATTGATTATCTCTGCCTTTCTGAACTGGATTGTGAGGTTTTTATGTCCTAGTACATGGTCAATTTTTGTATATGTGCCATGTACCACTGAGAAAAAGGTATATTCCTTTCTATTCCCATTCAGTTTTCTCCAGAGATCTATCATATCTACCTTAACCAGAGTTTTATTTACCTCCTTAACCTTTTTTTGTTTTTTTTGAGGTTAGATTTATCAAGTTCAGAGAGGGGGAGGTTGAGGTCCCCCACTAGTACAATTTTGCTGTCAATTTCTTTCTTCAACTCCCCCAACCTCTCCTCTAAGAATTTGAATGCTATACCACTTGGCGCATACAGTTCAGTAATGATATTGCTTCATTGCCTATGGTGCCTTTTAGCAGAATATAGTTTCCTTCCTTATCTCTTTTGATTAGATCTATTTCTACTTTTACTTTGTCTGAGATTAGGATTGCTACTCCTGCTTTTCTTACATCAACTGAAGTACAATATATTCTGCTCCAACCTTTGACCTTTATCCTGTGTGTATCTCCCACATAAAATGTGTTTCTTGTAAACAACATATTGTTGGATTTTGACTTTTAATCCATTCTGCTATCCACCTCTGTTTTGTGGGAGAGTTTATTCCATTCACATTCACAGTTATGATTACAATCTCTGTATTTCCCTCCATCCTCTTTCCCACCACTTGTGCTTTTAGCTCTCTCGTCTCCCCTCCTCAATAGTTTTCACTTTTCACCACCACCTCCTGCAGCCTTCCCTTCCTTCTTTTAGCCCCCCTCCCTTTTCCTTCCCTTTACCTTTACTTCTTCTTCCCTCCTTTTTAGTTTCCCTCCCCTTTCTTCCCCTTTCTCCTCCTACTGCCTATAGAGCTAGTTAGGATTATATACTTAAGTTTATTTTTCCCTCCTTGCACCAAATCAGATGAGAGTATCTCTCAAACAATGCTCATCTCCCTCCCCTATTTCCCTCTACTGTAATTTTGTACTTCTTCATGTGATGTAATTTTCCATTTTCTGCTTCCCCCTTTGCACGCCTCCTGTTATAATCCCTTCTCATACTGAAATCACATTTTTAACATGACATCATTTACTTTATACCCATTCCCTCTATGTAAATCCCTTTTATATTTCATAATAGATGCACAATTCTCAAGATTAATAGGTATCATTTTCCCTTGTAGGGAGGCAAACAGTTTGCACAAATTGAGTAACAAGGTTTTTTTGTTTTGTTTTGTTTTATTTTGTTTTCCTCCCCTGTTTACCTTTCTATGCCTCTCTTGAGACCTGCATTTGAAGTTAAAATTTACTATTAAGTTCTGGCATTTTTGTCAGGAAGGTCTGGAAATCCCTTACTTCGTTGAATGACCATCTCCTTGCCTGAAATATAATGTTGAACTTTGCTGGGTAGTTGATCCTTGGTTGTAATCTCAACTCCTTTGCCTTATGGAGTATTAGATTCCAGTTCCTTTGAGCTACAAGGTCCTGTGTGATCCTGACTGTAGTTCCTCGATATTTGAATGGTTTCTTTCTGACTGCTTGTAGTATTTTCTCCCTCACTTGACTGTTCTGGAATTTGGCAATGATATTTCTTGGGGTTTTGAATTTGAGATCCTCTTTGGGAGGTAAACAGTGGATTCTTTCGATGACTATTTTGTTCTCTGGATCTAGCACTTCTGGACAGTTTTCCTTGGTGATTTCCTGGAAGATATTGTCCAGACTTTTTTTCATTGTGGCTTTCTGGCAGG
>CM053770.1:646439303-646487475 GCA_028658325.1 Potorous gilbertii | reverse complement strand
CCTTTTCAAAGAGATGTTCTCATCAGTGAATTCTTTTTTTATACTTTTAAAATCATTGGCCAGTTTTTCTTCTATTTCCTTCTTCAGCTGTTCCAGAAGAGCTGTTTGTGCATGCAAGCAGTTCATAGTCCCTTCTGAATTTTCAGATGGAAGTACAGTCTCACTACTGAGCTCCTTGGTCCTTGTCCTGTAGAAAGATTCTATGGTTTTTTTCACCCTTCTTTTGCTTTTCCTTGTTCATGATGTTTATTGTGTGTTGTGGCCTCTGGTTCTTTCAGTTAGAAGCTGCAGAACTCGGTGCTTACCTGACTTGTGTGAAAAAGCTAAGAGCAGGTTTTTGATTTGTGTTTCCAGGATCAGTCCTGGGGTTAGCTTGTTAAGCATGGGTAAGGGGTGGTCTGGTCAAGGGAGATTGCTTCAGCTGAACTGAGGCAAAGGTAAGCTCAGGGGATGGTGATCACAGCTGCCCTATTTTCTTCCCATTTCCCCTGGAGTACTGAGGCACACCTAGATCCTAGTGGGAGTTTCTAATCCTCCTGGGGCTCCTTTCCTGGTACTGAGGCTTGCTTGGGTCCTAGTACAAGAATCCTCCTTAACTATTTTCCTAGCCTCAGGTGTTATGAGACTATTTGCCCCCTCTGCTGTTTCTGCTGATCCAGGATTTTTCTGGGGAAATATTTTATGGTTCTTTCAAGGTCATCAAGGAGGGAGGAGAGAGCATTTACTGATCACTCTGCTATCCTGGCTCCCAGAAGTTCTAGTAGATGATTTAATGACATTTAATCCTCGAGCTGAAAGTTTCAGGAGCTGCTGTGCTGATATCTGGTGCTCAGTGACTGTCATTCACTCAGCTCTGCTGGTATCTCACCCTGGGCTGGTGGTCTACTGGTTCTGCCTGCTGCTGTCTCAGGTTTCCCATGCTGTCTCACTCCACTGTGCTGGATGCGCTGTGCTGTGCGCTATGGGATCACCCCTGTGGAACAGATCCTTCCTGTGGACCTTCCAATCTGTCCTGGGCTTTGAATCTGCCACAATCTGTCTCTTACTGGATTCAGCACCTCTAAAATTTGGTCAGACTCTCTTTTGAGAGGTATCTGAAGGAGTTTGGCCAAGAGCTTAGGTGAGTCATTTGTCTCATTCCACCATCTTGGCTCCACCCCTTACTTGGCCTACTTTTAAGAAATGCAGATGCTGCTATTGAAAGAAAGACCCTAGCCTCAAGAGCTACTACCCCAGCTCTGTGGTGTCTTTGGTGGTTAAGGAACCAGAGAAAAAAGGATCTAAATCTTTGATTTCCTGTCCTCTGATGCATCACAAGAGGCAATTTTTGCAAGCATGCCTTATCTACATACTAAATAGGGGAAAGAAGCATAGTTGTGTGGCTGTAAGCCCAGGAGCATGGTGGCAGTGAATCAGTTCTTGCCTCTAGCTTAGCATAAAAGCTTACAGTAGAATAACCAGGGCAGGAGAACAAGACCAAAGGGGAGCAAGCAGTTCAGTTGCTCTGAACCTGCAGAACCTCCTAACAGGCTGTGACCAAATCCAGTAGCATTGTGTTGAAATTCATCCATACGTAAATCAACAAATTCAGTCCTGAATTGGGAACTTGTATGGCTCAGATCAGAGGGCAGTGCCATAAAATGTCTAAGATATCTCAGATAGATATTTGGGAGCACAAATATACTTACAAACCCCTAGACAGAACTGTGAACGGAACAAGAAAACATTAAGGGCAGAAGTTCAGCCCAGACATACAAACCAAAACTGCACAGAGCCCAGCACTGTATAAAATTCAAAGTAGGGAACAAGGCTGGAAGAATGAGCAAACAAAGATGAACCTGACCATAAGGGAATTCTTTGGTGACAGGGACACTCAAGACATCAACCTAAAAGAAAACAATGATTCAAAGACATCTCTGAGCAAAGTCTCAAAGAAAAAAATGCAAATTGGACACAAGCCCAGCCAGAATTCCTAGTAAAAGTAATGAAAGAAATTGTAAAAAGAGCAAAAAATGATGTTAAAAACCAAAAAAGAGCAATAGAGTGGAAATGGGAAAAGAAATGAGAGTTAGAAGAAAAAAAAGATATCCAAGGAAAACTAGCAGCTTGATTTAAAGAGGTACAGAACCTCACTGAAGAAAATAATTCCTTGAAAATTCGTGGCCAAATGAAAAATAATAACTTCATGAGACATCAAAACCCTGTAAATCACTGCTTGGAAGTTAAGACACACTGAGGTTTACAGGCCTTGTACAAGATAGCAAATTGATTTCTTGGGGCCACATCTCTCAGGTATCAAAGCTAATAAATATGCCCTCATTTGATTGAAATTGACACAAGTTGATTACTTGTTGATGCCTATCAGAATCTTGAATTCTCAAAAGGTTGTTCAAGGTTTAAT
The DNA here is from genome assembly GCA_028658325.1 of Potorous gilbertii. Classification (NCBI taxonomy): domain Eukaryota; kingdom Metazoa; phylum Chordata; class Mammalia; order Diprotodontia; family Potoroidae; genus Potorous; species Potorous gilbertii. Next base: position 646,485,074 of record CM053770.1, on the reverse strand, counting down.
GTTCTGCGTAATAAGACCTGAGGTACACTTCTCCTCCTACATTACAGATTCAGATCAGAACTTCCATATCACCAGCAGGGAAGTGCAGGAATGGTCCCTGGAGTACAGCATCATTTGGAATGTCTGCATTCTTTCCTCAAGAAGTCAGGCTTCTTGGGAGACATAATAGTCCTTCAAGTTTCTTAATCGTAATTTTGCCAAAGCTGCTTGAATCATTGGATTCTTTTCGTTACTATAGATAGGGTCTCTGGAGGTTTTTCCTTTTGATATATCACTTAGTTTTCTCTTTAGGTGAATTGTCAAAATGTGTTTATTTGGACCCCCATTGACTTCAATGGGACAGAACTTAAAGGCTGGGAAAACTTCTAGGGACAACTCAAGAGATTCAAATCAATGATTAAGATGAAGAGAATAGAGCTAGCTAATACTCTGTGTCTACTGGCTTCAGTATAATCAATATATCTGTTGTATATGTGTATAACTGTATAATTGTGTATAATGTATAAACTAGCTTAGGCCAAGGGACTCAACCTTATCAAGTATTTGACTGATCACCCTCAATGGATGGATGGGCACTTTTGGCCATAGGAAATAGGTTCTACCTGAACCAAAACTGTCATAAATTGGTGGAAATCCCAGTCATTTCCATACCCTGACTCCATGAGGTCTAGTGTCTCATCAGGTGGTTGTAACACTAAAAATGGTATGATTTCCCAAAGACCAGTAACTCCCTTGACTTAAGATTAGCCACCAATCCTACCCTATGCTCCTGGATAGGAGTCCCCATGGCCAAGTAGGATCTGACTTCCATGTGCTTCGACAACTCTACTTAAAATATCCCAGTTGGCCAAATATAGCAAACATTTGTAAGACACTTACAGCTCTTAGTGTACCCAAGGAAGTGATATTCATACCTCCCCCCTCCAACCAACTCTGTACTGTCCCTATCCCAAGATATGCCTACATAGAAGGTACTAATAGAAATTTAGAAAAACCTATTAAGGCTTGGGGAATCTGACAGCTTTAACTCTAGATTACCTTATGGACCTGGGAGGGGTTTGTACTAACAAAAACATTTCCTGCTACATTTGGATGTAAACCACAAGCCCACATGAGTGAGCATATTAAGAGAATGAAACTGAGTAATCAATGTAAGTAGGCAAATAACCAAAAACTGGACAGCAAAGGAGACCACAGACCTCTTTTCAGGCTCAACCTTGCTAAATGGGGAAATTGGTTTAGACAACTTTTCAAAGTAGAAGTGATTTTTTTCCTTCTAATATTTAAAGGCCCTCATGTGGTGAAAGCTATAACCAATGTGAGATTGGTTTAGTTTGTATGAGTGCTGAGTGTGCTAGAGGCAGATCATAAAGATCCCTGGTCAGCTAGACCTTTGGTTATCTATCCATCAGCACACCAAGTCACCATAAATAGTCAAGTAGGCCCCAGAGCAGTTAATTATACCCTATCTGCAGGCCCCCAAAGACACTCCAGGTATTTGACCCAGATAAGTCAGGTATATCATAAGGGTAACCAAGCCAGTTAATGCTTGAGCCCAGGGTCAAAAATTCCCGCTATCCCCAAGGCACTATGACTCATCAACCAGTGAGTATTGCTAAAAACCAAAATGCTGTACTTTACTTTCAACCTTTTTGCCTGTCTGTATTCCTTTCTCTCCTATTCCCACTGGGATCCAAACTTAAGCCCTAGTTCTGTTCCTTACAAGCATGCCTTAGACCATAAACTGTTGCCTAAGACAGATCAGAGCTACATCTACTTCCAAAGACTCATCTTAAGAAAAGTAGCAAGCAAGGGATGGGAAGTGACCCAGTACTTGACACCAGAGCTGGGGATTAGGGCTCTCCCTGGGCCTAAAGATCTTCGGACTCCCTTCCCACACTGACATCATAAGCAATAAAAGAAAAAAGATGCTTAACATTCTTTCTACTTTCTCCCTCACCCCTGCCACCTCACCCCCCCAAAAAAAGGTGGGGGCAAGTAAGAGTAACTGAGAGTCCTACCTATCAGCTCACCATGTTAACACTGCCATCATTGCTAGATTTTTATATGTACTTAGTCTCCCAAGTAGGATGTAGGGTCCTTAAGGGAAATGGCTGGTACTCAATTACTGCTTGTGTATTATATGATTAAACAGTAATATTCCCCTTTTCCTCTTCTTTCCCTCCTTGTGGCCTTTTACTCCAACATATTATTCCACTCTCTCCTCTTCCATTCTTGTTGCTGTCCCCAAGACCAGGCTAATGTGCTTGCTCTATTCAACTTTAACTCCAGGGTTGCCTCTATCTTAAACATTCGATACTCTCATCCTTTTTGGTTAACTTCCATTTAAACTTCAGAATGTGTCTCAGTATTGGGGAACCTCAGCTCAAGAAATAACATTGATATTACAATGGCAAAATCCTCCAATATTTTATCATGTTTTAAAATGTTGCATAATTTTTTGAGTTGTGACCGATACTGCTTTTCATGGATAAGTTTTGTTTTCAGGACAGATTTTAAAGGTGGAAGGTATCCTAGCAGTTAATAAATGATAATAGCAGCTGAACTGAACAGGATTCATGACAGGGATAGGGCTTGGAGAAAGGGGAAGGTCACCTTTATCTAATCAGAGTCAAATTTGAGTCTCTCAAACATAAATCCAGAATGATGTTAAAAACAAAGCAAAGAGCATTGCCAAAAATATATTTATCCAACAAAAACCACTCAAGGGCTAGTCAACTGGGACTGATAAAATCACGTAGATTTGCTTGGAGCCTATAGGAATCATGCTGTGTCACAGCTGTGTGTTTACAAAGTTTATTGACCCTGAATACAAAGTATGAGAATTAAACAAAGACAAATCCAAAGTTTTACTGTGCACAGGAATGTTTGAAAGTTCCAGCAATCATGGGAAAATAAAGGGTTTACATTAGCTGAAAATGTTATATTTCTATTTTGAAGACCTCTGGTGATGGGGATGGGATGGAATACAGAAAGATAGCATGTATAAACCTAAGGAACAAGTGGTCACTTTTTTAAAAAATAAGGGAAAAATCCAAAGTAAGGAATTGTTATTTGCAAATACAATCACAAGGTCTGAAGTTTCACATATTTAACGGAACTTTGAATATTTTAGATATGTGATCACACAAAATGCTTTTCTCAGGGAAAAAAAAACCCTGTTATTTAGAAAACACCTTGGGTATTGCAGCATTGGTAAAGAACTGCAAAGAATTGAGACAAGTCAATGTCTAATTCCAGAATAAATCACAACCCAAAAAAAGCAATGTGATGTTTTGTGAGATAGCAAATTTTCCAACTTTGAAAATGAGCTGAGGCTGGATGCTTTGTTTGCCTGATGTGAATATTGTAGAGTGAATTTTTGAAGTCAACCTACCCCTTCGTATTATAGATCAGGAAACTGAGGTTCAGAAAGGTGAGATGATTTATCCAAGGACACATAATCAGGGAGTAGATGAGCTAGGGCTAGAATCCTAGCCTTCATAGAGTACCTTAGAATATGGGACCTCTGTGATCCCTTCTAGTTCTAACAGTCTAAGTTTATGTGGAATTTTCTAGACAATTTTGCATAGCTCTACCTCATTTTAACCCAATTTGAACCAAGACATCACCCTCAGGAAGTCATTAGTCCTCCTTCAGAATGAACATAACACAGAATAACTGCTTAGAGATCAGGCTAAGCTGACTATGTTCAACTGTCTTCTTTCTTCTGGGAAACCATAGGCTCTTGTGGCCTAGGGCCCTACATCTCAGCCTTTCTACTGAATATTTGTGAAGCATCTTGGATCAGCGTAAAAATACAGTCATCCCTTGACATTTGTGGGTTTCACCTTCTTGGTTTTGGTTATTTGCGGGTACAGCCATCAATAATTCAATGGGAATTTCTGAAGATCTTCAGTGCACTATGGAAAATCACAGTAAAGAAAACAGTGAATCACAAATGTATTAATTCAGCATATTACTAATCTATTTTGTCATTTACTACTATAAGTATACATATGTAAATTTATAATAAACAGTTAAATTTTGCTAAATATTTCAGTGCTTTCTTTGAGAATGCCTTCTCTTTATCTCTCTACGATCCAGACTCATTCACACAATTTTTTACCAGAATGATCATTGTGCCCTACACTTTTCTTAAGAGAAGGAAGTCTATGAAGCAGGTGCTGCAGTTACACTGGTGGCTCCACAGAGTGTGAGATATACTAATCTCTCTCATGTAGAAACTACAACTTTTCATGGGTGTTAGTGTATTTTACTTATTTTTTGTGTTAGATCCATATGACCATAATTATAAAAGTAAAAATTTGAAGTAAGGCCTAAAGTTATTCATGGTTTTCACATTTGTGGGAGTCCTGTGTCCCTAACCACTGTGAATGTCAAGGGACAACTGTACAACTTCATGGTATTTGGGTCAGGCCTCCATTATCGTGGTAAAATGGAACACTGGAGTCAGAAACAGTATCTGGGTGTTTCCCCACATAACCAGTGAAATCATGGTTTTTAACTTAGTTACCCAGGTCCTAGAATTGTCTTTAAGTTTAACTTTGTTCTACATGGTTCAGTTCTAGCCTTTTAAAAGTAAAATTAGGCAAGAATCCCAATTTTGCTTGAAAGAAGTTTGATAATTCAGATGAATGAGAGTAGTTTTTCTGGGAAGGGTTTCCCTAAAAGGCAATAAAGTGTGGGTAAGAGTTGGAAAATTCCAAGTGCTGGTGGTGGGGGAAATCCCAGAATTCTCTTATAACTATCCCCAGTAGGAGGGTGATTCTCTCTTCTGAAGGAACAGGAGGTGATCAGAGCTTCACTACCCAGAACTGGGGAAGATGCAAGAGGAGTTCAGTCAGACATGATACCTCACTGGAGCAATGTTGCCTGAGAGAGTGACCTAATGGAACCAATGCTGAGATATTCTCTGCATCAGGTATTCTTTTGTCCTAGAGGCACCATGAAAAGAAATACTGACATTAAGGATGAAAGTTTGGGAACCTGTGCGTTGGAATGGGGCCACTATTCAACTGGAGGGATCCTCTATGGAAAGATATGGATAGGAATAACAGAGGGTGAGAGGTGTAGATCACTTGTGACCTGCACTGATGAAGGATTACACACACTAGAGCACAGATCTATTAAAGGTGTAGATTGTAAAGTCTTAAGATGGCAGTCTTTGTCCACTCTATCTGCGTGATTGAATTCATCTCTAAACTATTACACAGAATGATATGATAGGATGGTGCAGTATAGAGATGTAAGAGTCTTGACATATGTCATTTTAGGCATTTGATATATAACCTCAATAGCTTAGAATAACTCACCAGATATCCAGTCAGCCCTGCCCTTTCTAGAAAACTTCATGATCAATATCTATACTTTGCTGCATTAATATTTACCTACCATACTATACCAAGAATAAATTTTAAGTAGGAATAAGTTTGTCAACCTAACATAAATAACTCCATTTTGTTTTATGCCTCCATTTTATGACTGAACTTTTAATAAGTTTTTCAATAAGAAGAAGATAAATACCTATGTGGCAGTAAGTCCTAAGCAGTATGTGTATGTTCTTAAACAGCTAATAAACACATAAAGATCCTCCAATTAGATAGATCACAAATAGGAAAATGTGATAAATAAATATTAGTAATTTTAAAGTAAACTGTTACATAAAGTGGTGAATGATTTAAGAACACCCATAGCCAAAAATAAAAACATCCACCTGAGACCCCAGCTTTTAGCCCTTTCCTAGGGTATGAATATGACTGGATTCTGCATTCCCCATACCTGAAACTCAGGAGTGTTGATTGATGGAGACTTGGCAGGGGTATACATGGCCTCTGATTAGACAGAGAGGAAACCTTTTTGTTTCAGGTAAGAAGAAATCCTATCAGAAAGAACATACAAAATATTAGACTGCTGATTTGTTCTTAAATGGTATTTTTTTATAGTTCTGGAGTAGTGAAGTTTGATTGTATTGAAAAGTGTCAGTGTAACAAATATTTGTGGTCTATCAGCTACTGTAAGTAAGGTCATATAACAGGTGAGAATTGAATCTCATAAACTAAATTAAATGAAGATCCTTAAGTCAATTTCAGTCTTCACCTTTCATACTTCTCAGGATATTCAAATTTTAAAAAGGGACGTCTATAGATACAATTTTCATTCAAGGTAATGAGTTTCTAATGAATGCTAAATTTCTTTGCTCTGATAGGCCAAGGAAGGAGATTTTTTTTAATTCAAAAAGGACTTTAACAGTGTCCCTAAGTTTATACTGCATGGGCAATTACATTCTATGTGGGTTATCCCTAAAGAAGTCTACCTGGAAATGAGACATAACCATGGGTTAGGACAAATATGGTAGTGTTGATAGATATAACTATGAATTTTTATGTCTTCCTTACCCAGGGATTTAAATTGGTCCCGGGACTCTGGTAGGGTTACCTGAGGCTATAAGGATGTAGACTCAGAAAAGTCATGCTGATCATTAAAAATTATCATCTTAAATGAATTTTACATGTAATATTTCTGCCCAGTTGGGTGTGATGGTTTTTCTGAGAGATAGCTCTATAGCTTGTTTTTTAATGTGCATGGAGGTAGATAAGACACCTGATTGGCTAAGAGAATGCTGCCCTTCTGAGTCTTGTATCTGCATGAGTAAAGAAGGGATTTCTTTAGATAGTTGAAAAATTTGAAAAGAGATGGGGTTGAGGGAGATGAGACCTGAATTTTTAATGACTATTAGAGTCCTCAGAGCTCCAGATGTGTAGGGAAACAAACTCCCCAACATGTCCTTAGATATTTAGTGCTTGTATTCCTGGCAATTGCTGAGAAAGAAATTCTTCCCCAGTTGCCACTCCAAACATATTTTCATTCTCTCTCCCCTTAGGACCTACCTAAGCTCTTATCTTATTCTGAAAGAATTTGTCTTCTTTTGCTTGCTCTCATATGTGTAAGTTTCTCATTTTCTCATTTCTTATTTATTTGTTAAAGAAGTTTATATGATGATAGCATTTTGTGGGATAGATCTAACACAGTAAATTATTACCCTTGAGAGCAATAAGAGAAAGTGGGGTACATTTTGTCCCCTGAAGTATCATACTCTTGGACTACTAACACTTGAAGGTGTGATGGATAGATGTAACAACACCCCTCTAAGAGACTGGCAAGGGAAGGGTCAAGAGCCTAAGTCTCTTCCTGTTCTCCACAAAGGCATACATTACACATTCCCTTGAAGAGAGCCATGCCAAATGAGCTGAGCCTCTTATATTCAGACAATGATTCAATGTACATGTGTATAAACGCATACATTTCTCACATACAGATGAGAAAATTAAGGTCAAGCAAAGTGATGTGTTCACGGTCATAAAGTTATTAACAACATACTCAAATTTTGATGAGTTTCCCACTAGAAGAAATTGCCCCCCAAATCTACAATGAACAATAAAACATTATATATTTTGCTTTTTCTACTTGTGTGAACTTGGTCATTTCAACTCTTTTGGTTTGTTTCTTCATCTACAAAACATGGGGTTTTGACTAGATCTCTGTTAGTGATAAGGAGCATGAGTCAGCGAATACAAAAAACAAATTCCAAAAAAACCAAACCAAAACCAAAAAAAACCAAATTCCTCTCCTGGCTGCACACCTGAGCCTCTAGGACTTTTTCTACAAGATTCCCCATTCACCTCCCATTTCTCAGCTTCTTTTTATGTATCACCTTCCCCCATTAGACCAGAAACTCCTTGAAGGAAAGGAAAGTCTTTTGCCAATTCCCAGGTCAGAGCACAGTGCCTGGTACATAGAGTATTTAAGAAATGCTTGCTGACTTGACAAGACTTTATATAATCAGTCTGCCTTTCAATGTAGTTTTTTTCTTGGTAGCAGGAGCTAAACCACAGGCATAAGAACTGTGAAAGCAACATAAACTGGTAGAAAGAAAATAGGAAGCAAAAAAACCCAAAACCCAAAAAACCTACCCTAGCATATCCTTCCACCAGCTTGATGCAATTACCAACTTAATTTAATCATTCATTCATGACCCCAGTAAAAGTTCATCTACTAGATAGTAGGAACTGAGGCTTCACTCCCTTGTGGCAGCTTTTCCACTGTCTTGCCTCGGTTGGGCAGCAAAGAACTGTATCCCAGGAAGAAGGCACCAGGGCGAATCTCCCATAAGCCAATGAAGACTGTTCCACAGGTAATTGTGGGTTAACTATATGACCTGAACATAAGTGATATTTATCCTATTAAAAAAATAGAACTTAAGCATTTTTCAGCTTGAATAAAGTATAAACTGAACGATATGGAAAAAGAGTGAAAAATGGTTATCCTAAAATAGTCTATTCCTATATCTTGTCATTTGCTAAGAAGAAGATTAGCATCCTCTACGTAATTCAGGGACAATCCTTTTGTTTTGTTTTTTACACCAGTTCTTTTCTTCCCTTTCCAAGTATCACCAAGCTAATTAAGCTTTCATCTGAAGACTATAAAAGATCCAAAGGCACACCTAAGGGTAAATAACGATACTGTATAAAGAGGATAAAAGAACAAATCATAAAAATAATGAAAATTATCATTATACTCAATAGAATAAAAATATTAAAAAAAATTATGGAATGTAGCCAAAAGTCCTTTGAAGAAATTGTCTTTTCGAACCCATGAAACAGAAGTGCTCACAAGACATTTGCTGAATCGACACATTTTATTAAGATATAAAAACCTAAGGTGGACAAACCTTGGGAGGGGAAAGGGAGCAGGCTGCAAACCTTGGGATTAGGATTTCAGTTCAAATTTCTATTCCTTCTGTAGTTGCTGACTTATTTGTAACTCTCCTGTAAATTTAGCTTACTTTCTTCTGGAACTGGACAATTAAAATAAATGCTACTGCCCTTCACAAAGTTATTTCAAAGGTTAATGTTTATTGTAGACTTTGAATTCCCCTGACAACCAATGTGAAATCAGTATAAGCTATTTTAATATTTTTCACATAGAAATCATTAGGCAATCATAAGCAAAATATATTGAACATTTAAATAAAACTTATTTTGCTGGGATGCCTCAAATATTATTCTTGTTTTTAATTTTTATAGATTTAACCCAAACATTTATTGCACTTTGTATGTGGATGTCAATATTTCAAAGAATTATATGGGAGCCATGAGAGGCTTGGGTTCAAGTGTTGTTATAAATAACAAAGAAAAAAAGCCTTCAATGGTTCTAATCCAACCATTTATGTTCATTACTAAGAAACAGCACTGTTCCATATAAATTCATATTTCTGCTAACAAATGGGTTAGTATTGATACATACATCTCAGGAGTAAGACTAAAGGATTAAAGGTTGGGGTCAAAAATACTAAAAACTGCTTCTGTTAATTTTTTCTAAAGTTGAGTTCAACCATATTTACAAAAAAAAATTGGAATCAGATTTTTTTTTAGTACAGTACTGTTAATATCCATAAACCTAGCACCTGTAGATGCAAAATGGAAGCCTCCAGCAGCATCAGTTTGTGTTTAAAGCTTAATACAACAGTGCCACCCAGTGAGGGCATTGTGAACATTACTGTCACTGATTAGTTTTTGATTTAGAGTTGCATCTGCTTTTGAGGAAAAGATACACACACACACACACACACACACACACACACACACACACACACACACACACACACACACGGTTTCTAGTTGAAGAAACTCTTGTTTCTGTACTTTAATCCTGGTAAAGACTCTTGATTGATAAAGGCAAGATTCAACCAGAGACCCTGATTATACCAAAACAAAAACAGCAAAAAGGTCCTATTTTGATTGCCGTCACAATAAGGGACTAATGCTCTTGGGCCCAGCATCTTACCTGTGATGTTCTATCCTCAACAACAATCTTTTCATTGTAGTAACACCAGTAAAGAGCAGACAGACTTTGACAGCACATTGACAAGTTGAAACAGGCCCAGAGGAGAGACCAGGACGGTGAGGGGGTCTTGGAAATAAACATAATATTAGAGGATCAATGTGAGATATCTAGAAAGATAATCCATGCATAAAGTTTGCTTTATTTACAACCCCATATAACACAAATAGAAGTTGAATGGATTATTCCTAGAGACATAATTTCTCTTCAGTTTTCCCATTCACAAGTCATTCAGCTCTATTGCTAAGCATTCTTCATTGTTTTTACTCGTCTACTCAGCATTAGCTAGGCCAGTCTATGGTTTTGTGGATCTGTTGCATGTTCTTCTTAAATTTACTTGTTTATGTTTATACCCCATTAATTAATTATCTCCAATGTCTCCTCTGTCAATACATATCTTTCAAATTTCTTAACAACTAGGCTGAATCATCTCCAGAAAATAGCCTTCCCTGACCCATCCTCATTACCAAAATGATCATCTTCCTCCTTCCTCCCCCTGAATTTTGCATTTCCTCCACATTTATGCACAGCACATACTTTTCATAATACTCTCTATTTGTCTGTACTATTTAATATATATACATATATATATATATATATATATATGGATGGATGATATGTCTGTCTATCTATATACATGTATGTATCAATTAATCAACAGATATTGAGTGCTTACTATTACCTCCTCCCCTCTCCGATTTGAATCAGAATTGTTTTCTTTTGTATCCTTCTGGTCCTATGTTTTACACATATTAGGTGCTCAATTAATGCCTACTAAATAAATGATTTGTTTTTTGACAATTTATTTCACAATTTAATGATTGGCCATTAAAAAAACAGGAAGAACAATGTTGGTAATGTCAGTGTGATTAAAGATATTAATGTTGAAAGCTGGATTTTCCAAGACATTTTTAAAAACAGATTTTTCCTTGTAATTGGGAAAAGGGAAGTAGTACTATATATTGTACAGTAAAATAATACCAACATACTACCCTGTCTGTAGGTATCAAAAGGCATCATTTACATGAAAAATTTTTCTGGTAAAACACAGATTCATAGATTCCTATGTTTAACATTGAAAGGGACCTTAGATAATTATTTAGACCAGAGATGTCAAACACTCTGTTGCATTGCTTCTGGAAGAAGTTTCCGGTGTAGTTGGAACCAGATAAAACTAAAATTGGGAATTATATAGTCAACAACAATTTTAAAAAGCACCAATAATAAGAACATAGTGTTAATATGTAGTCTTCTAAGTCAATATGTTACTTGAGTTTGACATGGCTGCTTTAATTTAACTTTTTTTTCTGCAGATGAAGAAACTGAGGCCCCCAAGCTAAATATGTGTACTAGGTGTCAAAAGATATATTAAATGTCAATTAAAGTGCACAATTTGATATAAAAGATATAAAGATTGCAGCCTGATACAGTGGAAAGAATGATGCATGAGAGGACCTAGGGTTGCATTCTGCCCCTGCCAATGACTTCCTATGTGACTTTGGGAAATTAAACTTATCTCTCCAGGCCTGAGGCACAGTCTAGCTCTTAATCTATGTTACTATTTGCAGAATATTTTTGTTCATAAGAGTCATAAGATTCTGCAGAGCAGGAAGAGACCTGGGAGATATCTTTTAGTCAATTACTTCATGTTACAGGTGAGTAAACCAAGGCCTGGAAAGGAGAGTAACTTTCTATCAGAGCTGGGATTCAAACCCAAGTCCTCTTCCTCCAGATTTAGAGCTTTCCTAGTTACCAACTGTAACAACATATGCTAGGAAGTTCTTTGAAATTTTCAAGACTGTTGCTATTGAGAAAGCAATGAAAGAATTCATGCTGAAAATATGTTGAAAATCTCCTTAGCCTGACATTTAGGCCTTTCAAATACACACGCGCACACACACACACACACACACACACACACACACACACACTCACACACACACACTCACACACACACACACACACGCACATCTCACTATATTGCTTCAGAGTATGAAGCTAAAATAACACTCAGGTAAAATTCCCTGCCACAGTCATGAAATCAGTAGGTCTCATTAAACAAAAAAGTTACATGGACCAAGAATTTTCACAATTAAATATTTGTGTACGTTCTAAGTATTTTTTATTTTTTTTAAAATTCCCTCCCCAGTTAAGTCTTAGTATTTCTAAACACTTGTGATTTCATAAGTATGGTTACTTTTTCAACACATGTAAATCACATGTCTCTCTGGGGTCTTCATAAGTTTATATGGTTGAAATTTAATTATCCAGTGTCCAATTTTCTAGGGATGAAACAGTCAGAAACTGCCTCTTACATACCAGAGTATATCTAGCTTGGTAGGGCTTGCTAAGTGTAGCAGCAAACACCTTGGAATACATAGGAGGGTGTGCTTCACAGGTTCTTAGATCTGCTTTTCTAAAAGGAAAATAACTTTTAAGAGGTCAATAATTTGATTACATTCACCAACAGAGAAAACACAAGCAGAGAAACAAAGACCAACAGACAGGGCTTCTACATATATCACAGATCAACAGACATGCAACTTTCTGACCATTACATATATACATAGCTACCAAACAGAGAAGCACCAACATCTGGGTTTTCAAAGTCAGGGGGCTCCTTAATGGCTACCCAGAGTCTCATCTGGCACATGAGCCTTCTTCCAAAGAATAAGCCCCAAAACAAAACCTTACTTCAGAATACATATACACTTTTTAGAGCTGGAGGGCATCGTGACCCTCCTGACCCAGGGTCACATTAATTAACAAAAGGTGTGGGCCTTCCTACAAAACAAACCTCCCTGAATCAAGCTTCTCTTAATGGACTCCACCGGAGATCTACTATTGGGCAGGAAAGATCTTTACATTACATCAAGGCCCACTGACATGACCTTTGAGAAGAGAAGATCACACTATCATGCCATGTTAAATAAACACAGTAAGAGTTGGTTTGTCTATAATTCTTGTTGCATGTAGGACTTATAAAAATCATTTATTCTATCAAATGGGAGAGAGTAATTATAGGAGGCCTATTCCTTTAGTCTTATGGTGTTTGCTGCCTGACAACTCCAGGAGAAATACCAGGAACATGAAGTCTGTACACAACGTTTGTAGATCTGGTCAAGGCCTTTGACACTGTTAGTCGGAAGGGCTTATGGAAAATTATGTCAAAATTTGGCTGCCCAAAGAAGTTCATTAGTATTGTACATCAATTTCATGATAGCATGTTTGCCCGGGTTCTGGATAAAGGACAAAGCTCTCATGCCTTCTCAGTCACCAATATAGTGAAACGGGGCTGTGTGCTTGCTCCCATGATTTTTAGCATGAGGTTTTCAGCCATATTGACAAATGCTTTCAATGAGGATGAACACATGTCATCAAGGTCAACTACTGTACTGATGGTAAGTTCTTCAATTTGAAAAGGCTACAAGCCAAGACCAAAGTGGAGGGAATATTGGTGCATGATTTTCTATTTGCAGATGATTATGTACTCAATGCAGCCTCTGAAGCTGAGATGCAACAAAGTATGGATAAATTCTCTGCTGCCTATGCTAATTTTGGCCTAATAATTAACACCAAAAAAACACAAGTGCTCCATCAGCCACCATCAAACCATCCATATGTGGAACCATCAATTACAACAAATGGAGAAGTTTTGAATGCTGTGAATAAGTTCACTTTACCTTGGTAGTGTACTTTCCAGGGATGTACACATTGACAATGACATTGATGCATGCATCGCCAGAGCTAACTCAGTGTTTGGGAGGCTCTGAAGAAAAGTTTGGGAGAGAAGAGGCATTATACTGACTACCAAATTGAAGTTCTACAGAGCCGTTGTGCTGACCTCATTGTTGTATGCCTGGGAAACATGGACAGTCTACCAGTCCCATGCCAGGAAACTAAATCGCTTTCATTTGAACTGTCTTAGGAAGATTTTGAGGATCACCCGGCAGGATAAGGTACCAGACACTGAAGTCATTGCTTGAGCTGGACTGCCAAGCATTCAAGCTATGCTTCAGAGGTGCAACTCTGATGGGCTGGCCATGTTGTTTGAATGCAAAATATACGCTTGTCAAAAAAACTATTTTATGGAGAACTCACATGGGACAGGTGACCACATGGTGGTCAGAAGAAGTGATACAAGTACACTCTCAAGGTCTCTCTCAAGAATTTTGGATTTGACTGTGCAACATGGGAGACACTGGCACAGGACCACTCAACATGGTCTGCCCACATCAGAAAGGGTGCTGTGCTCTATGAGCAAAGCAGAATTGAGACAGCACAAAGTAAATGTAGGAAGTGCAAATTTGGAGCAGCCACTCCAAAAATTCATATGGACTATCTGTGCCAATCTGTGGTAGAGCATTCCAAGTTCGTATTGGTCTGATCAGCCAGAATCAGATACATTGAAATTTCACTTTATTTATGGTGATGTAACTTTGGTCTTCTTTGAAAATGAAGGACAGCAACCAACACTGCTCAAGTAGGAAAGTAGGCAAATGGCAATGCCTGGGAGTTTTAAGGCAAAAAGCCCACTCTGCAGTGAATAGAGCTGCAGCAACTATAGAGAAGAGGCAATGAGAGAGACTGAATTTTCTCAACTAGAGACTGATGAAGTAGCTGTAACCTATATACTACACAGCCAGCACATGAGGGAGAGCTCCTTCCTCCACCAAGGGATCAGAGAGCAATAAAACATACAGGAAAGCTGTAAACAACAACATCAACATTTATCCTAGATGATAATCTTTTCCTTGCTATCAACATCCTTTCCTTGTCATGTTTACAAGTGCCTCAGTCTATTCCAGTTTGGTAATTACCAGGGCATTGGCATACATCAGCCCTAGTTGAAGACAAAGTTCAATATAAAGAAAAACTACCTAATTCTTAGAAAGGTCTACATGCTAAATAGTGGTGGTCTCAGGATATAGAAGTTCTCAGTCTTGAGATTTGGTGATTCTGATTGTTGGTTGGGCTAAGTTAAGTGCTTGAGGTGAGAATAAGAACTTCACAGTAGCTGTTTTGGAGATTGTGATACAGAGTTGATAAGAAATGAATAAATAATTGCCAAAGATCACTGGAAACTCCATTGTTATGTGGCTTACATTTATAATGGATGAAATCAGACGGGCTGTCAATTCTGTTTCTCATGTTATTCATCTCATTTCTGCTCCTGCTGCCATCATCTTCATTCAGACTTCCATTACATAATCACCTAACTGCGTTCAATCTTTTTGTTTTCACTTTTAAGTTTAATCTATATTTTTAACATTTTATCCATCACCTTCTTAAGTCTAGACAATCAGCAAAACACCCTGATTTGTAGCATTTGTTCATTCTCAAGGTGTAAATATTTACTCTGAAAAATATAACAGTTGGCCATTATGAGTCAGTAGGGGGAGATTCCAGCACAACTTTTTTTTTTTTTTTGCATTCAGTCTTTTGATGTTTTCATCTAGCCTACCCACCACTTTCAGTTCAACTTTGTCCACGATGCTCATTTTCCAAAAACTTAAGTAAGCTCTCCATTCCCTCCCAAATAAAGTGCAAACTCCTTACTAACATTTAAGCCTCTCTATAATTTGTCTTTAACCTCTTGTATCCCATATTACTTTTCTCCAATTTCTCTGTAGTCCTAAAAACTATTTGTTGATGTAGTTCAGTCGTGTTCGACTCTGTAACCCTAGTTGGAGTTTTCTTGGAACAGATACTGTAATAGTTTGTCACCTCTTTCTCCAGCTCATTTTATAGATGAAGAAACTGAGGCAGAGGGTCACACAGCTAGAGTCTCAGACCAGATGTGAACTCAAGTCTTCCTCTCTCTTGGCCCACTACTCTATCCACTGTGTTATCTAGCTGACCTTGTAAACCATTCATTCTTACTTAAATGTGCCTTGCCTTTTTCTATCTCAAAACATCTCCTTATGTTGTTCCTCATGCATGACCTTTTAAATGTCCAGAATTTTTAATGAGGGAAAAGAATACAATCAAAGTCCTTTTGGAGTTCAAAATCCTGCTGTAGTTCTAAGTAAAAGGTAAAGCCTAAGGCAGGGAAGTTCTTAAACTATTTCTTGTCATGGCCTCATTTGACAATCTGGTGTCTTCTGTGGAATCCTGAGAATGATGCTTTAAAGCATAAAATATAGGATTGCAAAGGAAATAAGAAATAAAAAAAAACAACTTCATAGAAACCCTGAGTAAGGTGCGGTTACTCTGAGGATAGTTGAAGTGGTGGATAGAAAGAGGCCACTGGAGTTAAGAAGAAAGAAATTAGTTTAGGTTTTGGGTAAGCAACATTAATACTGATGTCCCCAAAGATGGTGAGGGCTAGGATGAAAATAGATTGTGAATCAGTATTAGTCATTAAGGAAGGTAAGAGAGTGACAATAAACAGGAGGAAGGCCTGAGGCTCTTTTTCAGACTTCTAAGGAAAAGTATTGAAGAACAGGAATTGTCTGGAGGTGGCTAAAAGCAAGCAAAATGTAAGAATTTTTCTTGGCCTGTAGGAGACAGTAAAGAAAACCTTTTGTGGAAAAGTTTTTGAAAAGATGTCCCTGGTGTAAGTTAGGTGTCAATTAAGTCAATACACAGTGTATGAGGACAATTTTGAAGATGTGGGATAATTTTCTGAAAATAGTGTGGGGGTCCTAAAAGGCAATGAGCAGTGGACTAAGAGTGAATGAGTCTGAGGAGTAGGATTAGTCTGGCTACAGAATAGTGTACAAGATGTTATTAACATGCAGCTTGCATATAGAAAAGTAAACATTGGAAGATGGGAAAGAGGAACCAGGAAGGTGGAAATAAACTGAACTGAGTGCTACCATCAGGCTGAGTAGCACTTAGTAATGTGTATTGAAGCTTCTTGAAGAACCAGCTCAGTCTAAAACTGAAATAACATTGATATCCCACTACTACTTTGGGGGTTCATTCATGAGGACATTTTGATTCCCTGGACCATCCTCTGGCTAGCTGTTTGTTAACAGCCCTCCCTCCACTCCAATTACTCAGATATCGGTGCTCTTCCAGTCTGGTGGTGTATGTAGGTGATTGTATTCTGTTTAGACAATTGGAGTCCTGCCCATTGAATTCTTTCTCAGATACTCCCTTCTTTCTACTTCTCTGTCTGCATTATTCAATTAAAGTAGGATTGTTAACCCCTCTGAAACTGTCTTCCCTTTGGAAAAGTAGATCAAAAAACCTGTGCTACTACAAACCCTCACTTGACTTAACTGGTTAATGTTTGCTTCATTGTCCTTTTATTTCTGAACCGTTTTCCCTCTTACCCTGTTAGGGACAACTTGGCTTCAGCAACCATTCTTGGACTATTCTTTCCTTTATGTTTCTTACCTATGATTCCCCTATCCACCACTGCTATGTGATTTTCTGGTTAGGACTCTGATTTAGATTTAGAACCCCTGTGATCCTACTCCATCACTGATGGCTGTAGGGCCAACCTGTCACATTTAGAAAAATATGGGATAAGGTTGATGCTGAAACACTTGAGTACAAATATGGGTACCTGGAAGAACAATAACAGATGTAAATGGGGAAGGCAGGAGGGGAAGGCTATTATTGGAATTCATGTTTTTAAAAAAAGTACTAGATATGTATTAAAAGATAGGTCTCAGTACTAACAGTTCCTGTACCTTCTGTCACTAGAATAAGTTGTCAGCTCTCTTATTACATGCTCAGAAAATACTGTATTTTTGACCAGCCTCCCCCTGTGAAACAACTATTACTAAACAGAAATAAACAGATAAAAAGCTCTGATCATGCAGAGCTTACTAATCAACATTTAGTTTAATAGCTCAGATAAGTATATGTGTGAATGGATTTTGGAGAAGTCAGTCTAAATTCATTTTAGCTAGTTCTGAATAGGCATTCCTTACCCTATTCTTTTAAAGAATATTATAAGTTTATCAGTTTTCAAGTGTATATGTGTGTGTATGTGTGTGTAATTGCTCCTTTCCAAACTTGCATCTCTCTTCTTAGCTCTGGCATCCCTTCAATACCAATTTATCCTTTGCTTCTCACAGAATACAACAGCTGGAAAATTGCCATAAAATTATCACATCTTATCCCTTCATTTTAGAGCTAATGAAACTGACCCCAGAAGGACAGGGTGACTTGCCAAAATCACAAAGCCCTTTTGACTTTTTCATCTGTTCTTTTATTTCTTGAGCTTGATTCCAGCATTGGCAACTTTTAAAAAAAATCACAAAAATCCAGATACAGAGGTATTTCTCAATTAGAAAGTAAATGTTTTTCTCATATTGAGTGTCCTCATTTTACAGATGAGGAAACTGAGGTAAACAGGGTTTTTTGACATGCCCAGGGTTACACAGCTAGTATCTTGGGAAGATGAGTTAAAATATACAGCTATTTCTGTACTTTGTACCTCAAAGTACTATGACCTTAGCAATCTGAGCATTAAATCTAAAGATGGTTGTAAGGGACTTGGGGAGATCATAAATCCAATACCCTCATTTTATAAGTGAGTAAATTGAGGGCAGCTGGATGACACAGGGGATAGAGTACTGGACCTGGAGCCAGGAAGACTCATCTTTCTGAGATACTTACTGGACAAGTCACTAAACCCTGTTTGCCTCACTTTTCTCATCTGTAAAATGAACTGGAGAAAGAAATGGCAAATTACTCCAGTATCTTTGCCAAGAAAACCCCAAATGGGACCACAAAGAGTTGGACACGACTGAACAACAAAAAACTGAGCTGACCTTGAGGAGTTTGAAGACTTGGGTTTGGATTTTAACTCTGCCAAAAATTCTCTTTCTTATTCTCAGTATAGAGAAGATAACCCCAATTTGTCTTATTTATCCATAAAATAGGGCAATCCCATAAGGTCTTTCAAAGTGCTTTGTAAACTGGTCTGCTAGACAACAAGCTCCTTGAGGACAGGGCTGTCTTTCTTAATTTTCTATTTCTTCTTTCATCATTCTCACCTACCCTCAATCCAACACTTGAGATAGTTTACTGAAATTCAGGACTTAAGTTTTTCTTTATTTTCTATTTGCCCCATCATTCTCCATTCCCTTGACCCCAAATGTTATGATGTGTACTGAAAAAAAAGCACTAGAATTCAGTAAGAAAACCTAAACTCAAATCATTTGCCAAGCTACTGGCTATTCATAGGACAGCCAGTCCTTAATTTCTGGGAATGGACAGTATAGTGCCTCACACAAAACAGGCACTTAATATTTCTACTACCTACAACAAGGGTTGCAGGGGGAAAAATAGTAAAACTTAACCTGTGGGGGAAAAAATTAACCAAGGACATAAATGTGGATTACTTAATAATTCTAAGATGCTTTTAGCTCCATGGAAGCAGAGATAGTCTTATGGAGACTATAAGCCCTATCTACACTCATTATCCCAGGTGCATACAAACATCTGGTATACCCAAGTATACGAGCACTGGATTTGAAGCCAGGGAATCTTAATCTTGTGTTCTATCCCTGGCTCAGCGGGTTCTGGGGCAAGTTACTTTTCTCAGGGTTTCCTCAACTTAAAAAAGAGTTGTCTGACTTAATGACCTCGGTGGTACAGCTAGCTTTTAAAAGCCTGAGGGCTGGAGCCCAGCCAAATCCCACTCCAGTCAATCCTCTCCTCTATTTAGCTGCCAAAGTGGTCTTCCAAAAAACCCAGGTGGTCTTCACCATCTCACTCCCACCCTAGCCCCTCCCCATAAACTCAAGCGACTGTCCCGTTTAGCCTTCAAAGCTCTTCATAACCTGTCCTCCCCCACAATCTTTTCAATCTTCTTACACCCTCTTCATCTTCCCCCTTTCCAGTCTTCTTACACCCTCTCAGCCCCCACTCCCAACCCTTGGGATTCAGTCAAAATAGTCTCAGTGATATTCCTAAGATTTCCAGACTCCAGTACAGGCTGTCTTCCAACCCTGGAATGCCCTCCCTCCTCATCTCTACCTTTTGGTTTCCTTTGAGTCATCGCTAAAATTCCACCTCCTAGAGGAAGTTTTTCCCAATCTCCCTTAATTCTGGGGACTTCCCTTTGCTGCTTATCTCCTATTGAGCCCACCTATGACTCATTTATCATTTCCCTAACAAAACCGGTTGCTGCTTGGGGACAGAGAATGTCTGTTGCCTTTCTTTGTCTTTCCAGAACTCAGCACAGGCCCTGGTATGCAGTATGCACCTAAAGTCAGCTTGAAACAGAGGACTACCAAAGTATCTACAACAAGGCATTCAGGAGACTATACAGTACTGGAATGCTGGCAAGGAGGATGGGGTGGAGGGAGCTGAAAGGGCAGAGTTTAAATACACAGGAAGTTTCATGGAAAGCACAACCTCTCAAAGCTGTTACATAAGTTGTTTTGCAAACCAATCTAAAGTTCATAGAGAAGGCTAGACATTTGGTGACATCTGCTCAGAACAGCAGGCTCCAGGGGCTGCATTGGGGAGTTCCTAGAGAAACCGCAGGACAGTTCCAACTCGTTACAACCTGCTCCAACCATGAGATGAGGGACAGGTAGCTCCTCTGATGGCTGCATTCAACATTCCCTTCCTTTGGTGAATACAAGCTCTACTGCTGACCAAGGGAGTCATTGAAGAGTTTTATGCACTGCCAAACCATAGCACTGGTGGTCACCTTGGTCCCAAAGGCAACAGTTGTCGGGAAACATCTGATGAAGTCCTCTGGTTTGCGTGTTCTCAAAGCAGTTTCCAGCTGACTGGCTTCTCTGGTTCGGGTCACTTGTAAAGATCTTCCCTGTTAAAAAAAATCTACAAAATTGGTCTTAACACAATTTTAAATTTATTTTGCCAATAACCAGGTTAAATAGCAAAAGTTATCTCAAGTCTTATGTTTCTGCTATTAGAACATCAAAACTTGGAACCTTTTAGATCAGGGATTTATATTTTTATATTTATATTTTGGTCATGTTGATATATCCAAGAAACTCAAATACAAACTGTAAAGTCCGAAAACTCTGAACCCAATTTTTATACATGACATTGTTCATTCTCTCATTAGGAGGATAAGATTTTGCTAAGGAACAAATACAGGAAACTTTTTATAAGACGAACCCTAATGAATTCTCTAAAAGGTTGTCATTAACTATAATTGTAACAAAAGATGTTGGAGTGGAATGTATAATTATATGATTTAAAAACAGTACTTATGAATTATTTCAGAGGCAGGAGCTGTCAGTGTACCAGGAATAATCTGGGTATTCTAACTCAGTTTCTTGGAAGTCCTCTCATGGAGTTAAAACAGAGTCAACAACTGTAACAATCACGATCCTCCATGTAGTAGGGGCCCTGTCCTCTGTATCTGTGGCTAGGTTAAGTCTTACACCAGGAGATGGTGACATTTGGTTTGGATAGAGGGGAGACCTCCAATGCTGCAAGGAAGCTGGTGAGAAATGCTTGGTGTGATGAGACTTCAGAAGAGTGTCAATTGCATGAGGAACATGCAAGGATAAAGAAGAGTCAAAAGTCACCTGTTCTTGCTACCAAGATTAGGAGGGAAGCAGAAAACTGGGAAAGAACTTTTACAGTCAGTGTCTGATAAAGGCCACATTTCCAAAATAGAGATTGGAGTCAAATTTATAAGAATACAAGTCACTCCCCAATTGATAAATGGTCAAAAGACATGAACAGGCAGTTTCAGAGGAAAAAATTAAAGGTATCTATAGTCATATGAAAAAAAATGCTCTAAATCACTTTTGATTAGAGAAATCCAAGTCAAAACAACTCTGAGTTACTATATAATACCTGACAGATTGGCTAACATGACAAAGCAGGAAGATGTGGGAAAAGTGGAATACTAATGTATTCTTGGTGAGCTAGTCCAACCATTCTGGAGAGCAATTTGGAACTATGCCCAAAGGGCTAGAAAAATGTGCATATCCTTTAACCTAGCAATATAACTTTTAAGGCTGTATCCCAAAGAGATAATACAAATGGGGAAAGGACCCATATGTACAAAACTATTTATAGTAGCTCTTTTTGTGGGGGCCAAGAACTGGAAATTGAGGGGATACCTATCAATTGCGGAATAGCTGAACAAGTTGTGGTATATAAATTTAATGGAATACTATTGTTTTATAGAAATGATGAGCAGGCAGACTTCAGAAAAACTTGGAAAGAATTATATAAACTGATGCCAAGTGAAGTGAGTAGAACCAGCAGAACACTGTACACAGTTACAGCCACACTGTGCATGCAATGACTAAATTATAGACTTGGCTCTTCTCAGCAATGCAAGGTTCTAAGACAACTCCAAAAGGTTGGTGATAGAAAATGCCATTCACATCCATAGAAAGAATTATGGAGTCTGAATACAGATCAAGGCATACTATTTGCTCTCTCTTTTTCCTTTTGTTTCTTCTTTTCCGTGGTTCATTCCATTGGTTATAATTCTTTGCAACATGACTAAAGTGAAAATATGGTTAATGTGAATGTATATGTAGAGCCTGTGTCAGATGGTACGCTGTCTTGGGGAGAGGGAGAAAAAAGAGGGAAAGAAAATATAAAACTCAAAAGTTTGTGGAACTAAATGTTGTAGACTAAAAATAAATAAGTTTAAAAAATAAAAAAAAATTTTAAAGTCACCTCTTCCACTAAGAACAAAAGGTCAGAGGCCGCAACAACAGCTTGAAGGTACCATGGGAGGCCCCTGGCAACAAGATCAAGGACCTTGTGATAGAAGCTGAGGGGGTGAAAAATTGTCTCCATATTTCTGACAGAAAATGTCAAGGCTATTACCTATTTTTTGCACTAGGAAAAGGTGGAAAGGGAGAGAATGGTTGGGGTGGTCAATAGCCAGGGGACATGAGAGGCCACTTTGAGATCAACAAATGCAGTCTTGGGAAACTTCATTACAGGGGAGGAGTTCAGGAGCAGTTTTTAAGGAAGTCATAAAGGGGGTAAGCTAACAGGGAAAAGGAAGGGATCCATAACCTGCAATACTCAGTGAGTCCCAAGAAACCAGGAAGCTATCAATTTGATTGAAAGAGGGGAATTAAGTCTTAGAAGACTCAAAGTCTACTTCCAAGGCCTGTGAGAAGTAGGCAAGGCTCTCCATATAGCCTGGGGAGGGGTGTAGCCTGGAGATAGGACAGTCCAGGTTTACTGGAATGCAAAAAGGAACTGGCTATCAGAGTCAAGAGGAACACTGAGAAAGGCATTACACAAATTAATGGCAGTGAACATGATGAAGTCATGGGGGATAAGATTCAGGAGAGTATGGGAATTAGGGACAACATGAGTTCTAGGGGATATACAAGTATTGACAGTGTGTAGGTCCTCCAAGATGAGGCACACAGACAAGAAAGATTAAGGTGTTACAAGGGCCGGTGTAGGGGACCAAGAGGCAGAGGATAAAGTTATTCATGAGAGACCTGATCCCCTTAACCACCTCTCTCTAGTGGGGATACAGTGGGACACAAGAGAGAGGCTTAGAGAGATCCAGTGGGATCCACCAATATTGGAAGCACTAGCTGCTCAGAGGGTGATTGGAACCTCCCTAAGGGTAGAGAGGAACAAAAAATAGGAGGAGTGGGGAGAGTGTAGAAGAAAGTGGGAGACACTGTCAGAGGGAGATAGCTGAATATCACTTGGGGGATTCCAAGAACTCAATTGTTACTCTTTATGTCTTGAGAAAATCACAGCCTAGAAAGTGGAAGGATCAGGGGAGGGAAGGAAAGATATGTCCCTGACAAACCCCTGAGGATAAAGGGTGGGGCATGGAAACAGACAGATTGCACTTAGATCTCCACCAATGAAACCTTATTAGAAATCCATGGGAGGAGTTGGGAAAAGCAGTGGAGTTTAGGACAATGTAGCACCTGGATCTATCAGCATCTCAACAGGATGAGAGGCCATCACAATATTAGTGACCCCCTACTACAAATGCAGGTACCAAGGGAAAAACCTCCTCTATACCCTCAGAATTCCAATGGAGGAAGAGGAAGGCAGCCCTGGGTGACACTTTAGCTTATGGCAGTTTTTAAGCGGCTGTAACAAAAACAAACAAACAAACAAAAAAACAAAAAACAACAACAACAAAAAAAACAGAGAACCAAACCCTGTGGGCTTTGATACTTTTTACATGGTAGGGGCAAGGAAGGAAAAGGAGGTCTCTAACCTCTGTTGCAGCAGTTGTAGCTTCAGTTTTAAGATCTCTTTTTTTTTTTTCTTTTTCTCTCCTTTCTCTATGGTTTGTTGGTACTTACTAGCTGAATAAACCAGACTAGGGATAGGAGTCATACACCAATCTAAATTGCTAGTCTTTATAAGGCAGTCAAGGGCATTATTCAAACCCTCCACATAGCGGGAGTTAAAAGGTAATTCTGAGAACTGGATCATCAGGATAGAGGCTCAAATAAACTTGGAAGGTTGACAAGAGTCTGTTTTTAAAAATCAAAAACTGATTCTTCTTGGTTTTGGGTGAAGAAGCACTTCATTTTTCCCCAACTGATGAGCCAAGGGAAAGCCTCAAGGATTGCTTCCACTAAGGCTTTCCCAATTCTCTGGGCTTTTTTTAAAATGAATGTTGAGCCCTTGTTGGGCAAAGAGAGCTTACTGTGCTCAAGAGGATAATCCCAACCTGCCTTTTGAAACTAATGGACATGCAACATGAAAATGTATTTAGTAACAATGTATGTGTAGAAACCATAAAAGATTGCACGCTGTCTTAGGGAGAAAGGAAAAGAAAATCTAAGACTTATGAAAGTGATTGTAGAAAACTGAAAACAAATTAACAAACAACAAAATAAATACATTGTTGTATAAATCGTTAAAAACAAAAACCATGGACAGCACCCACAGGACCTCAGCAAGATGATACAATTCTGAAAGGCCAGGTTTGTAGCTATGGACAGTACGATCAAACTCAAACTTGCTAGCAAACTCCACGGGTTCCCTTGACGATTAGGAAAATCCTAGCCCAGGCTGGCTTAGAGCTTGGACCTGGTCCAGGGGGTACCTCTGAAAAGGCTAGTTTCTCGAGACTATCATTCAGGCGCTCTCTTAAATTCTCCTGATCATGTGTAAAATCTTCACCTGACGTTCTCCATTCATTTGGAGCCCTCCTCCCGAAGGGCACAGACCGGATTCTCAGGATCCTCCTTTAGGGATTTCAATTACTGGACTGAGAGAGGAGACTCAAATTCCTGATTGTGTCAAGAGGACCCTGGACCCTGGGTCCCGGTGTTGGAGCCGGAGGAATCCCGGGCAAGCCCCAAAGCTGCAGTTTTTCCGTGGCCTGCGTGGTTGGGAGGCTTGGCTAAATTCTGCCGAAGATTCGATTCCATAACTTGAAAACCCGTCCTGGGCCGCCGTCCGCTCGGGGCGGGGGGCGCTTCTCGGAGTGAACCCCCAATCAGAGCGCCAGGAGCGCCCCCAGGACCGAAGTGATCCAGCTGGGTTGTGGTTACAAAGCCTCCGTCGGAGCCAGAACTCCAACACGACGCGAGTAGAGGGACTGGAGGGCGCGGCCGGATCTGGACGGGGGAGGAGAGGTCCGGGGTGTTCGGGGAGGCAGCGGGGCACAGGGGACCGAGCTGCTCCGGGCCAGGCCGGGAGGGCGGCTGGATCGGGGCCGATGACCACCGTCAGGCCCCAGCCTCCCGGCCAGGTTAAGGGCTTTGTTTCAAAGGCTAGCGAGGCCGCGCCCGCTCCCAACCCTCCTTCTCCAAAAGGAAGACATTCCCGGGGCTTCCGGAGGCCGGCGGGGCAGCGGCCCGGGTGAACACCCGCTTCTCCACAGAGCTTCGCTTTTCACATTTGCCGCGACTTAGCGGCCGGAAATCCCGCCCCTCCCGCCTGCTTCCACTTCCGCTCGCAATCGTACTCACTTCCGGGAGAGAAGGGATTTTTCTGTTGTGAGTAGGTAGTTCTTCCGGGGACGGAGGTCGGGGCCTCACCGGGAAGTTAAACAGCCGGGAAACATAAAATAACCTGGGCCTTCCAGAGAGATCCTTCTTGCCAGTGTTCTGCGCCCGATAACAAAACGTTTCCGGGTTATGAAGGGTATCTGACCCTTCTCTGTCTCTGTCTCTGTCTTGCTGCTTTTAGCGTACACTGAGGTCTCTTCTAGGGGAGTGGGGGGCGCGCAAAGACCGGCCCAACGAGATCTAGATTCCCCTTTTCCCCTTGGGGAGACGCGGCGATCTCTATTAGGGCAGTACGTCGTGGCCGCCCCTCCCCTAAGTGGAGGGGGCGTGCCAAGGAGCAGGGGGCGGGGCCTCTTGATAACATCCAATAGAAAGCATTCTTGGTGATGAGCATGCAAGAACCCAGACAGCTCAAGGATGAGAGCTAAATAACGCAAATACTGGGAGGTCTCCGAGTCCCATAAGGAATATAAACAAAGCGGGGCATTTTCTGAGGGTCATAAACTAGCTCAGGGTCTCCTCCAAGCCTGGTATGAACTAAATTAACTTAAGGGTTGCAGGTTTACTCTGTCACCGCAATGGATTGTGGGTATGTCAAGCTTATAACCTGATGGGTCACAACACTCCTGTGCCCCTGCCCTCAGGTAATTGGGGGGCCCAGGTCAATCAAGGTAGTTAGTGTATCCATTTTCACATTAGTTATCTCTCAGGTCTCCTCCTCCCCTGAATTTGTGAGCTGGGACCATGCAATAACCTTTCAGGTATTTTAAGACATTTTTTAAAGTTCCTCCTAAAGCGTTATTTCTCCAGGATTCTCTTTAACGGATGCTTGCAGGACAGACTCAAGCCCCTTCCCCATCCTGGTTCCTCTCCATTCTAGGCTTTCCTAGCCAGGCAGTGTACTTCCTCAAATACCACTATTCATTTCTGGGCATTGATCTCCAGATGTGCTAGCAGTGCCCTGATGGAAACACAGTGATGCCATCATCTCCGCAATCCCAGGCACTATGCCATGACTAATACAGCTCAAAGTCCCATGAGACTTTTTTTTTGTGGCTACTATCTAGGATTTCTCACTATTGAACCTGAGGACACAAAACCCTCCAGGTCTTTTTTTTTTTTTATTTTACAAAAACTACTTTCAAACTATACTTTCCTCAATTTATAGTTATGAAATTGGTTTGTTGTTGGTTTTTCTTATTCTGATTTTTTATGAAATATTATTTCCATTAAGCTCACCCCAACATTATAGCCTGTCAAGATTTGTTTGGATCCTGAAAGACATTTGTGTGAATAATGTCTCCTAATTTTGTGTCATCTGATAATTTGATAAGTGTGCCATCCATGTCATTACATGCTTTAAGGAAAGTATTAAAAATATTTTAAAAAACACCTCCAGAGAAGTGTAGTTAACAGACACTGTAGCAATTGCTCTGAGTAAGCAGAGTAGGTAGATGTTCTTTGGGGGGGGCCTTGTTATCATTCCTTTCTGGTCAAAAAATAGAAAGACTCTGATAAATAAAGCTGTAATAGCTCCTTCAGAAAATAGCCAGGGAGGGTCTCTATGCCTGAGAACTCCTTAGGCTTTGAGGTCATTGTCTTGGTCCTGGTGGTTATTTCTATCTCACAGGAGACATTTAAATAGATTATCTGAATATTAGAGATTATACTCCTGCACCAGGTGGGAGGTTAGATTCAAGCTTAAAAATTCTCATATATATATCTTCTATATATTTTGCATAGTAGAAGTAGTTTGAAGAAATCCATTATTATGGGCTCAAATTTTTTTTTTGAGAATTAGAGCTTTTAATTTTGGGAATATTATCATTAACATCAAATAAGTAAAATATCTAGTAATTAAGTAGGAACAAATAAATATAATTAAATTCAAATATTTGGATTATCTACAGCCACTACCAAAGTAAATTCCAACCCTTGCACTACTTTACAGATGATTTTTATGAGTTTGAATCACTAAAGCAATGTCTCGGTGACCAGCCTTTAACTTTATAAGCTTCTCTAAACATATCCAGGTCAGCCTTCAGTCAAGAGAAATGCAATCTGTTCTGTACATATTCTAAGTCTTTCCAACTTGGTAGGACTTGCTAGATATTATTGCACTCATCCAAAACACAAGGTTGCTGCCACATCATTATGAGGCAACAGAGTATGACATCAGTGACAAAAATATAAAAATAAATTAGATAGTTGAAAAAGATAAAATTTAAGAAGAAAAGAAATATTGATAAAGGAAAATGAAAGGAAAAATTAATAAAGAAGATGAAGTATCACTATTATAATAAATGGAGATCTGTGTGAAAGACCTTGCCTTATTCTAGCCTATTAATTTGTTCGATGTAAATGCTTCATGACCACACCATTGTGTTGGATGCTAATGAAATTCCCCATAGTCTGCAAAAGTGATCCAACCATAGATATGCATTTATTAAACTTAGAACAGCTACTCTATTTTTCAACCTTTTGATATCTTGAAATCTCTGGGATGTCTCATGGATATTCTTGAATGAGACAAAAAGATCTATGATTGTAATTTTCTTGTAGCCTCATCCCATTCTACTGGAATATGTTTTATTTTATGCAGATGATAATGCTGTTCACATTTTTTTATGCCATGGAGTAGTAGATCTTTCATATTGTACTTAATTTACCTTCATTCTTAATGTACTATAAAATGATTACATATGATAATGTGAGGTGGTAAAATGCCATAGTGATCAAGGGCCAGATTTGGAGTCAGGAAAACCTGAGTTTGAATCCCATCTCAGATACAACTAGCTGTGTGACCCTGGGCAAACATTATCTTCTTTTTCTTAACTGTAAAATAGGGATAGTAAAAGTACCTATGCTAGAGGATTGCTGAGAGGATCAGATGGTATTATATATGTAGAGTACTGTGCAAATTTTAAAATGTTTTGTAAGTATTAGCTATTATAAGTTATTATAAGATGGTGATAGCATTGCTATACTATGATCTCCAATGCCATTGAATATAAGTATCATATTGAGACAGGTTCAGTAAATGAAGCAGTACTACAGAAAGAGGCAGGTAGATGGTTCAGTGGAGAGAATGCTGGACTTGGACACAGGAAGACTCAAGTTCAAATCCAACCTCAGACTTTTCCTAGTTGTGTGCCCTTGGGCAAGTCACATAACTTCTGTTTGTCTTAATCCACTGGAGAAGAGAGTGGCAAACCATTCCAAAATCTGTGCCAAGAAAACAGAGAAATGATTACCAATAACCAATGATTTGGGGAGATCCAGAGTCCCTCCCCTTTTTTTAAAGTTATGATTTCAAAACTACAGTCTCTTGTAGGATATTATTGAGAATGAGATGGGTTTAAGACCCTATCATGGGACAATGATTTTATCCTCATTTTTTCCTTCATAAAGTGACACCTCTAAAGAGTGAGGCACAAGAAATGGGTTTGAAGAAGGAGATCAGTCTTGATGTCAGAAACTTTAAGTCCATGAGGACTACAAAGATAAAAAAAAAATATGAAACAGTTACTTTCAAAGTACACCGGAAAAGAAAATAATCAAGAAAAAGAGCAAGATAAAGAAATCCTTAAAAATTCAGGAAAACTAATCAAGTCATTGAAAAGAAATTAACATGGCATGCAGGGTTCTACTCTTGTTCATGATGACCTCAGCAAAGGAACTAAGAGAGTCATTTATTATTCCTTTAAGAATAATATAATAGTCTTATTTATGTTCTGAATTTTTATAAATTAAGGCATAAAACTAATATCTAATATTTACCAATATTTTTGTGATGCAGCAAAAACTGTCCTCAGAGGAGCACTGGCACTGGCATGAGGTAGCTAGTGGTGGCTGTGGAGAGGGAATCCTACACACAGATCCAGGGCAGGAAAGAGTGCTTGTGCTTGTTCACAGACAAGATCATAAACCAGGAGAGGAGTAAACTCTTCTCCCTTGATTGTGCCACTTTGGAGAAACTGAGAACTTACAGGTCCCTAGAGTATACCCTCCACTTGACAAAGGACTCAAAAGTCAAGTAACTGTCTGGGAAAATGCCCCAAGAAAGGGGGGAAAATAGGACTACAGAAGGTCACTTTCTTGGTGAAAAGGTACTTTCTTCCATCTTTTCGAATGAGGAAAAACAAAGGATACCATCAGAGGAAGACATCAAAGTCAAGGCTTCTACATCCAAAACATCCAAAAAATATATTCAGTGGTCTCAGGCCATGGAAGAGCTCAAAAAGGATTTTGAAAATCAAGTAAGAGAGGTGGAGGAAAAATTGTGAAGAGAAATGAGAGCAATGCAAGAAAATCATGAAAACCAAGTCAACAGCTTTCTAAAGGGGACTGTAAAAAATGCTGAAGAAAATAATATCTTTAAAAATAGTCTAATCTACATGGCAAAAGAGGTCCAAAAAGCCAATGAGGAGAAGAGTGCTTCAAAAAGCAGAATTGACAAAAATGGAAAAAGGAGCTTACAAGCTCACTCAAGAATATAGTTCTTTAAAAACTGTCCTCAGAGGGAGAATATTTATGTTTTAATTCTTTAACAAGGTAGAAAAAGAGGATTAATGAACTGAATATAGTGGAATATCATTGTGCTGGAAGAAATCACAAATATGATGAATACAGACAAGTATGGAAAGATTTAGATTAACTGATGCAAAACGAAGTATGCTGATGTAGAAAATTTTGAGAATACAATTATAAGAACAATATAAATGGAGGAACAACAACCAAAAAAATGAAGATAAATATTGTGAAATTATGAAGAGGCTTGACCTCTACAGGGTGGGATGCCTCTCTGAGTTCCTTTGCAGAAGTCAGGGTTCACAGGTGGATAATATTGCATATGATGTCAGACTTCTTTAGTATGTTGATTAGTTTCCCTGAATTTATTATTTATTTTTAAAAGACATTTATTGTTATAAGGTATAGTTTTGGGACGCTGAGTGAAAAGATGCAGAGGAAATATAGATGATGCAAAAACAAAACACTGGTAAAAATCTATTTCTTAATAAAAGGATCCAGACCACAGTCCTATGATTATTGGGCAAAGTAAACATCATTTACTATTTTTATCCTTTAGATTTTTTTTATATTAAAAAAAAGCATTATTGATGCTTTTTGTTTTATACTACAGTCATTTCCCCACATACAATTGCCCACCCACTCTTTAATACATTGTAATGGGAATTGATGCATAAGGGAGTGGTTAAAATAGATTACCCAAGGTCCCATTTAGCTCTTAAATTTCTATGATTAATTAATAAGGGCATTAGTTATAAAATTAATTCTTACATCTATAAAAAATTTTCTGAATGTATGATATTTATCGTAAAGTCTTCTGAACAGAATTGTATGATAAATCCACAGTTCTACAAATTAAAATACTTAACTTAGAGTTCTAATTTGAGTAGGTTATTTTAGATTAGATTAGCAGGTTATTCTAAATTAGATTTGATTAGGTTGAACTTCTTATTAGGTTATCTTAGAAGTTGATTTGTTTACTTTGTCATGTATTTTATATTACACATGAAAATCAGTCCAAGACAGCCCCTTCAGCAAACTGATTTATTTTTCATCCCTGAGGTCGACAAAAATAGAAGCAACATTATTCTCTTCACCAGGAAACACTAGGGATAAACTCTAGAAGCCACCTTTCTATCTCTTTAACCAGGAAGAAGTTATTGAAAGTTATTGGTAGAAGACAAATCAGGAACTCTGCCTTTTTATTTTCCCTACATTCATTAGACTTAGTAGTTCTTAATGAATGCTCACTGAGTAGTCATTGAATAAAGTAATACCAAAGTGAATGATGAATTCAGTTTTTTTCTGCTTCTGCTCTACAATAGAATCACCAAAACAATCCAAAAAGGTCAGGACAAATCCTTTATATCCTCCCGATGAAGCTTTTCAAAATAAAGGTTCAGATCTAAGAGGGTAGGTCTCATAGATTCTATCTACTCTGTATAGTGCTCAATTCATTTTTTTTCCTTCTGAGAGTATCTATCTATATGTGACCAGGAGTCTCTTGTTACTAGCTCCTAATCATATCTTTTTTCTGATGGGTGCTATAGAATGGACAAATAGCTGTGTTACTACATTTTCAAATTTTTATGTGGCTGGTTATATAGAAATGGGCTAATATAAGCTCATTAAAATTACTTTTGCAGAAATCCTCTATGGACAAAATGCAGCAGCTATGTGTAGCACAACAGGAAGCATTAATGAAACCGGAGGAGCTGGAACAAGTAGAAGACTTATTAACATTATATATGGGGTTATTTAAAAGTTTGAACTGTAAATGTTCAGTGACCAATATTGCATTCTGAAATTGCTTCTTCATAATGAACAGAACAATTAAGCTTTTCTTTTTTTAAAAAAAAGAAATGTTTTTCTTTTTGACTTTTTCTATATTATTTCTTCTTTTACCACTTTTCCAGTTCTTACTGTGTGTTACATTACTGAGTCCAAGAGCTGTCACCTTGCCATCCTAAATTATTTCTGGAAGTATTATGCATAACGCTCTCTAGACTCTTTTTCTGACCAGTTGATCCCAATATATACATATATATGCATATATATGTATATTTGTGTATATTATATATAGATATATAATTTGTCCCTCTTTCACTGGTTCATAAGGCATAGAGGAGAAAAAAATCACTTTGGATTTATGACATGTTGACGTTCTATATGAATTTCTAAGCCAAAAAAAGTATCTTGTTTCTTTCTTTGTTGGTGTCTTACTGTTTATTTATTTTAGGGAAGAACTTGTTTGTCTTGTTTCTGGTCATAATCACCTACAGAGTTCTGATGGAGAATAAAATGGTCCATAGTGGTCAATAGAACAACTAGAATGATAGCATAAGACAGACTCTGAATTGTCATCATCTACAGAGATAGTTAGGATAGTTAGTTTAGGATGGGTTGTGGTTGTGGTAGTCTGGAGAGAACCAGTCTAATCAGAATTTGTTTTTATGAGGTGGAGAAACATGAAGGACTAAGTCTTTCCTGGCTGGATTCCTCATTTCTTCTCTGAATCCATCCAGCTTCTTATATTTGAAAGCTAGAAAGAGTTTGGAGTAAAAGCTAGAATGGGACATCTCACAGAAAATAAATGGGAACTTGTGACTTCTTAATGATGGTATTGTTTGGTGAAATTAGGAGTGGAAGCTAAAGTGGAAATCACAGACGAGGGGTCCCTTTTGGAATTTATGTCACTCTGTCCTGTTTATTGGATGTTTCCTTCTGAAATTCTCTTCTGTGCATTTAAAAAAAAATTGTAACCTTTCTTTCACAATATTATTGCTACCTTTCCTCTTCCCATTGAACCTCCAATATATGTATAGATATACATCACTTGCCAGGAGGTAAGAAGCATTATTCATCGTAGGTCCTTTGGAATCATGATGGGTCACTACATTAAAATTCTTAAGTCTTTCAAGGTTGTGATTACTGTCTAAGTTGTTTTCCTGAGTCTGTTCTCTTCATTCTTCATCAGTTAAGTAGAAAAGGCCTTTCCAGGTTTTTTTTAAACTGTTCCTTCCATCTTGCAGCATAATATTTCATTATATGCACATGCCATAATTTGTTCAGTCATTTCCCAATTAATAGGTGGCCCCTAGTTTCCAGTTCTTTGCCACTACAAAAAGAACTGCTATCAATACTTTTGTCCACAAGACCTTTCTATTTTTCTTGAATTCTTTGGGGCATAAGCCTAATAGTGATATAACTGGGTGAGGACCTGCCCAGACTAGTGACTTTTGGGGAAGTTTCCTGAGCTGCTAGAAGAATTTCTAGCTTCACTAAGTTTGCCTGTTTTCCCACAGCTCCTTCAACAAGTACATGGAGTTGAGAGAGAGCTGAATGTTGCATTCACCACGTAGGTGGCTTCCTCAACCCCACACTTTCTGTCACCCCACATATCAAAGTGAGATTTATCTAAGGTCAAGAGATTTTACCTTGGCCATATTTCTTGAGATGCCCTCTCTGCCCCCTGCCCCTTCCCAGACTGTGCAGACCTTCATCACCTCACACATGTAATATCACAGCAGTCTACTGTCAAACCACATCACACCTATTCCCTCCCACCTCACTGACTTCATAAACTGCAGTGGCCCTTTTAGTCCCAGATAAAATCTCACCTTCAATAGTAAGCCTTTCCTGACCCCTCTTAATTCTAGTTCTTTCCTTGCATAAAGTACTCCCTATTCATCCCATCTGTAGCTTGTGTGTATATTTTTCATGGTTGTTGTCTCCCCCAATAGATTGTGAGCTCTTTAAGGGTAGGAACTATTTTGCCTCTTTTTGTATCCCCAGTACTTGCCTAGAATCTGGAACATAGTAGGTGATTAATTAGAGCTAAGATGTAGGAGGACTTATTCTTCTCTATTTTTTAATTCCAATGATTGGAAGTTATTGTCTCCTGTTATAAAAGACCTTTTGTCCTTTTCTTTCCCATGTTTTTGTTTCCATTTTCTCAATTTGCCTAAATCAAGTCTACCATTTCCCAGACCCTCTCTTCGCTCCTTTACTTGATTGGTAACAAGCTTCTTATCAGTCTGTTTCCTCATTCTGTGTTCTTTCTCTCTCATACTCATAGAAACTTTTCTCTTTCCAAAAGACGTTGTATATCTGAGTATGTTGACCATAGCTCCAATATACTGTATGAGGAGGAAGAGGAGGTAGAATACTTCTTGCTCTCTAGCACTAATTCCAAACCCTCCCTTTGCTACCATCACTTAGCAGTCTTTTGAATTCAGTCTGTCTGTGTCATCCTTTTCAAAGGAAAAATTGTCCTAGCTCTACCTCTTATCTGTGTGGCCTTGGGCAAGTGTGTGAACCAGAGGTCCTCTAAGGTCCCTTCCATTTCTAAATCTAGTGATGGTGGAAAGGTAGTAGAAAATACAAAGAATATTAATTTCCATTCCTTCTATAAACATCTGCTGGTGCTCACAATGTGACAAGGACTAATGAGACTGAGGCAACTTAATCACATCGGTCTTGACATTTGTTACAAATTAGACCAAAGGAAATTGTAGCTAAAAGTAAGGTTTTTTAGCTTTCCTAAAAAAATAGTTGGTTTTGTCATGTGTCCTAAGCATGTTGTTTGACCATCCTGTGCAGCCAATGCTTTTGGAAGCTATTTATATGAAGATCCCCTCACAATACTTGCAGCTTATCCTCCAACATTTGTTGCAGAGCATGAAGTGGTGGAGAAATTCTACAGAGAACTCATTAAGATCATCCACAATAGAGTGCCATGTGAATACGTGGCAGCTTCATTGCATCAGTGGGTACAAGGGGATGACAAGAAGAAAATCAGCACAAGTTAGGAATAAGAAACCCAGACCAAGGCCAAAGGCTCATGGACTTCACAGAGGACCTCATGCCACATAGCTGAGATGAGAAGAGAAGAAGGAGTACCAGAAAGAATGATTACAGACAACTCATAAAGTGAAATGAATTCTTTTTTTTATCAGAAAGGACTTGATGGGGGTAGCAGTTGGAACATTTTCCCCACAGAACTTCAGAGCCAGAAGGAACTTTAGTTGACCATTTTTTCAAATTCATTTTTCATATCTGAAAAAAGTCTCCCTGCTATAACATACCCAATGATCAGCCTATATTTAAGTTCTCTACTGAGGGGAAAATATCTATCCTGTCATCATCTCATCCTTCTTTTGGATAACTAATTGGAATAGCTTTCTGACATGAAGCCTAAAGAGCCCTCTTGTTATTTATTTGCCCTCAAGAACTTTCCTATGTTTATGGTGTTAATTCTTACATTCTTAGGGTTGTTAAAGTGGTGAGATTGTCCTGCCAATTCCCCAGCAGTTAGCAGCAAATATCCTCTAAATGAATAAGGATGTGCTAAACATTGCCCCGTACCATTAAAAGGTGAAAATAAAACTCATTGCATAGCTCATGTTCATTACACTGGGGCTTACTTAAAGTATTTGAATTATTGCAAGAGATGATTGACCCCTGGCCAGATCTTCACTGAGTAGCAAGTGCAGAGATTTTAGAGCTGCTAATTGCTCCCTTGGTCAGGTGCTTCCAGACTGAGGAGATAATTTTCAGGATGCATAGAGTTTCTATTCTTCTGACAGAGTTCACATTGATGTAAATACCAGTATCCAGGAGAAAGTCAAGAGACAAGTCTTTGGGACCAGATTGTTCTCACAAATAAAGGGGAAAAAAACTTCACTTCTGACATTAATAGTTATTCATAAAGTCCCCGATATTCCAGTTGTTCTGGAATACTTATAAACAGTAATTGGTACATGTCTGTGCAAGTGGTTAGTCTTTTTGAGTTCTGATGAGCCAAGACATGACTCTTAAAGAATTTATTGTTGGATTTTTTCCCCACACACATTTTCTGTTTTGAGACATGTCCTCATGATCCATAACAAATGACAGAAAAAAGGCCACGTAGGACAAAGGCTAAGCAAAACAAATTTATTTCCTCTTCCATGTATAAACCCTTCAAATACTTGAAGATGTTGATCATATTTGCTAACTCTCTTCTCCAGGATAGCCATTTGCTTCATGTAATTCTCATGGCAAGTACTTGAAGTCCTTTACCCTACTATTGACTGTTCTCTCAATACTCTAGCTTATTAAGGGATTTTCTAAAATGTGATACAAAATTGAACCCTATATTTTAGGTGTGGTCAAACCAAAGCAGAGTATAGAACAGAAGTATGAGCTCCTTATTCCTCATTTAATGTAGCCTAACATAACTTTAACTTCCTTACTTGTTCTTACCTCTCCCATCTTGTACATGTGAAATTGGTTTTTTTAAATCTAAGTATAAAACTTTATTTTCCTCTCTTCTAAATTATGTCTTATTCAAATCAATAGTCTAGTCTGTCAAGATCTTTTTGAATCATGATTCCATCTTCTAGTGTTAGCTTTCCCTCCCAGCTTTATGTCATCTGAAAATTTGATAAGTATGTCACCTATGCTTTTATCCAAATTATTGATAAAAAAAAAGATGTTATAAAGCACAAGACCAAACACTAAACCCTGGCACAATCTACTAGACACCTTTCAAGATGACAGTTGTTGATGAATATTCTTTGCATTTGGCTATTCATCTAATTCCATATTTGTCTAATTGTGCCATA
Organism: Potorous gilbertii; assembly: GCA_028658325.1. Lineage (NCBI taxonomy): Eukaryota > Metazoa > Chordata > Mammalia > Diprotodontia > Potoroidae > Potorous > Potorous gilbertii. The sequence goes on along the minus strand of CM053770.1, from coordinate 646,448,134 downwards.
GCTGTAGTATTTTGTTGAGTTCTGGGTACAAGTGTGTATGAAGAGTGTTATTAATTGCTGTGTAAAGAGAAATGAAAAAATGGTGGGACATTTATTTTTAAATTTATTTTATTTTTAGTTTATGGAATTTTAAACAAGAATTTTCATAACATAGTACAATAAAAATGATTACAAACAAATCTGGAAGTCTACTATGCACAGCTTTTTATTTCTTTCAAATATTTACAATGAAATTATCATGTATATTTATTTTTCTTTTTTTTCCCTTTTTCTTTCCTGTCCCCCGAGATGGCTACCATTAGACACAAATTGGTGTATACGCACATATATTAATATATATGTAAAAGTATTCTATACCTACTTCTAATTATCATTTCTTTCTCTGGATGCAGATTGGATCTTCCTTCATATGCCAAATTTGGGTATTTATAAGTCAAAACTTATTTTCTCTAAGCCATTCTTAAAACAACATCACTGTTACTGTATACAGTGTTCTGTTGGTTCTGCTAATTTTACTCTGAAAATTTACTTCATGAAAGTTTTTCCATGCTTTTCTAAGATCATTGAGTTCATCATTTCATATTCCATTGCCATCACATACCACAACTTGTCCAGCTCTTCCCCAATTGATGGGCATCCCTGCAGTTTCCAGTTCTTCACCACCATAAAAAGGGTTACTATAGATATTTAGCAAGTTTCTAGTGATACTGTATGAGAACTAATTGGAGAAATTAAACCTTAAGAAGACTTAGAGAAAATGATAGATGTCTTTAAGCACCTGAAGGATTATCATGTAAAAGAATAATTAGACTTGTTTTATTTGACCTCAGAATGCAGAAGACAAACTTCCTAACAGAAATGGGTAGCCTCAGGAGGTAGTGGGTTCCTCCTCATTTGAAGTCTTTCCACATGATTAGATAGCCATTCATTGGAGATTCTTTTATAGGTATGGGTTGAGCTAGATAACTATTGAGGTTCCTTCCAACTCTGAAATTCTATAGTTCATTAATTCCTTATAAATTCTATCTTCTATGCAGGTGATCTGTAAAGTCAACTGATGACATCAATTCTGTTTCTTCTCACTATTGTTCTTACTCAAATATTCTCCAACATGCTCCCTCTGCTCCTTTAGAGCATTCCATTCACCTATCATAGTCATAAATTTCATTCTACCCAAGTCTCTGTGACAATTTGGGGTTAGAGGACATTACATTTGCCACATACTACAATCTCTAATTCATCTTGTTAGTCATATTTTGTGCATTTATGCATATACACCTGAGTCCAGGGCTCTTAGTACTAGTTTCTTCCTTAGCTTTTATATGTGCCTTAACTATTTGTCCTACATTGTAACTCTTCCCTATGGTATCTAGTTTGGTGTTGTATGTAAGCAGTTTTCTCTCCCCTGCTTACATTTCATTTTAAAGTTTTTTTAAAATTAGATTTGCAAGATTCAAGATGTCTTTCCATTCCCCATTATGTCATTCCTTCCTTTAATAAACAAACAAACTAGTCTTTCCCGTGTTTTAAGTCATAGCAATAGCATATGGCTTTGAAGAGTAAGAAAACATACATTACCTTGGTTTGACCTTTGATTATTAATATAAATTTTCTAGTATTCTATTAATTCTGTGATCTCACTGAGGTTAATATCACCCCCAACGATACTGGTGGCAACTGATGTTTTTAGCCTACCTATCACATATAACTCTTTTATCTGTTTTCCCCTAAGTTTTGCATGGTTGTCCACTCAACATGCTTGTTTTTTTCTCTCACTCTCTTGGTGTTCCATGGATATCAGTGGAACACACATCTTGCATCTTGATATAATAAGCCCTTCTTTCTTTGACATCTTTTATACTATTTGTCCTGCACGTTTCATTTATAATAAGCTACAACTTGTTCATACCGTCTGAGTGTCTCTTCATTAATACCAATAAGACAAATATATTAGGCTTGCTACAAGTATTTGCCACTGCCATGGATGTTGTCCAGGGCAAAGTCTAAGATGAATTCCCTAGAGAGATAAGGTCTTTCTATTTGATTCTGTTTTGGGATGACAGTTGTATTAATTGTATCAAGCCCTTGGACATTGTGGAACCTCCAAAATGACATCCATAGTCATTTAATAGAGTTCAGGCTACTATCCACAGAAGAAAAAAAATAAATGAAAAATATCTGTCATCAAGATCCAGAGAGAGAGAGAGGCATATGTAAACATACATCTATATCTCTATATGTTCATATGTGTTTATATCTATGTCTATAGCTATCTATCTACCTATCTAAAACATTAGATGGACAATTCATATATCTTGTTAGGCACTATAGATAGACGTTAGGGAAGCCCATGTTGAATATAAGGAGGAAAGTTAGAGGTTTTCTTTTTGTAAAATTGCACAGTGCTTTTAATGATACCAAGTTTCTCCCTAAAACAGACTTATCTTTTTAACTTTAATATTCTTTTGATGATGCTTAGAATGCCACAGTCTTCAAAGAATTAAAAAGACCCAAAACACTATTTAGAGGTACATGATGGACCTGGATACAACTTTATCAAGGTATTGTGCAGTGGATGTGGCTGCTCTTAGTAGTAATGTGTTGTGTTTTCTTCTATTTCCCTCAGCCTCTTTTGAAAATCTCTACTTCTAGTCGTCAGATCCTTCCTTGTTCTTGTCTGTCTCACCATTTGGGACCTCACTTTACTTCATAGTCTTGACCCTACATTGACTAATTTCGTTGTCCTCCACCCTTGAGCTACCTTGAGCTCTGGCAAGATTACTTTGTAGCTTCGAGAAGAGATTGGAGTGCAATGAGACTGAAAACAGGGATCATTTGGTGGGTTCTTTTAGTAGTCCAGGCAAGATGTGATGATGTCCTGAGCTGGGGTAGTAGCTGTGTGAATGAGGAAAGAGGGACTAAAAGAGAGTAGTTGTGGAGTTGGAGATGATGCGATTTTGTAACTGATTATATGTGAGGTGTTAACAGAAAGGGCAGGATCAAGAAAGACTCTGATGTTACAAATCTAGGTGAGTGGACATATGGTTATACCCGCAGCAGAAATTATTCCATATTCTTGGTAATAAATGTCAATGGATTAGAATAAAAGGAAAGAAAAACTAAAGATAGTGCATTTCCTAATTAAAATTAGAAATCTGCCAAAGAGGCAAGCTATGCTACTAATTGGAAGTGTCATGCATTCTGACATTCAGTTCATTTCAACAAACAATTTTTAGGTGATTTTGATGTGTATAAGGTTTGTACAAATAAGAAAACTGTGTAAGTACTCTAAATGACCTTAAAATATAGTAGTAAGAATATGCATGTTAAATATTTTTCTCGTTTGATTTATAATTAGATGACTGGGAAAGGTCAAATTAAGTGTCAGAAGGGATTTAAGTAGGCAAAAAATCATTTACAGTCAACATTAGAAAAGACACAATGGTTTTGGTACCAAATTGAAGAAGAAAAAAGACTTCAATAAATAGGGATGACTGGGGAAGGATGGATATGAAACTGGGCAGGACAAAATGAGGGAATTGGCCTAATGGCTAGTTCGGCTGGAATGTAGCTATAAATGTGGAGTAGTCTGGGTGCTCCATCTTTGAGAGATCACAGGGAATGAAGATAGTCTGGGACAACAAGACCCAGAAGTTTTGAGATGCAAGAAGAACTGAAATTCCTGAGTGGTCACTGAAATTCAAATCTGAATGGAAGGAAGTCAAGTCACAACAGGAGGGATAGACATAGAGAACATAGTGCTACTGAGGAGCGTAAAGAGAAGGTTAGGAAAATGGAAGATTGGAGAGTGGTAAAGGGACATGAAATATTCAAAATTCGGAATCAAAGCATCCCAGAATTTAAGACTTGGAAAGGACTTTAGCAGCCTTCTTAGTTTAACCCTTGTAGAAAAGCAATGACCACCTATAAATACACCTCCCAAATGCTCTTCCACCACTCAAATATGCAGCTCTAATGGTAAATTTTACCTGACAATGAAGTCAAATTTGCTTCTTTGCTACTTCTACCCACTGGACCTAATTCTACCTGCAGAGTTAAACAGACTGACTTTTGTCCCTCCCCCACATGACAATTCTTCAAAAAATTAAAGCCAGATATGTTTTTGTTCTGTTTGTTTTAATGTTTCTTGTTTCCCCTGAGCCTTCCTTTCTCCTGGCTAAATGGCCCCAGTTCCTTCAAGTAATCTTTCTGTGATGTGGACCACAAGGCCCTTTACCATTCTAGTTGTTCCTTTGAACTCCCTCCAGCTTATCAGTATTTTTCCTTCAACTGTGGTGCCCAGAATGGAACACAGTGTTAAAGGTGAGGTTTGTCAAGAGGATAAAGTATAATAGAGCTACCTTGCTAATACTGGTAGCTGTTTAAACCTTAAATTTATAATCCAAGATTAACTTTGCTTTTCGACTGTTCCCTCATCCTCCTAATTCAGTGACTTTTTAGTCCACAGAAGCTTCTGGAAATTTTTCACAACTGCTATTTAATCACATCTCTCCCATCTTATACTGATGAAGCTGAATGTTTTATAATTAATAACTCAAAACCTAAGGGGTAGTGATTTCTATTCTATGACTCTCAAAAAACTATCTCTTCCATAAAAGACCATCTGATAAATTCTTAATATCATTATTCAACAAGTATTTATTAAGTATCTATTATGCTCCATTGTGCTAGACTCTGGGAATACCAAACCAAGAAGTTAGCATTCCAGGTGATGGCATGTGCATATACAAGGACTTATACAATCTCTCTTTTTTTAATCTAGAGTAGTTTTTGGGGGGGGTTGAGGGGTGGGCAGAGCTTTATCAGGACAGCAGGAAAGTTTTAAATAGAAAGTAGTACATGTTCTGTATCTCAAAGTAAACTAAGTACTCCAAGAGAAATCCTGGGGGAGGGGAAGCCCATTACAGGCACTAAAGACCCTTGGGGCAGTGGAGAGGCCCAGGATGAGGAGGTGTAGAGTGTACTGTGTGACTACGAGCAGGAAGGCTAGTTTGGCTTGGTTGCAGGGTGCAGGAGCAGGGCATATCATGTAATGAGGCAGAAAAGGTGGCTTGTGAGGGAACTGAAGAGACAAGAAGAGGAGTTTGTATTTGACTCTAGAAGCAATAGGAAGGCACTGTAGTTTATGAAGTATGGAAATTACATAGTCACACTGTCCTTAATAGCAGCATGGAGGATGGATTCAAGTGGCCCAAGATTTGTGCAATTAGGAGGTTATTATAATAGCCCAGGTGAGAGGTAGGGAAGGCCTCAACTAAAGTGGTTGTGTGAATAGTGAGAAGAGGGCACATGTGAAAGGTGTTGTGAAGGTGGAAACTGGGGAATTTATTGGACATATGGGGTGAACAAGAGGGTGGGGTGAAGAGGGAGAAGTCTGGAAGGATGCACTGCCCTGCACAGAAATAGAGAAATTTAGGGGTAGAGGGGGAGGGATGGCTTTAGAGGCAAAGTGTCAAAATTTTCTTTCTTAAAATATAGGGGAAACAATGAAAGCAACTACTAGCTAAGTCAGCTTTCATTCTGACTAATAAGAAAGAATTAGGCAGATGGAAATTATAAGAACCATATGATAAAGTGGTATTATATATATATGTATGTGTGTATCTATATCAACATATGATAATATGATGAAGACATATATGATAATGTATGTAATATATGATGATTATATAAATTGCCTTGAAGTTCCCTAATAGTAAAGAAAAGAAACAATAAACTTAGTCATATATGCACCCTAGGCTTTAGAAAAGTAATTTTCAAAAACTTGAGGAGGCAAGATCTAGAAAGGAAATGTGTTAGGTTGATATTTTTTTTAGTTCTAATTAAACAACCATAAATAAACAACGAGGTAAACAATGTAGGAGAAAGCACATAAAAGACAATGTGACTTTTCTGAGAGAAAACTTTGCACATAAACTTAGTGGGCATACATACCAAATATGGAAAGTAGAGAATATTGATATAATAAAAATAAAATTTTAAAAAAGTAGCAAAAACTTATAAATTGTAAGAACACTGGGAAAGGTAAAGCTCCAAATGAACTGATTATTGGGAAATATGCTAAAGGAAAGAAAAAAGGTTTTTTTTTCAGAATTTTGCAACATAAAAATGAATATGATAAGTGATAGGAAAAGGAAAATTAGAGAAGATAAAATGAACAACTTTGCAAAAAAATTACAAATGTTTTGCATAAACAAACAACTGTTAAAAACTAGAATGGAAACAGTCAACTGAGAAATAAAACATTTGCAGTAAATTTCACTGATAAAAGGCTCATTTCATCTCCAAGATTTCCAAGGCACTTAATCAAATTTATAAGACAAAGAGCTCTTCCCCTCTTGATAAATGGTCAAAGGATATATATTGACAGTTTTCAAAGGAAGGAATCCAAGCTATCAACCACCATATGGGGGAAAATGTTCCATATTATTAATAATTAGATAAATAGAGAAATGTAAATTAAATCAACTCTGAAGGTTTTATTTCTCACTGATTAGACTGATGGCAAAGATGACAGAAAAGGGGGAAAAGGACAAATGTTGGAGAAGCTATGGGGAAATAGGATCATTAGTGCATTGTTGGTAGGGGCTGTGAATTGGGCTGGCCATTCTGGAAAGCAATTTGGAACTATGCCCCAAAGTCATTTAAATTAAAATCAGAATAAAAAAAAAGGAATTTAAGAGGATTACTGTTAGTCAACAAGCATTTATTAAGTTCCTGCTGTGTAGTAAGCATTGGGTACAGTGAAAGGCAAAAAGAAAAGTTCTTGCACTTAAGGACCTCCCAACCTAATAGAGGAGACCACATATAAACCGCTCTGTCCAAATAAGATGAAAAAGGAAGGAAAAACTGGAGATCATCAACAGAGGGAAGGCACTAGCGCTATTAAGGAGGATAAGAATGAGGAAAAACTTCTTGTAGAAGGAGGGCTTTTAGCTCAAATTTAAAGGAAGCCACAGAGTCATAAGTTAGAGATGAGCTAAGTGAGGATCCCAGGCCTGTGGGACTGCCAATGAAAATATAGTTGAGAGATGGAGTGTCTTGTGCAAGGAACAGCAAATAGGCCAATGTTATCATTTATGGATATAGGGGAAATAAGGTGTAAGAAGACTGGAAAAAGTAAATGGGTGCCAAACAGGGGATTGTATATTTGATTCTGGAGGTAATCTAGGTAGTCTTTACTCAATGACCCAATAATACCACTGTAAGCATGTACCCCGGGGAGATCAAAGACACAAAGTAGGGTCCCATCCATAGCAAAATACATAAGGTCACACATTTTTGTGATATCAAAGAATCAATGTAGATACCTGTTGATAAAGGAATGGCTAAAGAAATTATAGAAGCTAGATATAATGGAATGTTATTGTTCCTTAAGAAACAGTGAAATGCAGTGTGGCTTCATAAGAGAGCTCGCACCTTAGACCATTTTCTCTGACACTCTGATTGTCCCTGGTTAAATGCCCCAGGCAGCTCTCTCAACCAAAGACCAGATTTGCACTGATAGAGAAAGTTCCTTGTCTATTTTCATCTATAGCAGATCTAGTTAAAGAAAAAATAGATTTGATTCCTCTATTTTTTTCATTATGTAGATTTAAAATGAACATTACGTGGAGCAATGGTTGTTTCTCAAGCATTCAAAAGCAAAGGGGAGTCACCATGACTTCCCCTTTCTTTATTCCTAGCTCTGTCCCATTTGAATAGTAAACAGTTCAAACAATTCTCAGATGACATTCAGGAGTTGTAACAAACACTTAATGGTTTTCTTAAAAAATGACCTTATTGTTACTAAAACCTGAAAACCCTTTGGGGGTTCATATACTTTGGACTTGTTGAACTTACAGGATGTGTTTTGTTTTCATTTGTTCAAATAAATAGTCCTGGAATGTTCTACTGTCGATGAATGAAGAGCTCCAATACCAGATTAGTTTTTTCAGAATCTGGGATAGGGTTGGCAAGTGTCCCCCTTGAAACTGAAGCTAATTCAGATCATTCTATAAAATGGAGATTATTCAAATAGAAAATTAATCCATCCTAAAGACTGATATCATTGTGAATTGGGAATAAGGTGAGAGTGTTTCCAAATCCTATCAAAGAAAGTGTATCTCCCAAATCATCAAGGGTATTTCTCGAGTAACCATAAACAGGTAACATTATAAAATGTAACGTTTAAAATAGTGTCTTAACATAGAGTCATGTGATTTGTGGTACATGACTTCCATATTCTGGACCTCAGTTTCCTTTTAGTAAAATAAGTATACAATGAAATTCTTGTAAAATGATGAAGTTCTTAACCCTTCTTTATATTATGGATCCTTTGGTAGTCTTGTAAAATCTAAAAACTTGTCAGAAGAAATTTTTTAATGCATAAAATAAAATATAGAGAGGGAAGCAATTATATTGAATTACAGTTAGCAAAATATTAACAAAAAATAAGTTCATAGATTCCAGATTAAAAACCCTGGGATGATTTGCAAGGTATGTATCAGGTTTGATGTCCTATGCTCTGCTCTTACAACAAAGTAATGGCAACTTAGATGGACAGAGTTGAGACAGGGAGCCAAGGAATAAGAATTTGCCAGTGTTTCCTCAGCCCTCCCGAGGATGAGGGTGATCTGGTTCTAGATACCAGTGAACAATTCTTTTTTTCATTTTTTTTTTACTTTTTTCTTTTTTTTTATAAATTTATTTATTTAACTTTTTACATTCATTTTCACAAGATTTGGGGTTCCAAATTTTTTTCCCCATTTATCCTTTCCCCCCTCCCCAATACACTGAACATTCTAATTACCCATATCACCAATCTGCCC
>CM053770.1:646425437-646438803 GCA_028658325.1 Potorous gilbertii | reverse complement strand
CTTGAAGGATACTGATATTGTGGGGAATGCCATGGGGATGTGTTTAAGTCAAAAGGTTCAGTGAAATACTACATCATGGACTGGTCATGGCCTTTAAGTTCTAATGAGACCTCTCCCATTAACTCATGAGCTAACTTGAGCCAGTAATTGAATGTTTCTCCACAATATCCCATGTAGGAATAGCTCTGATAGCATTCTTGTAAACATATATACACACACATACACACACACCCACACTAATGATGACAACAACAGTTGCAGTCCTAGGTCCTGTGGTGATAGAGGCTCTGTTCCCATGTATTCCACTGAAAGACATCATCATGGTAGAGAGAATCAGGCAAGTAAGAGGATTTGCCATAGGTGAAGTATCTTTTGCAGTTGTAGGTAAAGAGGGTATGTGAATGTAATCTGTACAAGGGTGAAATATCCATTTATAATTCCAACAGGAGCATCTGGACACTATTTTTCTCTACAGTTTATTCAAGTATATTCAGATGTGGATTTCCCCAAGGAAGGACTTGATTTCAAATCAGTTTCAAGGCATATCTGGAATTGTTATTCCATGTTTGATTTGGTCCACACTCAAGGGAGCCATCAGTGGTGAGATCTCAGCCACCATCTCCAGGGACAACTGGGAGCTGATACTTGGCATTCTGGTCCTTTACCCACTGAATTACTCATTTGCTGTGGATCTCTCTTATGCACAGGACTTCCTTTAGATTTTTGGAAAGTGGCAGTTATCTAGAACAGCACCTGGAAAATATGTCAGAAGACTTCTTCAACTGTTCTCTTGTATACAGTCTCTCTGAATCCTTGTGGGACTTGACAGTCAACATGAAGTGGAGCATGAAGGTGGGGCCTCCTCCTTTGGATACTTGGGTTATTACTTAAATTGTCCCTACTTTGTGTTACAATGACCTCAGAGGTGACTCTGAATGCTCACAAACCCCAAGTTCTCCAGCCCAGCAGAAAAACTAGCTTTCAACTCAAGGGGAGACATAAAGGATTTCAGTAGAGGTAGGACGAGGAAGAGACAATAGGGACTTTTCCCCAAAGTGATAAAATTTGGAAGGAACCAGCAGCATTTCCCTAGAGTGCACTTTTTCCCTATCCCATTTTCAGGGGTCTGATTGCAGGTGAGATCCTACACACCTACTCCCCTCTCAAAGACCTGCTCTATCCTAGGCACTATTTTCTCTCTATATGGGCCACACACTCTTCCCCAGGCCAACTCCTCTCATCTCTCCATTAGAAGCCAGTCCTGTGGCTACACAAAAACCTCTGGGTCTACGGGAGGTATATTTCTTACTTCTTGCTGCTGTATTCCATGTGAAGTCCTTTTTGTTTTTTGCTCTAGGCCCCCCAAATTCTTAATTACTGCTCTGAATTTCAGGACATATTTTCCAAGCCAAGGAGCTAAGCCACTGTTTCATAACCCTCTCTATACTCTCTACCCACTTCAAACAGCTCTTCAAGGTTCTGATTATTTCCCCCAAATTAGTTTTCAGAATCACTACTGGGGCAAAAGTACAGACTGAAATCCTAGATTTTCTGATTTAATCCACTGCCCCTAAAAGAGGCACCTATTTTCTGTCTATGAACCCTCATGTGGCCAGAGGTATGAGTTTTGTGACTTCCTTCCTTCCCTTCCTTCCTTCTTTCCTTCCTCATTCTCCTCCCCACCCCATTCTGCAATATTTCACCTGACTGATGCTTTTGTGCACTAAAGTGGTTCTATACAAATTCATATTTGAAGTTAGCTTATTTATCCTGGATTGGTCTGGCCCTAGTTAAAAAAAAAAACACTTCAGAGGGCTGCCAAATTGATTCAAATTGATAATTTGTATGTAGTAGTAGGTGCTTAATAAATCGAACTGTTAAACAGGTGGTATCACTAAACACTCTACCCTTCTCTTCTTGGGTTGGAGTTTGATCTTTCATTATGTAGGCTTTAGAATGAAGACAGTACCAATAAGCATCAAATAGCATGAAGAATAATAGAGTAATGGAATCTCAGAATTGGAAGGGAACTTAGAAGCTAATGAGTCCAGGCATGACCTGAGCAAAAATTCCTCTCTATCATATACTCCCAAAGTGTTCATCCAGCCTCCACTTGATGACCTGTAGAACAGGGAACATCTTTATTATGCAGACCCATAAATCATCAATAAATTAATCATCAAGCATTTTTTAAGCACCTTCTAAATTTGTCTGATACTGGTAGGTTCTGGAGATACAAATACAAAAGTATAACAGCTCCTACCCTCAGAGAGCTTCCATTCTACTGAGAGGACATTGCATATTCATAGATAAGTAAATATATAAACAAGACAGAGACATCGAAAGGAGAAGAACCTTTACAATCTATGATTAGGGCATTTCTGAAAACAAAGGATTGAAAGGGAAATCCCTGACAAAATGTTTGCATGCGACCTCAGAGTTTAGTAGTAGACCCCTGGCTATAAGGCTCATTTCTTTAACTAGATTAGGGCAATATGGAATTTTTGAGGAAAGAGAGAGAAATAGATGCTTTGGGGGACATGAAACTCTTTTTGTTCCCTTTGGAGTCAGTTCTCATAGTAAGACAGGTTGTGACATTTCTCTATCCAGGCAGTACTTCTGGACATTTCAAATCCCAAGTTGTAACTATGCCAGTCAGAATATGAGAACCATGGAAGGTTTATTCCATATTAAGAGAAAGATCCAAAGCAGAAGGCAAAAAGGGAGTGGAAGAAAGGCGGAGAAAACAAAGATGTGTTATAGGTGATGAGGAAAAGTTGCAATGTAATGTAGACTAAAGAGTGCTGAGGATGGGGCAGAGGGTTGACTTTGGCAAGTAGAGAGGGGACAAAATCAAAGAGTGAGAATGGTGTTTGTTTTTTTTTTAAATGATGGGAGAGAGAAAAAAAAGAGATGATGAAAGGTAAGTTTCTGGAAAACAGAAAGGATGGAATGATATATCATACAAAGCAAGTTAGGGCAGAAGTGATGGTGAGTCCTTTATGGGAGTCAAGTGATATTGAATGGTACAAGTGAGTGTATTGAAGATAAGAAAAATGTGATGAAGCAATAAAGGACAATAGAGTTGTTCAGGGTAGGATGAGGGGAATTCTTGAATGATTAAAAAACCCATACTGCACCACCAGAGGGTAGCATTGTCCTACAACAGAAGCACATCAGGGAGGCTCCTATTTGTGAGGATTTGTAGGTAGCAATGGATATGAGTGTTAAGGGCAAGCCTGAGATTTCAGATTTGAGCCAAATCTCTTATGGCAGTGGAAATGCCTTAGCCTTATGGAATTTACCCACTGAAACATAGAAGAGTAAGTCTAAGCAAAACTAGTGAGTTTTTTGTCTCCTACTACCCCATCCTTTGATTTCTTGCTTATTAACTTAGTATGATAATGCTACATACATGTCTGGGAATACTGATTTGGCTTTGCTTGGGGCTGAAAGAGGTGGTTGTACTAGATTCTAGTTACATAGACCTGGTAAACAGAGATGAAATGAAAATGCTACCCTGAGAATTGTACCATCCAACCTCAAGAAGAATAAATAGGGTGACATACTGAACATTCTGCCAGCCCTAAAGTCCTCTAGCTCTAGAGTACACTTGTTGTTCACTACGATGTTTCCTTATGGGTCATTGTCTCTGGTCACCCTTCTTCATGGTTGGATTCCACCAAAAAAGTGAAATTTTCTCGTAGATGTTGATAATTGTCATAGTTAATTAAGGCCATGGTATAACTAAGAAGACACAGGCTGTTTATACCCGACCTCTGTCATGTATCAGGAACCTCAGCTGCAAGGTTTCTCTGGAAGGTTCTGGTCTAAGCAGTGCTCTCTGGCACAGGAGCTCCATAACATCTTTCCTTTGTCCCATCCCCTCTCTTGCCCCTCATTATTTCCCTTATCCCACTGACCAATCCTAAGGAGACATTGTGGATATGATCATTTCCATTCCTGTAGGAATAGGCCAGGTCAGTGTGAGGCTTAATAGTGCCCCTTCTAAGGAAAGAGGTTAAATGGCATAGGATCTTCAAAAGGTGTGACTCCTTACAAGCCTCAGGATGAATGCAGTTTTCTTATTTTTCTTTTGAAAACAAAATCTTCCAGTTAGGAGCATCTGTCACAGAAATTCTACCCACTTCCCCCACAGTCATGACTCCAACACTCAGAATGGTCAGAGTCAAGCTGAAGAAATCATTGACTTCAGTCAGAAATGATTGCAAACTTGGCTGAGGAATATGTGTGTAGGAAAGAAATATGTGTGTAGGAAAAAATATGTGTAGCGTTTATGTGTCACATATGGACATGTTTTTCCATTGGGGCTTTGCAAATGCTCAGCTTTTTCCCATAACCCACAAGGAGGTAAGATGTATTAGAAATCAATGATGTGGGGGTAGTTTATGTGTTTTGGGTAAAAGAGAGGGTGGAGATGAAGATGTCCCAAGGAAACAAATTGAAAAGAAGCAGCATCTGTGGTGTGCAAAACCACGAATGAGAGATAAAAAATTAAGAATTTGATTACCCAGAAGAAAGAACAGGATTATGGCTGAGCAGGGTCACTAAAAGTCTTTGTTTATTATTTTAATTTGTAACCCCCAGTCTGGCAATACACTATCCCTTTTCAACAGATTTCTTTGAATGTACTCAATTCTCAGAATGTTCCTGGAATATGGGCATCCTGGTCCACACAGAAAGACATCTTTGAATTGCAATTTAAATGTTGTTTTGTAGAAACATACGAATGCCATTTCCTCTTGGTAAACATTCTTGGAATCTTGAATTGGAAGGTAAAAAGGACCAAGTTGCTAATGGTGAGTTGATTTCCCACACTGCAACCTCAGTTGCTACAAATAACTCTACCATTAGCAGCTGATAAGGTGGTGTATGGTTGTTTTGTTGCTGTGATACTCTTAGCCCTTGATGTCTTATGATTTAGTCCTCATTGGATGTGGCAAGAGAAATTCTTTCCAGGTGCACTTCTGCTGAATGCTACAGGGAACATTGTAGAAGAAATACCTTGCAAAATGTAGAGCACTTCTCTTAACAGATAAGCAGGACCATTAAAATTCTGGTTCTTACTGATCTAGTTAGGGATGGATTTGACTTTTTAAAAGACATGAAAACAACCACAGAGAGATATGGCCTCTTGTTTGTATGTTGGCTGAAGGGTGGAAGCCTTTCCTATTGTATTCTCAGCTTGATATAATAGTATACGAGATAGGTCCTGTGTGTAAATGTGGAGACATAACAAGAGGACTCCCTGATGAGTGAAAATACTTAAGTAGCATTGGACATAGTTCCTCTTCTTCTTTCCTAGTTCACCACATGTGTCCAATAGCTTGTCTTCAGAATAGAAGGAAAATTTCATCTTCCTCTCTATTCATTATCAACATGAGAAGGACCACTGAATTCATAAATAGCCCAACCAGTACTATGGAATAAGCTGATTCTATTTAGAAAACTTGGTCCTGAAGTATTAGAATCACATTGTAATTCTGCAAGAGCTGCTTCAAGTTTATAGGATCATAGATTTAAATATTAAATCAGATGGAGGTTGGAGGTGAGGAGAGTAGACCTATTGGAGCTGAAAGGGAGTAAAAAATAATATCATAGAAAAAAATCCCACCTAAATACATGCAGCAGAATCAGGAAGGAAGGAATTTTTATTTCTTTGAATATTCTCTTAAAGAAAGGGTTAGAAAAGTAAAAATATTGCCCAAATCAGGACACTGCAGATTTCTAACACATGATATTAATTTCTCATCCTTTGTGCATTCACTGATGGTTCCACATCTATAATATCCAATTTGTGGCAACATGTCATATGCTGATAGATTTGACCAATATATTCAGTTGCTACCCCAAGTGCAGAGTCTAGAGTCTTTGGTTCCAAATCTGGGCCTTTCATAATAATCTAAATAGCATTTCCTTCAATCATTCTTGAGAACTACTTTACGGGACTTTTCAAGAGGGAGGAAAGAATAAAATTGGGTCCAAGCACCTGGAGCAGACAGGCTGATTTTGAATTCACAGTCAAAGCAACCTGTATGCAGAGAGATTTAAAGGAAGTTTGGGAAAGCAGGAAGGGCTAAAATAATTCAGTTCAAAGAAAAGATTTGTTCTTGATATAGAGGTTTAGAAATAATTTACAGTTGTGTTGATGTCTGCACATACAACAAGCTCTTGTAGTTTGTCTGGTCCACCCTAGTGTCATTTTCTTTTTAGGGTTATTTTGTTCTTCCCTCACTTTTTTGTTGGGTACTCTTTTTGTGGAGAACTTGGGTTTCTAAAGCAGAGTGGTACATTTCTCCTGAGGACAGTGAATCTCTGTGCCCTGTTCTGTCCCTCCTAACAGCTCAGAGGACATTGTGTCCTATTGAGTGCTGATGAATAGCAAACTGATTTAATCTCCGTTTATAGCTATCATACTCATTCCAAAATAGAATATATACAAATTCTCTGTATTTGAAAAAAAGAGATGTGATACCCATTGTATATTTTCTTTTCTTCCTTATTTATTCTCTGTAAGTCCGTCTGTCAGATGATAAAATGTAAATAATAGTGATTAAAGAAATATGCTGCTGATGGAGCCTTTTTAAAAACAATGTGTAAGAAGAACCAGCTCTGGGCTTTGGCCTCTGGAGGGGGAGGTAACACCTTTGGGGAAGAGGAGGCTGGAATGTGGGGGTGGGGATAAGGGGACATTTATCATCTATCAGAGTATTTATATGAAACTCTAAATGCTGGTTTCTACACATGGACAAGAACATTGTGGTCTTGGAGGTTTTGCTGTTCCGTAGACTTGACCAACCTTATTAACTCAGCACCATTCAGCCATAATAGAGATGAGAATTTAATGTCTTCAAAGTAGGACAAACAGTTCCCAATAACACGAACCATGGACTGGATGGGGAGGGGCGATTTTTGTTAGAGAGTTGATATACAAAATCCCTACTGCCCATTTTCACACCTATACAGACTGCTCTGAAGATATCTACCCCCTCCTCCCCATAGAAAATAATAACTGCTCAGAACAAGCAGAACAGAGGATCGGCTCTATATCGAAAACACTGATCAGGGATGAAACCCAGTCACAAAATTCATCTCTCCCCAACCCCAGCTCTTAAAAGACCCATGTTTTTTTCCTGAGGAATTTCAAATGTTTATCTCAAGGCCATAATAGAATAGGGAGGAATGTGAGAAACCGAATGCTAGACCCTGAGAAGAAAATGGGATTCCCTTAGGGGTAGCTTTCATTTAGAAGTAAGGTTAATTCCTTTCCTGCTTGAGCAACCTGAATTAAAGGCAGTGCCTTCCTTGGCAAGGGGCTGTGGTCACTTTTGGTCAAATAGGGGCTATTGTGGGAATAGTCATAAAGGCATTAGGGAGAGAGTAGATGGGTCCATGGAAAGTTCTGGGAGTCAGTGAGCTGGCTTCATTTGGAAAAAAGGGCAGGAAAGTTCCAGAGAACTATGAGGTGGGAAGGGATGAATGGGGAATAGCTGGGACTGATTCTCCCTTGGCTATTCTGAAGCAGTACTGAAATCTGAGTTGCCAAGCAGAGGGTGTGGTGATAGAGGCAGAAGAGAAAACACTCCCAGTAGCCAATGAAATAGTCCTAAGCAAAGTGTGAATCAATTCCCTGGGAACCTACAAAGCCAGGCATTGTTATGTTACCGCTTTCTCTCTCTCATTTAAATATTTGGTCCCTATTTCCACATTCTTCCAAGAGACTCAAACTTGGTAACAAGACCTGCCCATGAGGCAGAGGGAATCAAGAAAGAAAGCAAGGGAGCAGAAACAGAATCCTTCTGCATTGTATTTGGCAAATGGTCATCCAGCCTTTGCATGAACACTCCCAGAGAGAGGCAACTGCTACCTCCTGAACCAGCCTGTACTACCACTACTGGGTAACTTTTACCTGACATCAGTCCTAAATTTGGCATCCTGAAACTCTGACTCCTTATTTCGAGTTCTGGGGCTAAGCTAAATAAGCCCTTTAAATAATAGAAGACAGCTATGATGTCCTGTTGTCCCTCACCCTTCTATATTATTGACCCCTCCCCTCCCCTCCAAAATCTCTTCTTTAGGCTAAAAACTCCAGTTCCTTTGTTCCTAGCACAGTGCCTGGCACACAGTGAGTAGGTGCTTAGTAAATGCCAGTTTATCAGTCAATAAACATTAAGTACCTACTAAGCACTAGAAATACAAATAACAAAACAAACACAAATTCACAATCCCTGCCTTCAAGGAAGATACAATCTAATGGAAAAAGACAACACACAAAAGGGAGCTGAGAAGTTGGGGATGTTGGGAGATGCCACAATGGTGGAGGATGAGATCTAGTCTGGGCATGTGATGAAGAAGTCCAGAAGGGTCCAGCCAGATGGGAAATAAAGAGATGACTGGCTTAGTTGCCCTCCTTAAATGAAGGTTCTAGAAAGAGCTTTATGCTGTCTACCCTCCATCTCCACCCCTCAATCAGAAGGAAGAAATGGCTCCAGGGACAGAAGATACTGATGAGGGCTGAACTTACCTTGCAGGATGAAAAGAGGTTCTTTGGGTATGATGGAGAATATCGTAAAATGATGGTATTCAGAATCAAATAACACTCTAAGTTGGGAGTGGGAAGCAAAGAGGGTCAAACCAGGACAGAGAACTAACAAAATACTGTTTTACTTACATACTTTTCTCAGATTTCCAAGTCTGTTTTAACTTCCTTGGCAAATTGTATCACTGGGTAGAGTATGTTGTAAGAAGGTAGAAGGGCAGCTAGGTGGCACAGTAGGTAGAGCACTGGGCCTTCAGTCAGGAAGACTGGAGATCAAATCCACCCTCAGACATTTACAAGCTGTGTGACCCTGGGCAAGTCATTTAACCTTACCTACTTCAGTTTCCTCATCTCTAAAATGGTAAACCACTGGAGCATCTTTGCCAACAAACTCCAAATGGGGTCATGATGAATGGGACATGACTGAACAACAACAAGGATGTGGAAATAGGGACCAAATATGTGAATGAGAGAAAGCCTGAACAAACTACAGCTCAAGAATGGAACGGAGTGTCTTTCAACTGTAAGAAATAATTAAATCTGGGATGAACTAACCAAGAGGTGAACTGACCAGAAGAATCTATACAATATCATCAAGATTATTAAGCTCGAAAGACTTAAAAAGGCTGATCAATGTAATGGAAAAGGGCCCCACAATGAAGCATGTTACCTACCTCCTGTCAGAGGATGGACTTGAGGGGAGTGCTTGTAAGGTTTTCAGATCTCTTGATTCTTATGCTCTTGTGAAGGAGGCACTACTGTTATCCTTATTTTGCAGTTGAGGAAACTGAGGCAGGTGGGTTAAGTGATTTGTCAAGGGATCTGGAAGCTGGTAAAGAGCCTGATAACAGCACTTGAACTCAGGTCTTCTTGACTCCAGGTTCAGCAATCTGTCCTTTGCAATCCCTAGAGTCTTACGTATTTTTAGACATGGTTGATGTGGGAATTGTTTTGCCTGGATATACATACTTAATAATGATACAGTAGCTAACATTTATATAGTGTATACAATAAGCCAGGCACTGTGCTACATGCTTTTAACAAGTATTATCTCACTTGGTCCTCACGACAACCTGGAAGGTAGGGGATATTATGACGCCCATTTTAAATAAGAGAAAACTGAGACAGACAGAGGGTAAGTGACTTGCCCAGGGTCACACAGCTACTATGGTCTGAATTTGGTTAAATTTGAATTCAGGTCTTCCTGACTGCAGCGCTGCCTATTTGTAACAAGGATTTTTTCAAATGAATGCTTATTAATTAAAAGTATGATTTAAATCTTCAAACAAATCAAAATAAAAAAAGGCTATGCAAGTCTTAGCGTGGCACAGTCCGTAAGAGCTTAGGAGAACGCGGCTGGCCCCGCCTCTCCTCTGACATCACCAGACCCCGCCCGCTACTGAAACGTTAGCGTCTCGCCCCGCGAAGTTTTGCTTCAGGGATCCTCTTAAGCCGCCCCCATCATCCATCGCGCAGTCTCCCCGCACAGCCTTGACACGGCTTTGCCGCTAGGGGGCGGTGGCTAGAACACTGGGGTCTTCATGAGGGCAAATCTGGCCTCAGACACTACCAGCTATGTGACCCTGGGCAGGTCATTTCATCATGTTTGCCTCAGTTCGTCATCTGTAAAATGAGCTGAAGAAGGAAATGGCAAATCACTCCCGTATATTTGCCAAATGGGATCACGTGGAGTGGGACACCACAGGAAAGACGATGCCTCCCGGCTTCGAGCTTCCCGCCACACCCCTCCTCCGACGTCATTCGATCCAACCAAATAGCATCCTTGGGCTGGAGCAGGCGCAAAGACCTTCCGGAGGCTGCGACCAGTAGGATTGAACTAGGAGGAATCTGGGCAGCGGGAGTGGCTGCGTCCATCTGAGCCCGCCTCTCGCTCCACCTTGGCCTAGCCAATGAACGCTTCCACTGGCCGGAATTCTGGATTGCGATTGGTTTAGAATGACAGGCTGCTAGCGGGGGCGGGGAGGAGAGAAGCCGCAATGAATCACCATTGGACAGTTAGAGAGTGGAGTTCGTGGTGGGGCGGGGAGAAGAGGTCCTCAAGGAGACAGGATTGGGGAGATGAGCCAGCGGGCGGGACCGGAGTTATCGGAAGTTTTTACGGTTGCACGCTATGAGTACCCAATCAAATGCTCCTTACCCTGACGGCCGTCAGGTACCTTTAGAGGTTCGGGGACATGAAGAAGGTGGTGGTGGTCACCGGGGCCAGCAGGTGAGAGCGTTCCCCTCCCCACTGGAAGCAGCGAGCCGGAGGCGGCAGGGCTGGGACCCAGAGAGGAGGTGGGGGCTCTAGGTCACGGGGAGGAGAATGGGGAGGGGGAGAAACTAGACCCGAAGGGTTCAAAGGTCATCGCGGCCAGTCCCCTCCCCCCATCAGGCTTGCGGAGAGTGGAACCGCGACCCCCCAAAGGAAAACATTTCTGGACATTGTTTAAGAAAACCAAAACTTTAACATTTTTTTCATTAGCATTTAGTTTTTCTCCCTCCCATAACCTGTCACATACTAGTGAGCCTAAATTTGCAAAGCCCTTTCCGTTCATTATCCCGTTTGACGAAAAGAGAAAACTGTAGGCGCTTAATGCGTGCTGACTGAGTTGGATAGAATGAGTAGGGCGCCGACCTTGGGGTCTGATTTCAAATGCTACCTGAGTCCTAGCTCCATGCCCTTTGTGTCTGCCTCCTGTCCTCACCTGTCACATGGGCTAACAGTAAATCCCCCAGCGTGGTTGTGAGGTCCACATGAGGTAAGGCGTGAGTGAAGCGCCTTGCACACGTTCTGCACACGCATAGCCATCGTGCTTAGGTCCGAAAGCATGTGTCTCATTCTGCCCATTTCTTCACTTCTGTGCCAGAGATGGGGAGCAAGCATCCTCCTCCACTCCCTGGCTCAGCCTAGATGTATGTGCTTCTTTATTCTGGTTCTGCCTTCTGGAGTCCAACATTGACTCCCTTTGGTCAGACTTTTGAGGACCTGAAAGCAGTTATTGCAAACACCTTTCCCCTAGTTTTCCTTCATATTATTTCTTCATCCCATTTGCGCAGGGCAGGAGAGTTGCCTCAAGAGCAGACAGCCACCGGCAAGTTCCAAAGTCTTTTGGAAAGGGCACAAAAAGGGCCCAGAATTTGGAAGCAGTGAGAGAAACTCAAATATGAATGCATGAGTAGTTGCTTTGGGTTCGGGTCACCTGGGCTACATTCACAAAGTAGCAAAGTTAGCAGTTGAGAAGTATCTTTGGATTAATTGACTAGGGGTGCTTTTTGTGTTAGATGAACATTGTTGCTATTTAGCTCTTCCTATCCTGGTTTTCCCTGTTGACCTCTCTTAGAACGACCTCTTTTTGCCTGGTTTTTCTTTGTAGTCTCCTTTGTAATTATCTTTCTTCTTTTCTCTTAAACTCTTATTTTCTTTAAAAAAAAGATCTCTAAAACTATATCAAGTTTTCTTCAGCTTGTAATTGCTTATTTTGCAAATTCTGATTTTATAGGAATGGAAAATTGAAAAGTATCTTAGAAGTTATCTAGTCCGACCTCTTCCCGAACATAAATACTGCCTGATATTCCTTAAAAGTGACCCTCTTGAAGACCCTCGGAATGAGAAACTTAACACCCTCTAAAGCAGCCAATTCTGATTTTGCACCCCTTCCTTTGTTAGGGAGTTGTTCTTCCTTATGTTGAGGTGACACCCATTTCCTTCTCTCTCCAAATTTCAGAATTGGAAGGAACCTCAGTGCTTATCAAGTCTAACTCTTGTTTTCATGGTTTCTCCCATTTTAATTCTTCTGTGCAACATGACTAAGGTGAAAGTATATTTAATAAGAATGTATTTGTAGAACCTATATAAGATTGCACTTCCTCTTGGGGAGAAGTGGGGAAGGTCAGGGAGGGAGGGGGAAAAAAATCTAAGATATATGAAAATGATTGTAGAAAACTGAAAACAAGTAAATTAATTAATTAAAAAAGTCAAACTCATATCTGACAAAGAATCTCCTCTGACTTACTGATACATCTTTGTGTGAAGCCCTGCAATAGAGAGACCCCTGTTACCTTCAAGGCTGCCCATCTCTTGAATGGGAGGGAATTTGCTGATGTTAAACCCCAGTTTCCCACTTTGTAATTACCACTCAGTCCTAGTTCTGTCTTATGAGGTTAAGTAGAATGATTCTAAGACCTTTTAATATGATGACCCTTTAGGTATGTGAGGACAACTAATACATAATCCTCTAACTTTTCCCTAGATTAAGACTTCACTTGGTCTATTTGTGCTCAAGAGCTTTCATAATTTCGCTTGCTTTACTCTGAAAATTCATGCATCATTGGCACCCAAGACTGAATGTAGAACTCCAGGAAGATGATGCTCTGTGGAACTATTAGATTCTTTTTTTTTTTAATTTTTATTTTATTTATTTATAAGTGTTCTACAATCACTTCCTTAAAATTAAGATTTTATCCCCCCACACTACTCCCCTCCCTCCCCATGACAGCATACAATTTTGTGTAGGTTCAACATATACTTTCCTATTGAGCATATTTTCACTATAGTGATGCTATGTAGTTGCACTGACATAAGTGAAAGAAATCATATAACAAATCAAAACATAATACACTAAAACCCACACACACACACAAACATGATCTGCTACATTCTGCGAATGACTTCCATATTTCTTTCTGTGAGTGTGGAAGGCATTTTGCCTTAGAAAATTGACATTGGGATTTTTTTTTTCAGTAAGTTCTTGTGTTATTGCAAAGTTCCAAGTCTACCAGAAAAAACTCTCGCACACTGTGGTC
>CM053770.1:646396606-646424937 GCA_028658325.1 Potorous gilbertii | reverse complement strand
CATCTCTCTCATTTCTTTACCCAGTTTTTCCTCCACCTGTCTAACTTGATTTTCAAAATCCATTTTGAGCTCTTCCATGGCCTGAGCCCATGGGATACCTATTTCAGATGTTTGGGATACAGAGGCCTTGACTCCTATGTCTTTACCTGATGGTAAGCAGTTTTCTTCTTCGTCAGAGAGGAATGGCACAATCATCTGGTCCCCAAGAAAATAACCTTCTATGGTCTTATTTTTTTTTTCTTTTCTGGGCATTTTCCCAGCCAGTTACTTGACTTCTGAGAGTCCCCTGGCCTAGGTCTGCCCAGCTAGTGCTTGGGGTCTGAGATTCAAATGCTGCTCCCCAGCCTCAGGTGGCAGGTCTGGCTGCTATTCAGGGTAAGACTAAATCAGATTCTCAGGTGGGGGCAGAGCCGCCTCCCAGGTTCAGTTCCCTCAGGGGGTTTATGCAGAGACCTTCTGTAATGGAGCTGCTGCTGAGCTCCTGCCTGCTCTGGGAGCC
Source organism: Potorous gilbertii (assembly GCA_028658325.1). NCBI lineage: Eukaryota > Metazoa > Chordata > Mammalia > Diprotodontia > Potoroidae > Potorous > Potorous gilbertii. The sequence continues at coordinate 646,424,438 of CM053770.1, read as the reverse complement.
TCTGGCTGCCTGCTGCCTCTGCCACTGCAGCCACTGCTGCCTCCTGAGAGGGCCCGAGTCCCAGAGACACCTCGCTCACCTCTCAGCCCATCTCTTTCACTGACCTGCGAGTCCGTGGGTGGAGGGACCTTTGTGGCTGCTGAAGATTCTGTCCCTGAAGCCTGCTCTGCTCTGTTCGCTCCTCTCAGTGCTGCACAGCTGGGGCAGGGCAGGGGAGGGCTCCTCTCCCATCCAGGGCGTGATGGACCCTTGGGCTCGGTTTTTCAGGGCTCTCTGGAACAGAAATCTCCTTCACTATGTTGCTGCATGGCTTCCACTGTTCCAGAATTTGTTGGGAGTTCTTTTTAGAGGAAATCCATGGGCTGTGGGTTCGGAGCTAGCATAGGTGAGTCTTTCTACTCCACCATCTTGGCTCCACCCCCTGAACAATTCTTTAGATAGAAATATCCTTGATGTAAAAGAGGGCATTTTATCAGGCTATTAGTACTTCATGGAAGATTTTCAGAACTAGGCCCCTTCCTTTATTCTGATACTGTGCCCACCAGGCAACTATTTGATTCTCTTATTATACAATTACTTGAAATGAACTTATCTGCTAGGGAATAGAGAGTGCTCTCTGCAGATGATCAATATGAGTTCTAATGCCAGGTTAACCTCCTACTATAAATTTAATAAATTAGTAATCTGGTTTAACAGTCAGAATGTGAATTTAGTTAATATGAACCCGTATATCACAGTCTGATCATCTTTGGGTCTACTGGTAAATGTAAATTTGTAATAATCAGATGATTCTACTATTCATGCTGTAGTGGTACTTAAGAGTTTTTAACGGCATGTACTATCTCTTTAAGAATGGATAGTGAGCTAGTTCAAAGTAGGAGGTGAAGAAAAAAAAACTATTAAGTTGTTTTGTTGTCCAAACCAGTGATAGATTTTGTTTTAAATTTTTTTCTGCATCATTAAACAATTCTTAATTGTTGTTTCCTGACATAGAAATTTCCCAGAAGTTAGAACTTGCTGAAATCACTAAATGTTTAGTAAACATCTTCATTAATTTCCATGTAACTAGTCTTCAATCAGTAAACCAGGGAAATAGGATGAAGAAACATTTTGGCTGTGTGGATTACCTAGACAACGCACAGTCATAGGGCAATATAGTTTTCATTTGATAGAAAACTTTTTTTAAATCTGAGGAATACAGTCACATCCACAAGGTTTTCCTGTCCTATTTGAAACTTTAAAATAAAATATCTTTTTAATACAAGGGCGATAATCATGGTAGTGTGAAAAGAATACTGGACTAGAATTTAGGAGTTCTGAGTTCTACTTTTTACACTGTCATTATTTGACCTTGGAGAAGTAACTTTTCTTTGGGTCTCATCTATAAAATATGTCAGTCACTCAACAAGCATTCATTAAACTCTTAATAATTGCCAGACATTATGCTAAACTCTGCGAAGACAAATGCTTGCAAAGAAGTAACCCTTACCCTCAATTCTAATGGGGAAGACAACACTTGAAAGGAAACCATAAAAGGGGAAGAAGGAATGGTTAAGAAAGTACCAGCAAAGGACATGATGGACAAGGCCAAAGACAACTGACCTGGATGCCCTCCTTAGATGTAAGTTCTGGGCTGAGCCCTCCAATCAAAGGAGAGGGCTTGGGGCAGAGAGTCCTTATGAGGTATGAGTTCTAGAGTCAAAATGTTCTTCCAAGATGAAGAGGTCTCTGGAGCAGAATGGAGAGTCCAGAGGCGGACAGACTGGTGAGCAATGAAAAGCGCTGTCAAGCAAATGATAGAGGAGAATGCAAAAGCAAAATTTCAACTATTGGAAATTGAAAAGGTTTTGCACAAATAAAATCAATGCAGCTAGGATAGGAAGGGAAAAATTTTTACGTTACTTGATTTTTTTCCCTAGTGTCCTACTCCCTTCTGTTTCCTGATATGTCATTTCACATAATGTAATTTTTAAAGAAAGAAAGAAAAAAGAGGAAGAGGAAAAAAATCATCAAAATCAATCAATACATCAAAAATGTTTAAAAATACATACAGTATTCCAGAACTGTGGACTTCTCCTACCTCTGTAGAGGAATTGAAGATGGGATCTTCTCATATTTTATCTTTGGGACCATTTTTTTTTTATAATTCCGCAACATTCATCTTTTGTTTTGTAGTGGTTACTCTAACATTTGCATGGTTTGTAATCGTTATGTACGTTGTTTTCTTGGTTCTTCATCGGTTCATATAAGTCTTTCTATGTTTCTATATTCATCATATTTACTTCTTAGAGCACAGTAATATTTTATTACATTAATGTACCATAATTTATTTAGGGACAGCTAGGTGGTACAAGTGGATAGAGCACCAGTACAGGAGTCAGGAGGACCTGAGTTCAAGCAGACACTTGACATTCACTAGCTGTGTAGCCTTGGGCAAGTCACTTTACCCCAACTGCCTCAAAAAAAGGGTGTAGGGTGTGTTCAGGGAGGACTAGTAGTAGTACCAATACCTTTAGTGTGATGGCTGCTGAGCCATTTTCAGGGCTCTTTCCCCCTTTGATGTCCACCTATTCTACCTATCTCTCACCTGTTGGTTCCAAGAAATTGCAGCATACGCAGAGGTCATGCCCTGGTAAACCATTTCGGCAGATAGGCCAAACCAGGTTGAGGGTAACCAAGGGTTCTCAAACCCATTGGTGAGTTAAGGGGGTGTCTACCTCAAGCACATGAAGACTTCATCTGGTGGAATGGGAGGATGAGAACAATTTGTTCCAAAGGCCATGAAAGCAGATGAAGCGCTTAAATGTGGAGCGCTTAAAGCTTGGTTAGACACCAAAGATGCCAGGGTCATCCACTGCATCCTGAGCCATCGCCAGTTGTCTTGACTCTGTCCTGCCACTGGACTATGATGACTCTGGAGGAGAGAGTGAGGCTGATGACTTGATTTTATGCAGCTCTGCCTCACTTAAATCCAATTTACGCATGAATCAAAAGACATCACCCATTGCATTTCACTATTGTGCCTCAAAGTCCTGTGGCAATAGGCAAGTGATAAAGCAGCAGATGTGGATACACTGGGAGCTGTAGTCACAACCCTGCCTACAGGCGACCCAGGCCATAGGGTCTTTTCACACTGGAAGCAGCAGTGGGACTCGGCAGCCCCCTGGGTGTCTGACCAACCTTTTAAGGATCACACTGCTCACTTCCTGGTGTGAGGAAGGGGGCTAGAAAAGGTGCCCTAAACATTGCCTGCTTAGCCAACCCTGGCCTGATTACTGTGGCAGGCAGAGAATCCCACTATGTGGTTGAAACACAAAAAAAAGTGTACAAAAACATCTACAAAGATGATTCCACTCACTGTTGCTATGTGGAACATGTGCATACTAATAGACAACACAAAATCCAGTAGACCTGAAAGAAGACGTGCTCTTGTTGCAAGAGAACTCTGCCGGTATTGCATCCAAATAGCATCCCTGAGTGAAACAAGGTTGGCAAATGAAGTTCAGCTTACTGAGGTTGAAATTGGATATACCTTTTTCTGGAATGGGAGCAGTGAAGGGGAGTACCATGAAGTTGATGTGAGTTTTGCAATCAAAACTAATCTAATCAGCAAGCTGGCATGCCTGCCAAAAGGAGTGAATGCCATGCCACCATCATTAGTGCCAATGCTCCCATCATGACAAACCCTGATGAAATCAGAGAAAAATTTTATAAACTAGAGACCCTTATCATCAATGTGCCAAAAGAGGACAAGCTTATAATTTGAAGTGACTTTAATGCTAGAATAGGCTCAGACTACCATACTTGGCAGGCAGTCCTAGGGAGGAATAGAGTTGGAAAAAGCAACAGCAATGGTCATTTATTGCTGAAGACTTGTGCATCCTATGATTTTCTCATCACTAACACTGTCTTTCATTTACCTAAACTCAATAAAACTTCATGGATTCATCCTCACAGCAAACACTGGCATCTAATAGATTATGTGATTGTAATGAGAAGAGACAGACAAGATGTAAGAGTGACAAAGGCAATGTGTGGTGCAGAGTGCTGGACTGATCATAGACTTATCCTTTCCTAAATATTTGCATTCATCAAAAGCACCAACCCCAAGGCAAAATGACTACCAGAATAATTAATGTCAACAAATTAGAGCTCTTCTCTGAGCATGAACAGTTTGCTGCTGACTTGGAGGGGAAGTTGAGCCAACACACAGTTGGCAACAATGGAGCAGAAAAAGAGTGGGCAGCTCTCAGAGATTTGGTGTACAGCACTGCATTTGCTCATCTGGGTCAGAACACTTGTAAACACCAAGACTGGTTTGATGAAAATAATGGGGAAATTCAGAAGGTGCTAAATGAAAAAGGAGAACTCCACAGGGATTTACCAGCAGGATAGTTCATCCACCTCTAAGAAGGCAGCATTTAATTCCATCAAAAGCAAAGTACAAGCAAAACTTAGAGAGATGCAGGATTCCTGGCTCAGTAAGAAGGCAGATGAAATTCAGTTTTATGCTGATAGTACCAATCCAAAGCACTTTTATGATTCCCTGAAAGCTGTTTATGGACCAAAAACCTATGAGGCATCACAATTACTCAGTGCTGATGGCCACATGGATTAGTGATAAGGACATGATCCTAGAGAGATGGGCTGAACACTTCCATAGTGTTATCAATAGACCATCATTAATCAATACTGAGACCATTGACTGTTTACCTCAGGTTGAAGTCAATCCCTCCTTAGCCGAACTTCCAACTATAAAAGAGGTTTTGAGGGTCATTAGGCTCCTTTCATGTGACAAAGCACCTGGTACTGATTCTATTCCAGCTGACATTTACAAGGTAGGGGGACCATTGCTCATACAAAAGCTGACCGAAATTTTCCAGGTTATATGGCAAGAGGAGGTTATCCCCCAGGTGTTCAAGGGTCCATCCCTCTAAGGGTAAAGGGAAAAGGTTGTCCTGCGACAATCACAGGGGGATCTCTCTCTTAGTCATTACTGGTAAAAATTCTTGCTAGAGTCCTCCTTAATTGGCTGATCCTTCACCTGGAAGATGGTCATATACCTGAGAGCTAATGTGGCTTCAGAAAGGGCTGAGGAACAGTCGATATGGTGTTTGCTGCCTGACTCCAGGAGAAATGCCAAGAGCAGAACAGAGGTCTGTGCACAACGATTATAGATTTAACCAAGGCCCTTGACACTGTTAGTCATGAGGGCTTATGGAAAATTATGTCACAATTTGGTTGCCCGGAGAGGTTCATCAATATTGTACATCAATTTCAGGAAGGCATGTTTGCCTGGGTTCTGGATAATGGAGAAAGCTCTCATGCTTTCTCAGTAACCAATGGAGTGAAATGGGGCTGTGTGCTTGCTCCCATGCTTTTTAGCATAAGGATTTCAGTCATGTTGACAAATGCTTTCAATGAGGATGAACACACATCATCAAGAACTACTGTACTGATGGTAAGTTCTTCAGTTTGAAAAGTCTACAATGCAAGACCAAAGCGGAGGGTACACAATTTTCTGTTTGCAGATGATTGTGCACTCAATGCAGCCTCTGAAGCTGAGATGTAACAAGATATGGATCAATTCTCTGCTGCCTGTGCTAATTTTGGCCTAATAATTAACACCAAAAAAACACAGGTGCTCCATCAGCCACCACCAAACCATCCATATGTGGAACCATCAATTACAACAAATGGAGAAGTTTTGAATGCTTTGTATAAGTTCACTTTACCTTGGTAGTATACTTTCCAGGGATGTACATATTGACAATGAAGTTGATGCATGCATTGCCAGAGCTAGCTCAGGGTTTGGGAGGCTCTGAAGAAAAGTTTGGGAGAGAAGAGGTATTAGACTGACTACCAAATTCAAGATCTACAGAGCCATTGTGCTGACCTCATTGTTGTATGCCTGGGAAACGTGGACAGTGTACCAGCGCCATGCCAGGAAACTGGATTGCTTCCATTTGAACTGTCTTAGGAAGATTCTGAGGATCACCTGGCAGGATAAGGTGCCAGACACTGAAGTCTTTGCTCAAGCTGAACTGCCAAGTAGTCAAACTATGCTTCAGAGAGCACAACTCTGATGGGCTGGCCACATTGTTCAAATGCAAAATGTATATTTGCCAAAAAAGACTATTTTATGGAGAACTCACATGGTGATCACATGGTGGCCAGAAGAAACTATACAAAGACACTCTCAAGGTCTCTCTCAAAAACTTTGGATTTGACTGTGCAACATGGGAGATACTGGCACAGGACCCTCAGCATGGCGTGCCCATGTAAGAAAAGGTGCTTTGCTCTTTGAGCAAAACAGAATAGAGACAGCACAAAGTTAAGGCTGGATCCACAAATTTGGGATATTCACTCCCCATATTCACATGAACTATCTGTGCCCAACCTGTGGTAGAGTATTCTGAGCTCTAATTGGTCTGATCTGCCACAGTCCGACACACTGAAATTTCACTTTACAATGGTGATGTCATTTTGATCCTCTTTGAAGCTGAAGGAGAACAACTAACCACCATGATTCATTTAGCCATTTCTCAAGTTAAAACTTTGCTTCTAGTTCTTTGTTGCCATAAAAAAGCATTGCTATAAATATTTTGGTATATAAATTTTCTTTTTATCACTGACATCTTTTGTGTGTGTGTATGTATACATTTAGATGTACATGTACATGTGTGTACATGTCTATACACTTATTAGTTCAATCACTAGGTCAAAGGATATGGACATTTTAGTCATTTTATTTGCACTATTCCAAAGTACTTTCCAAAGTGGTTGTACTGATTCACAAGAAGGGAAACTATTGTTTGTGAAAAAAATGCATCAAAGATTTCTCATAAGAGTCTAATAGCCCAGTATTTAGGGAATTAATACAAATGTGTCAACTAGGGGCTATTCTCCAATAACCAAAAGATATGAAAAAACATTTTTGCAAAAGAATAATTGAAACTGTTAACCATATAAATGATTGCTCTAAATCATTAATGAGAGAAATTCAAATAAAAAAAGTTCTACTTTAAACCCAGGAAATTAGCCAACATGGCAAAATAGTGAAATAGTCAATATTGGAGGAGCCATGGAAGACAAGTGTACAGTTGGTGGAGTTGGGAATTGAACCAAATTTGTAAATCTGCTTTTAAAAATGAACAAAATATCTATGCCTTTTGACTCAGAGATCCTAGGCATATTCTCCAAAGAAATCAAAGATGGAAAGAAGGGTCCTGTGTGCACCAAAATATCCATGCCAACAGTTTGTGGTAGCAAATAATTAAAAATGAGATATTCACCAATTGGAAAATAGCTAAAGAAAGTATGGTGCCTTTGTGTGATGGAATATGACTTTAGTATAAAACATTGAACATGAAGAATTCAGAAAATTGTGGGGAAATCTTGTATGTATTCATGCAAGGTGAAGTATACCTAACCAGGTATACAAGATACACATTGATAACAGTATAAAAAAAAACTCAAAGAAACTGCATATTATGTATTTATAATTAACAAAAATAGCCTCAAAGAAGAGTTAAGAAATTTAGAGACTAGGAAAGTGGAATGATGTACACTATCAGACACATTATTCTATTGAAATTTTGGGGGGGTGGTTTGCCCTGTTTTTAAAATTTTTGCTAAAATGCAATGACTTCTTGGTTAAGAGAGAGGCAGCAATATATTCAAAAATAAACCTTATATAAAAACATAAAGTACCAATAAAAGATAATTAAAATGAAAGGGTTGGATGGATTAAATCTCTATGCTGTCTTTTAACATTAAATCTATGATCTTCCTTGTTAGGTTTTGGTTTTTTTCTTTGTTTTGCTTTGTTTTAACAATAGAAAAATTTTGGAAGATGAGGCTATTATCAATGGAAATATCTTGCTGTTTGGATTTTTTAATAAAAAAGGGTAAAGTGTTAGATAATAGTATTGGACTTATGAAAAGATTTGCTTCAGTCATTGTCATATATAATTAAGCAATAGCTACATTATGGAAATCAATAGAAAGATTTAAAGTGGGCATTACAATTGCTCTACAATTAATCATGAATACGTTTAGTATTAATGCCAGAAATAAAACATTTGTATAATCCAGTATTAGATAATTTATTTGGAAATATCATGACTGAATTTGTAATAAAGAGGGCCAAGGACATTTTGGCAATTAAGAACAGTGTGCACTTAAGCTATGAGAGTACCAGTGCTCTCTTACTAAGAACATAATTGCTTCATATGTAGTTCTGTGTTCTTTGTTAAGTACAGAGATTATTTAAGAGCAAACAAATTGACATTACTACAGTTTCTATAAAGAAGATTATTGAACTGTGGTTTCTGTCAAGTCCTTTTGCTTTTTAGCTTAAAGTGACTGAGAAATATGAAGCCTATGAAAACTCAATTGAGGGTGTGCCTTCATGCCAAATAAAGCTACAATTATTTCAAAAGAAAATTGAAGAACTTACAGATAATATGGAAAAAGTAATTAATATCTTGAAAGAGGCTCCTCTTTTATAATACTTACATGTTCTCGCTATGCATTTTTCTACTATATCTATACATGCTGTAGAGGTAAACATTGATTCTCAAAGATTGTGGCAGCTGAACTCAAGTTCCAGCATTTCTACCATTCTCTTTCGTAGGGCCTCAAAAATCCTTTCATGTTTTCATTAAAGATATCCTGAAAACATGTTAAAGCTGTTATCATAAAGATGATAAAATAGGCAGTCTTCTAGTTATTAAGATTTTTAAAAAATAATCTTTGTGGAAGTAGTAATATCTATGATCTTTCCCCTGCATTTGTTTAGTGTCTACCCTACTTTCAGATGATATTCTGAAGTTCCATACCTCAAAATTGTGTTATTTCCAAAATGTACCTTTACTATGTTGATCTACTATTTTTCCTTTTTTGTTGTTAGTGCCATTTTTACTTCTTACCATACCACATTAGAGATTGTGATATTAGAGTTCAAATGCAGCAGCTCAACTGCCGCAATTGAATAAAAGTTTATTTTTAAAATCTTGACAAATCTTTTCCCAGGCAGACTTTTGCTAAATGTATTCCACAAAAGAACACATCTCTCTACTCACATGATTGATTGATGGATGCAAAGAATATTGTTGACTATTAAAAAATATTCCAAATGACAAAATGTATCCTTTAAAAACTTCCTTCCCATAAGATATTTCCCATCAGATCATATGTAGTATATATTGAAGAACATTTAAGATTCATTGAGAAAAGGAACAACAAAATTACCTTTGACATTTTTCTGATTATTAATATTAAATGCAGCACAAATAGGGAAGCAGACTCATCAGAAGTTTTGCCACTATCTGGTACATAGTACAATAGGAAAAATGATTCATTCTAGGTATTCCAGATAGATGCTTCTGTTTCAGATAACATTGTGCCAATTGCATTAATCCCCAGAATGCTGCAGAGCTTCCTAAATGCAATCCGTAGTCACTCATGATGTCCTAACTATTCATATGGGGAAAATTGAGTGGATAGAGAATTCCTATTGCTATTCAGCCAACATACCGGGCTAAACAGAGGCTGACAGTACACCTGTTTCATCAAGAAAACTAAAAACCACATCAGACTAAATAATGTTTAAAAATCCAATGAGAAATTAAAATAAATAAGTTCATCCATTTCAGAAGTATACATAAAAGCCAGAAGCCTAGAGCAATAGGAAAAGCAGCTACTAGTGTTACCAATTCTGATGCTCAGGCAAACAAGCCATGCATCATCCCAGTGCAAGAAAATCACCTGTAGCCTGCAGGACTCTATATTTGAAGGTAGAAAGAGTAGCACCCCCCTAAGAAACTCCAGAGTCAGAAACTGACCTTGCAAGTGATGAGAAGAAGCAATAACCATTACCATTGCATTTGTGCTCAGATCAGGATACCTAATGCCTAGGTCTTTAATATTCTTTTGTGAAATACATAGCAAGCATGAAAATTCACCATTGTGAACCTTAAAATGTCTAGAAAGAACTCATCCCTGGGGGATGGAAGTCAGTGCATCAAGCCAGAAGATAGGATGAAATCCAACAAGGCCATCCACCTCACTGAAAAGCACCATAGGAGTTGGTGTTTTGCACACAAAACAAAATTCAGGAATGAAGTTTGGACAGATGAATATAACCAAAAAAGATACATACTATTAGAATCATAATTAGGTGAATTATGACCCTCTAGCTTCAGTGAAATATTTACAGCACCTACGGCTGCCACAAATATACCAATGCAATTCTGAATTGTGGAATACAACAATCTCTCCACGTGGAAGACAGAACCAAAACATTTATTCAGACACCAGAAAGCTAAATCCATCATAGTAACAAAAATCTATACACAGTAACAATGTGGAGGACAACACCATCCCTAAGCCTTCCCCTAGCTGGGCTTTCTACAAATCAGCTCCCTTAAGCAAATCATAAAGGGACTTTTTTTAAATAAAATCACAAACAAGTTTTTTTTTCACTCACACTAGCTAGCTATGTGCTTGTTTGCATTCTTCCTAGCTCTGATTGCTCTCATAATTAACTTCCTCTCAGCTCTGCTCTAGCTCTTCCTCTTCCTGTTCACTCTTCCTGTTCCAGTTCAGCAAGCTCCTTCCACCCTAGGCTCCATGTGACTTCCTTGTGAACTAGACAGGTCACATAGGCCCACTAATGAATGGGAAAAAATCTTCCCATTTTAATTACCATTGCATGTGGCCTCAAGATCTTTCATACTGGTAGGTGGGGCAACTCACATCAACAGAATTTTAAGAGGGATAATAGAAGATAAACATATAAAACAATATCTAAGGCAACTGGTGTCAACAGAACTTTACAACAATAACAGGGATCACACAAAATGAGCACATAAAACAGTATCTCAGAGTGGGGTTTGAGCACAAGCACCCCAACATTCCCCCCTTGAGTGAATGGGTCCCAAAATTGGGGTAAGGGGTGAAGATCTCTTCTTCCACAGTCACTTCCTGCTGATATTGGACATAGAGCTATCCCTGCCCCAAGAGGTCAGTTCTTTAACTGGCATCCAGAGTTTGGTCAACACCAGGCTTATGGGTAACATACCACACTGATGTAGCTTAAGTGAGCAGGCATCCGCAGGTGAAGGTTAAGCCTGCAGAAAACAAATCTGACAAATAAGGTGAACAGGAAAAAAAGCCAAAAAGAAATAAGGAGACAATAACCAAAAGCAGGGTAGGTATAGGGTCAGCCACGCTTCTGGAGTCCATGAACCCACTATCATAGCCTCATTAACTGTGGTTTACTGTTTTCCAATTTGCAGTTTTGGGGTCATTATTTTGACTAGAGGCATATTTTCTTTAATCTGACCTGGAGCCAGTCCAATCTCCCATTCTTCCTGCAGGTGTAATGAACTTGGATACAATGTTTCACAAGGGTCTGTAGGGGCAGTTCTCATCTTTCTGCTCAGTCTAAAATCAAGCTCTTTTCCTGCATGCATTTTATATAGTTCATTAGTTGGCATGCCATCTATTTTTCCTAAATCTACCCTTGCCCTCAATAGAGCAGTAAATAATTCTTTTCTTGTCAATCTATTTTAACTTTGAATCTGCTGTCTATTTACTCTTCTCTCTCAAGGAAATTCATCTTTTTCACTGATGAGCACTGTCCAAGATACCAGTTATTCTTCCATTCTTTGGGTGAGCAGACTCAAAATATCTGTGACCTCTTGCTGAGTAGAACCCTCAATTACCTCCCCAAACACTGTGAGGCCCCCTTAATTCTGGCAGGTCTTTGGGCCCCAATCAAGCTTTGCCTGTGCAAGGGCTACCTTCAACTTTCTCTTGTTACTTTTTTGCTTCTTTTTGTGAGCTAAACTGACCATAGCTTTTTCTTCTACCACCTGAGACTTTCTAGCTTGCTCTTCTAAAGGAGTGTTTGAATGTTGTGACATAAAAAAGCTTCTCATATAAACCAACTGACTCCCTTTCTATCTAATCCCTTCCAGCAGCTTGTCTCTGCTTTTACACATAAGGCAATAACTTGAGAGCAAGGCCCAGCCTCTCATACATACCCCTGCCAGTTCTTTCCCCTGTTCTATTGGTATTCCTTGCAAATATCATTCTAAATATCTGGAGCCTCCCTTCTGTAGCCTCAGTTCCAGTACTCATAGAGTCTTGTACTTTCAGCCCATTCTCTTTCTAGGGAGGAATAAGGTAAATTCTCCCATCCTGAGATATCCATTTCTTCCTTAAAAGCCTTCCTGCCTCTAAATAGAGGTCTTATATCCCACAATCCCATCCTTCTCACCATTTGTAGTGCCAGTGTGATATTCACAGCATATATGGCAGTCATAAATATCCCAATGCAATCTTGAATAGCAAAATACAACAAACTTTCCACATCAATGATAGAATAAAAACCAGGCACCATAAAGCCAAATTCATCACAGTAATAAAAATCTATACACAATAACAATACAGAGGACAACACTATCCTCAGACTTTCGCCAGCTAGGCTTCCCACAAACCAGCTCCCTTAAACAAATTACAAGCAGCCTCTCTTAAACTAAATGACAAAGAAGCTCTTTCACTCATGCTAGCCAGATGCCTGCTTGCCTGCATCCTTCCTAGCTCTGATGACTCTCATGGCTAACTTCCTCTCAGCTCTGCTCTGCCTCCACCTCTTCCTGTTCCACCCATTCAGAAAGCTGCTTCTACCATAGGCTCCATGTGAGTGATCCAGGCAGGCTATATGGGCCTATTAATGAATGGGAAAAATCTTTCCATTTAAATTACCATTACAGGCCCCAAATCTAGAAGGAAAGTAATTTTGTAACAATTGCAAGCAGAGAATTAGAAGAAAGAAAGGATTTCTCATAAATACTACAATAATATAGAAGAAATAAAGCCAGAGATTTTTTTTTCCCAAAAATTAAATAGATTCCAAAAGACAGAGCTCAGAAAAGAAATATTTTAAATAGAAAGTGGTAAATTTTACCCAAATAATGTTCTCCCTTAAAGCTAGAATAGATCAAACAAGAAATAAATTGCTCCATAAGACAGCAAGAAATATTAGAGCAAAGTCAAATGATATCTGCTATCAAAAACAAAACTGACTTGGAAAAAAGATCAAGAAGATATAATTTAAGAATCATTAGATTCCCAAAAAGTCATGATCCAAAAAAAACCCTAGGAAATACAACAAAATAATGACAAATGAAAACTGCCCAGATTTATTAAAACCAGTTCGCCAAGCAAAGATAGAATCCACTGGATAACCTCATGAAATAAATTCCCAAAGGAAAAATCTCAGAAGTGTTGGCCAAAATATTGTGCCGTCAAGGAAAACAGTGCTGCAAGCATCCAGGAACAGATTAAGTACCAAAGAACCACTATTAGGATCAAACAAGACCTGGCTGCTTCTAGTGTAAACTCAGAGGAGATCTTTGAATACTGTGTTTTAAAAACTGAAAAATACAGACTTGCATCCAAGAATATTTACGCTGCAAAGATTCTCCTACTAGGAAAAAAGTAAATCTTTATTGTAATGGAAGACTCACTCATGCACAATGAAAATGCTAGAACCAAATAAGAACTTAATATCGACACAAGTCAGGAGAAATCTGGAAAGGTAATATGAACAATCAAAAGGAGCTGTTGGATGATGCAGCACTAACATTGCAATAGGGTTAAGGGGAAACAGGTGTCTTTTCAGAATTTTCATGCCTTTAATGAGAACTGATAGAGTTTAACAAGAAAAACAGAAGACCAGGGAATGGGTTCTGTTCTGAGAGTTTTAAGAAGAGAAAGAAAAAGATTAAAAGGAAAACAATAGTGTTGAATGGAGAAAAGGATAGTTATTTCTAACAGTTTTAGTGTATGACAAGAAAAGTAAGCAATCCTTCACGGAAGAGGGAATTGGGGGAGTATCAGATACCCTCACTTTTAATCTGAAATCAACAAAGGAGAAATGAACATATGCACAAAATTTGGCATAAAAAGTTTGGTGTAGAAATACTACATGCATGGCATGTATTAGGCACTTAATAAATGTTTACTGAATTGAAGTGGATGACTGTGGGCTGGGAATAGATGAAGCTAGAGATGGAGAGTGCTATTAAAAGGGTAGATAATGCTTGTACAACAAACCTCCTGATTGTGTGTGTGTGTGTGTGTGTGTGTGTGTGTGCAGTTAAAGGGAATAAAAATGAAAAGATCTGGAATCTAACAGGGTACTCATCAATTGGAAAGTAGCTGAGTAAACTGTGGTATGTGCTTGTAATGGAAATTATTACACTGGGGAAAAAAAGAAAACAATTTCAGAGAACTCTGGGAAGTATCAACCGATTTAGAATGAAGTGAGCAGAACCAGGTGAACAATTTATACAACACCAACAACAATGCAAAAAAATCCAACAACTTTGAAAAGAATTTTGATTGAAGTAATATGACCAACTGCATCTCTGTAGGACCTAAGTGATGAAATACGTTAGCCATCTCTTGACAGAGAGGTGATGGACCCAAGGTTCAAAAAGAAACACAGGTTTTTGGATATGGCCACCATGTGAAGGATCAACAAGCGCTTATAAAAGTGATTTCTATGTACAGAAGAGTGTGCTGAGCACTGGACATACAAATACAAGAAAAAAGAAAGACCTCCTCTGCCCTCAAGTATCTTACATTTTAATGAGTGAAGACAACACATGAAAGGGAGATGAAACCCTGGATGAATACCGTAATTGTAGAAAAAAACAAAATTTCGGGGTCCTTATAATACTATTGAAGAGACATATAGTGTATGATTAATATCCTCAGGCATATTTGTTAATGATTAATTGTATATACAAGTTATAAAATATCACCAGGCTAAATGGCTGGAAAAGATATGGGGCCAATCATGTAGTGAGAGTGAAAGAGCAGCAATGGACAAACCACAGGAAGTATAGATACCCAGTCATTTTCAGGAAGCTAGAGGATATTTGCATTATGTTGAGTGAACCTATTCAGGAGGATTATGGAAAAAAAGCTATAGAGAATGAAAATTTTAAACTGAAGTGTAAGCCCACATAGATAAGATCATGAAGTAATCAGAATTTATTTAGACATTTCATTTCATTTATTTATTAATTTTATTTAGATGTTATCCATCATCTTCAATTTTTTCTTGTTGAACTTTAAAATTTCCAAAAAGAACCCTTCTCTAATATCTCGTAAGCCTGTGATGACCCTGAGTAGTTTTGGCAGCCAACAATGCAAAATCTGATATATCCCATTACAGAGGATAGACTTCAGGTACACACAGGAAAATGAACTTTTGTTGTATCAGAACCAGTTTGCCTATAGTAACATTTATCATCATAGACTTTGGTGAAGAAAGTGTTTTGTAAATTTTGAAGCATCCTGTAAATAGCTCCTCTTTTTCTTTATTATTACTACAAGTTGGTTCTTTTGCCTGCTCAGTCCTACTCCCTGCTCCAGGCCATTACACATTCCTCCTGGATGAATGTTGCTTAAAATATTGCTTTTGTGATACTAGTTAACTACTAAAAAGCTTATCGTGATTTCGTATTAAAATTGTATTTAATCATTCTATGGAACAAGACAGAGAAATAAAAATCTTCATTTTCATAAACCATAATTGGTTTGGTTGAATCTATATAGTTTATTTGACATATGGAACCCTTACCTGGAGGATGAGATTTAAAGTACTTAGAATTAAAGAATTGAAAGACAGAGGACAACTCATTAAAAAAGGCTAAGGCACTGACAAGAAAGCAACTTGCCACAATTCAAGTGAAGATAAATAAGAATCATGAGGATGGCTAGCAATATTTAAGCACTTTTAAAAATCAAGTATGAATTTAAGCTATTTTCAATAGCATGAGGCTATATTCAAATTTTCAGAGTTGCTTATTATTTGAAAAGTTTGAGATCTTTGGGAAAATCATTGCTTTCATTATTAGTCAAAAATATAAACTTTAACTTTGAAGTTCAATATTGCTCCCCCGCCCTTAAAATCAATTGTATTTCTTTTATGTAATTCTTTAAGAGGAGACCTTATGTTTACTATTTATTTCAATCTCATAATAATTAACTTTACAAACTATTCAAATTATTTCTTATATCGGACAAACTAGATCCCATACGGAAATCTTTTCCTAGGAAGCAACATCAGTATTCTCAGATATCTAGAAGGCTGTTAATTCATTCTTGACATATTATAGGGAAAAGTGCCCTAACTATCTGTCTTTGCTGTAGTAATGAAAATATCCTGTGCTGTCAGTTGTATTAGTGGTTTTCAAAGTATGTTCTTCACAGCTTCTCTGCCAGATTATTGTATTTTTTATTTGTAATATGAAAAATTCTACACTTGGTTCTGGTGAGAATAATTGACTTGCGATTTTAATTTTAAAATGTTTCATTGGCATTCCATCAAAAGAAGTCTCTTCCTATTAATTCTAATGACATTTCTTTGGCCCTGGCAAGCAGAAGCAGGTGATTTGTAATGCTTGAGAACCACCAATATTCCTGATGAAATATTTTCAGCATAACCATCAGAAAGATAACTTAGGATCTTCTAAAGCCATCCTTCACATTCTAAAGTACAGTCAAAGAGCTAAAAGATTCCACCTAAATTAGCCACTTATGCAAATGTAAGTGTTATAGAAATTTTTAAAAAATCTGTCTTTTGCCAACAAAGGATAATGTTATTATCTTAAATTATGTGTATTAATTTTTTGTAAAGAGAATAATAAGAGCGTTGTTATAAAGGTCCACGGACCAGATTTAGAAATATTTGGGGAGAGAATGATTTGTATTATAACAGAATTTGACTACATCAAGTACATCCGGAGTTTCCCAAGGAATCTTGACTGTCTGATAGATTAGAAATTAGTAAGTTGAAAGTTCCATTTTAAGTATTTGCTCTTAAGTTTTAAAACTCACTAGTATGAAGTCCTTGTAACATTCTACTTTGGTTTTTTTTAACCATTTGTTTTTATATCTTGAGTAGCAAGTTTTGTTAAGCAAAGTTTTTTATTTGATAGAAATAAGGAAAAATACTCTCAAGTATCTTGAATTTCTATTTAAAGTTTGCTTTCTTATATTTTGACATTTGCTCATAGAGCACGTATCCAATTCCACCATCTTACTTTTTTTCCTGTATGGTTTGTACTAAAGTTCAAGAGAAGGGGGGAACCATTTGAGAAGAAGCATATCATAATTCCCTATTAAAATTAATAGCAATATCCAGACATTCAGATGTGAAATTCAACAGCTCAGAGATGTCACTAAAAATGAGAAGCTTAAGTTCCAGGTGAGTAAAGTTTTGATATTTTAGATGGACTGCAATTGCCAGGTAAAGGGAATGACAGTTCAGGTAACCTTGGTGTGATGGAATGTTTTCTGTAAACATATATTCGTTTATAGCCAAGGTATCAAATCATAAACACTATCAGCAGACAGGATCTCTTTGAAACATTTAGTTCTCATAATTGCCTTTTAATAATTATTAAAACTAAGCTCATTTACAATTCATTTCTTGACTGAGGCTATTGAGTTGAGAGCCTGTCTTTAAGAAAACACCCTGAATAAATGTTCATTCTGATAAAAAGAAAGGATCTGCAAAGGTCTAGATGAGTATCAGTATTAAAAATATTTTGATGATGTGCAATCAATAAGTACTTATTAAGGGTCTTACAATGTGTTTGGTGGTAGGACTGCAATGACAAAAATGTAAGCACTTAAATGCTTGTCAAGTGAAACATTTCCTGCCCTCATCAAGGTTATATTCTTTCAGGTAAATAACATATTATCATGCACCTATGCACATGCACACACACAAAAAAATGAAATCTACATAAAATGGAAAGAAACTAGGGAGGTAGAAACAGAGATCGTACAGGGTTTCATAGAAAAGGCAGTGCTGAAGATGAATTTTAATAGAAGTGAGAGATTCTATTTGGCTGAGGTAAAGAGGGAATATATACCAGTCATGGAGGCAGCTGATGAAATCATATAAAGATGGGAGATGGAGTGGTGTGGTGAGGAGTGAGTAAAAGAAAGCAAGTTTGGAGGTAAATACATGTTCTCTCCTTTGTCACTTTTTTCTCTGAGAGCTATAATTAAATCTACCAGTATCATTAATATACTGGAAAAGATTTGTTAATGGTGGGGAATAGAAAAGAAATAAGGATTCATTAAGCCTCTACTGTAGGCCAGACTTGGAGGTAGGTGTTACTATAATTTCTATTTTGTAGCTAGAGAAACTGAGGCAAATGGAAGGTATTAGATTTACCTAAGGTCTAATGGCTAGTAATTGTCTGAGGCTGGATTTGAACTCAGGACATCCTGACTTGAGCACCTTCATCTTCCTGCCCATGACTTCTGCCTATGCAATATCTCCCCTATTAGAATGTAAACTACTTTGGAGCAAGGGCTAACTTGTTTTTATTAGTATCCCTCAGCACTGTGTTTGCCATGTAGTAAGCACTTAAAAAGGCTTATAGTTTATTTGTTCAGTGTAGAGGACAAAAGGAGATATACTGCATAATGGAGTTGGAAAGATAGGCTGGGAGAAGAGTTTGAATCATATTTGGTTTATTAGACCACTAATCCTTCTAAATTGTTTTGATGCAATATACGATAGTCCTTTGATTTTTTAATAAATAGCAAGTTTTCATAGTGTTATTTCTTTAATCAAGAAAGTGACCCCTTGAGAGCTTAATGATACTAACAAATTACTTTATTCTGTAGGGTTTTTTTTTCCTTTTTACCAGATCTGTGATTTCATCAGTATAAAGAGGAAATGCTATAACAGTGTAGGTCAGACTTCTTGTGCAATTTCATTCCCATTACTCCAGAATGCTATCTTGTGAATCATGGAATATAATGCATGATCTCTGAAAAATCAAAATTGTGCATGGCTCAACATGCAAAAGGTAGAGTAGAACATGATGGGCATAAAGTATCCTGCAGTCTATTAGCAGTGGTATGATATCAACATGAAGGAGAAGAGACCAGGACTTGGAGTCAGAAGACTTTGGTAAAACTCTGACCTTGCTACTTGTGGGTCTAAGGGTCAAGTCTCACATCACCTTGTCAGTTTCCTTATATTGAAAATGGGAAGTTTGGTATACATGGCTCTTCATATCTTCCCTAGGTCTAAATCCTACTGTGTTAAGTATAGCCTTGATTGCATGAAATGGGTGACATGGAAGGAAGAAGTGGGTATCATCAGAATTTTTGACATTGATGAGTTGTTTTCTGCACTGGTATCCGCAAAATATTGTAAGATGTTGGGCATAGCCTTCTGGGTTCTCTTTAGCTCTTCCATGGAAGGAGGACTTATCAGAGCATGTATACTAGGATAGGAGAATAAAGAAGTATGGATTAAGCATTAGGATTTAGCATGGTTAGATTCCAATATCCAGGAGTAGAAGGCATGCTCACATTCATGAAGTCAGATATATCAAAGTATACAGCCCGACAAATACGGAGTATAGCTAGATAACCACAATAATCTAAACAGTTTGCTTACATTAGCACGGTTATTTTCATTAGCATCTACATTACATGGTTTGCTCGTCTTGTTTGTGGTTGACCCAGATCCCTGGTACCTTTCTCATGAATTCCTGTCAAGCCATTTCTCTCTAATTTTATGCAATTGATATTTTGAATCTAAATGCAAAACACTATATTTTTCTCACTCCTCTTTGTTTTAGTTCAACATTCCCACCTATCAATTTTTCAAGTCTAAATTCTATCATTTATCATGATAACTTTCTTTTACAACTTTGTCATGTAAAAATCTATTGTTTGTCTTCTATGTCTTTTAAACCAAGTTATTAGTAATAGTTAATATTTATAAAGCACTTTAAGGTTTGCAAAGTGCCTTAAAGATATTATTTTAATTGATCCTCATAACAATCCTTTAAAGCAGGAACGATGGTTATTCCTGTTTCTGCAGATGAATGAAGAGAGATGGACAGAAGTTAAGTGACTTGCCTGTTGTCATGTACCTAGTTTGTGTATGAGGCAAGATTTGAACTAGATTTTTCCTGATTCTCAGTGCTATAACAATGTTGCCACTTAACTTCCTCTAAGATATTGACAAAAATATTAGAGAGGGCAGAAAATAAGGTTCTTTGGTACTCTTGTAGACATTTTTCTTTTCAAATTGACACAGAAACATTATCAATTAGGTAGCTTAGTGCAATGGAAAGAACTCTGGAATTTGAAGAAGGAGGACCTGGGTTTAAATTCTAGGTCTGTTCCTTACTACTTGTGTGACTTTGGGCAAGTCATTTAACCTTTATAGGCTTTGGTTTCCCCATCTACAAAATAAGAAGAGCTGTATGTACTAAATAAATTCTAAAGTCCCAACTCTGAATCCATTATTGTTGTATACATTTCTTCAACCAGCTTTATAATCTGTAGATTTGATAAGCATGCTCTAAGTGTCTTTAATCAAATCATTAATAAAACATTTAGTAGCACAGATCACTGAAGGACTACATTGAACACCTTCTTCCAAAGTGACAATTCTTTGAGCTCAGCCATTTAATCTGGTCTTAATTCATCAAGTTGTTCTATTGTCAGTTGACTTTTCTCTATCTTTTCCTCAGGAGTAACAGTAGCATGAGAGACTGTTGAAATGTTTTGCTAAAACCATAACAAAGTATATCTGCATCACTCTCTATCAAAAAAGGAAATGAGGTTAATCTGGCACAAACTGTCCCTAATAAAGTTCTCTGAGATCACTGCTACCTTTTCCAGATGTTCACCAAAAAAGGATAGTAAAATGCAGAATTTTGTAGAAATAAAAGTCAAGCTCAAATCTTTGTTTTTAAGTTGCTGTTCTCTTCCCTTTAATGAAAATCAGGACTTTTGTGAATCTCCAGTCCCGCGATACCTTTTCCCATTTTCCATCATCTTAAAGAATTCACTAACAGTGGCTCAATAATCACATCATCCTAGGATACAGTTCGTCATGGCCAGGTGAATGGATTAATGAAATATAGCTAGATAGTTCCTAACTTCCCTTATGATTGGAAGGATTGGGTGAACCTTGTTCTCAATAAATCCATTTTGTCCTTTTCTAATTCTCATATTCTTATTTTTAAATAAGTTCTTAAATAAGTTCTCAGAGCTCACCTATTTTTATTAACAAAAATTAATTTCTCTCCTACCACAGAAAAAAAACACAACAAAAAAATATAACTCTTGTAACAAGAGAAAAAAATTTCCTTTGCTGACCATATCCAAAAAATAGGTGTCTCATTCTGCACTCTGATTCTATCACCTCTCTGTCAGGAGGTGAGTAGCATGCTTTATCATCAGTCCTTCAGAATCATGGTTAGTCACTGAGCTGATCAGAAATGAAGCCATTTTTATTTTCAACTATTACCTCTAGACAAATAGATGATTCCCACCTTTTGTCTCTACTTCTGTCTTCTCATCCCAACCTCTGCTAAACATTTCAACTTAGATGTCTTGCCAACATAGGAAGGTGATCATGTTCAAAACTGACTTTTCCATTCTTTCCCTCCAATTAAGTTCCCTTATCTAACATCCCCATGTCTGTCAGTAATATGATTTTCCTGATGTTGGCAAACTCAAAAGACTTGGGATTCTCTTTGATTCATTTCTTTCCTTCAACTTCACATCTAGTCAGTCACAAAATCCCATTAATTTTTCTTTTGAAATTTTGTAAGAAAAAAATTAGAATTTTTAAAAATTCACCTAGTCTTTTCTCACTATTTCTGTTTTTATTAACCTAGGCCAGGCTATAGTCACTTAATTCTCTGATTTATCAATTGAATGAAATTAGCATTAAATACCTTTTATAAGAAAGATGTATTCAGAGGTGTGCAAGAGATACAAAATTAAAAATAAAATTATCTGACATATTCTGTTGCATGATACAAACTTACATAAATAATATAGTATAAGGAAGATTGAGAAGGCAGAGAATAGTAACAACTACATGGTGGTTGGGAATGGGGATCTAGGAAAGCTTCATGGAGGGGGTGGCTCTAGAACTGAGCCTTGAGAGGTTATGAGAAGTAGAGATGAAGCAGCAGTGTCTACTGGGGAGGGGGGAGGTGCAGCTTGTGAGACTGTATGAAGGGGGGAAATAGAATGTTGAGTCTGAAGAACATCTTAGCTTCCAGTTTTGCTGAACCTAGAAGTTCTTTCAGGGAAATAGTGTGAAATAAGGTTAGAAGGGTAGATAAGAACTTGATTGTGGAACGACTGTGGAATGCTAGATTGAGGAGTTTGAATTTTACTTCATAGCCAAAGGAGTTGACAAATGTTTTTGAACAGGATAGTAACATGGGCAGAGATTTCCTTTAGGAATATTGGGGTTTTTTTCCCTGTGGGGAAGATGGATTAGAAGAGAGTCTGAAATAAAAAACCCAAGGCTGTTAGGATGAGGGTGTGAATTAGTGAGATAGTTGTGTGAGTGGAGACAAAGATGTATGGAGGGAAACTCAGCAAGATAGGGCAACTGATTGGATCTGGATAGGAGAATGGAAGAGCCAATAGCAGTTGCATTAAGATGGGAGATGAAAGAAGTAGAGATGATTGAGATAGCTCAAATGATGGTAAAGGAGAAGAACAGGGTACAACCAGAAGACAGTAGATTATCCTGTCCTTTATAATAGTAATGTCACAATATGTGCAAGGACTTATTTCTCCTGAAATCAGAGGAGTGACAGTCATTGCTGTCCAGAGTGGTCAAAGGAAAATTTCCAGAGAGATGTGGACTTTCATGAAGCAAGAGATATGAAAAGAACAGATTGAGAATGGGGAACAGCTTAATAGCTGTAACATGATGGAAAGAGAAGGGAGTGGGTTTAACTGGATTGGGATAAGAGTGGGCATAAGGTAACCAGCAAAGGGAGTTTGCCATTGCAATTCTAAGTTCCAAAGACTTAAGGTACAAATTTGCTAGCCATAATACTAGAGATTAGAAAATTATAGGTATAGAGTGGAAGCAGACCATTTGGTCCAAGCTCTTCATTTGAAAGATGAGGAAACTGAGCCCCAGTAAATGTAAGTGCCTCACCCAGAGTTATGCAGGCTGTAAACACCATAGGTAAGACTGGATCCTAGACTGGATCAGGCTGCTGATTCAGTCTTCTCTATTCAAACCCTAGAGAACTATGAATGGATGTGGTGCAAAGCTAGACTGGGGGCCTTGCTACCTGGGGACCAGGCTGAATTTACCTCTGGTACCACCTCTGCAGCTATATCCTAAGGTAAGGAGTGTGTCAACAAGAAGAGTTTTTAGCACCCACACACACACCCTTTCCATCAGCACTTAGCACTAGGCTTGCCATGAGGTCTATTTCTGAAGTCCTAGTCATTTCTACTTCTGGTATGTGTCAGTACATAAATCCTTGAGTTCAAATCTTTGCCCAGATGTTTTCTAACTGTGTGACCCTGGGCACATCTTGTTTCCTCATTTGTAAGAAGGGGCAGCACCTCCCTCCCAGCGCAGCTGTGAGGATCAAACAAGAGAACATATGAGGCATCTTGTAAGCCTCACATTACTGTATAAATGCCAACTGTATAAATAAATGCTTGTTATTTACTTTTATTCTTTACTCTATGTGAATGAAAATGTGATGCCAGTCTCTCTGCTGTCCCCACTTATTCCAAAAGGGATGTGTACACTGGGAGAATCAAGAACAAAGAAGGGTTAGGAAGTGATTGTGTCTAACCTTGGATTTTTTTTCCCACTTCCCATACCTTTCTTGAATGTTCACTCCAGAATCCTCCCAGTCAACCTTGCTCATTGGGCCATCATTGTGACCTCCTCAACAAGCCTGATAACTTAGTTCTCCAGAGCCAGAACTGATAAAGTCAGATCTCTAAGGCTGCTTTTCAACTCCGCTAACAGAAAACAGGCTTTTTGCAAGTAATATTTCAGGGCTTGCCACATCTTTATAGTCACACAATTGATTAGAAGGTGCGGAAAATACAAGAGCCCAATGTGTTTACTGTTTGTTGACTATTTTTAAAGCATTTGATTTAGTGAGTGAAATGCCACTTTGAAGGCTCTTTCCAATAAAGAGGCTCCCATACATTTGTTAAAAAGCAGAGAAGAGTCCTTGAAAAATGTAACAACAGAAAAAAACTTTGCTCCTCTGGTTATTAATATAAAGCAAGAAAACATCATTAAGAAAAATAGCAAGTGGGCCACCCAGAAATTCCCAGAAAACAAAACCTGAGGAAGGAGCCAGAGGTGAATTCCATGACCTCAGATGTTGCTACACAACTGTCCAAAGAATTGGCAACAAACAAGAGGAACCCTCATAGGTCTTGTTGACACTTCAATGTGATTGAACCACGACCAGTGATGGATATACCTTATTCAAAGGAAAAAGGAGAGGCAAAGGGGGAGGGGTGGTAGTAGAGTAGTGTTGTCTCCCAAGAAGGATTCTCACATGAGAAAATCCAGGACCAAAGGGTACAAGAGTGAGAGTAGTTAGATAGAGGTCAAAAGAGGAGGAAAAAATAGAATTTATTTTATCAATGGAGTATACTACAGACCACCTAGACAGAAAGAGGAAATGATGAGGAACTTGGGAAACAGTGGACATTAATTATTTGTTTTGTGCCAAGTGCTGTGCTAAGTGTATGGAAGGGGAATGATAGTTCTTTATCTAAAGGAGCTCACAATCTAAAGAGGGAAACAACATACGTATTATGGATGTGCATAAACGAGCTGCATAGAGAATAAATAGGAAGCTTTTTGTAAAATGAACAGGAGAAGGAAATGACAAGCCACTCTGGTATCTCTGCCAAGAAAACCCCAAATGGGATCATGAAAAGTCAGACAGGAATGAAAGAAATGAACAAAAAATCAACAGGGAAGGCACAAGAATTAAGGAAGATTGAGAAAGGCTTCCTGAAGAAGGTAGGATTTTAACTGAGACTTGAAGAAGGTCAGGGGATAGAGATTGTTCAAAAGGCAGGGGAATCCACATGGAGCACCTTTTTTATCACTTGTTATTCTAACTAACAGAGAGGAACTAATGGTTATGATAGAAATGATGAGAGTTAGTTATTCTAACTAACAGAGAGGAACTGATGGCTATGATAGAAATGATGAGAATGTTGACAACTCCTTCCTAGAGTTTATGATAGAGAAGGAGATGAAAGCTGGACATAGTCTGACATCCACCCTAGATTTTAGAAGGGCAAATTACAAAGGATTTAAAGTAGGAGCCACACTCAGATGCCTCTGGGGAAGTCAGCCTTTGAGGATGGGAGGTACTTGACAATGAAACTCTAGAGACATAAAGGGAAATAATTCCAATCAGGGGGAAATATGGACTTGTCTGAAGATACAAATATAGATATATGGGGATTTCACCAACTTGCTTCGATTTTATGAAGAATCCACCGAAGAGGAAAGTCAATCCAGGAAACATAAGATGAATTTAGGACCATGGCATGATTAGGAACATGTTAGGAATGCTGACACTCACAATGAGCTGTGACTGGCTAAGGATAACTCAAAGGGCTTTTTTAATTTTGGGAAGAAAAGGAAAGATTAGAGAAGGACTAGAATCTTTGCTTGGAACAACTGCTTGGTAACTGGCAACAGAGAAAAGGCTGACTTGCTTCATGCTCATTTTGTTTGCTTTCTCTGCAAAGCTGAATGACCTTTACTCTGGAAATGACGGAACAATAATTACTGGCAAAGTTGGTACCCATAAGGAGACAGTAAGAGAACACAACTTCCCTTGATAAATACATGTTTAGGTACTGAAAGAAGTAGTAATTCTGACTTCAGGGCCACAATTATTGATACTGCCAAGCAGATATCCCTATTTTCAAAAAGAGGGAAGAGAATAGTCTATAAACAATAGATCAGTGAGTCTGAGTTCAATTGCTGACAAAATTCTAAAACATTGTCACCAAAGAGATGGTTGGTGGACTCAAAAGGAAATGCAGCCATTGTGGTGAAGGGCTTTGAGCTCATGGCACATGTGGATCCCTTGAAGGAACTAAGCAGAGGGAAAATAGGAATATGATTACTATGATTCAGGATTTGAAGGGTATCATTGGAAGATGAATTCAAATTTTTCATCTACCCCAGAGGGAAAATAGAACTGGGAATACTGGGTAGATTTGTGTCATTGAAGGATGGAATTCCTCCTAAGAATCCAGGTCATCCAGTCTCAAATTCAGTTTCCACTGCTTCATATTGCCTTCCAATGTGACTTTGAGGGGATTTGAACTCTCCGATGCAGAATCAGATTTCTCATCCATTTGAGTCAACAGCCCCTACAATAATCAGACATTTAACACTGGAATAGAAGGTGTGTCAGTCGTGTAAGAATGTGAGGCATAAGAAATAGTCTACATGCTTCATTGATCCTACCTATGTCCTGTCAGCTGGAGGAGAAGGCCCCCAGTATATGAACTAGACCTTCTGGAGGGTTACATGGACAAAGATCACCCAGCTGGGTTTTGATCTGCACCATTGGATTCCTCCTGTTACTGGGATCTCAAAACCACTGGAGTATGATAGGGGTAGCTTTCTTTCTGGCTTGACTCTCTCCTCTCCAACTTATCCTGAAGACTGCTGTCAGATTAATCTTCCTTAAATACCACCTTCACCTTGTGATTTCCAATCCAGAAACCTTCAGTGATGCACTACTTTCTACAGAGTCAAATTTCAAACTGTTCTGCCTGCCTTACCTTGAATTGTGTGTGCTTGTTTTCTATGACTCCTTTTGCTTTCTCTATACCTGTGAGGGAAGGAGGAAAAGACAATGGTTTGGAATTCAGTCTTACAGGGAGTGACCTGGCAACCAAGATTGCTTTAGAAGATGGTATACCTTACTGATTAGCCATAGCTTGGGGCTTTTTCGAAACTTACCAAGGTAAAAGAATAGGAAAATTGAATACTGGGAAATAAAGCCCAGTTCCAAGCAACTGGGAACACTTTTCCAATGAGAGACCTATAAAGTGAGGATAAGCAGAGGTTAAGCAGGTTGTTGGGATCCTGATTGAGGGCCATCAGATTGAATTCCTAGGCATAGGTAGAAAGCATTGGACCTGCTCAGTTAACCATGAGCATGATGGTTTATGAGTTCTTTGATTTTCTGATACTCTTTTTGACCATGCTCTCTTGCTTTAAAAAAGTATCTCACTTTTGGGGGCGGAGCCAAGATGGCGGAGTAGAAAGACTCACCTATGCTAGGTCCGAACCCACAGCCCATAGATTTCCTGTAAAAAGAACTCCTGACAAATTCTGGAACAGTGGAAGCCGCGCAGCAACACAGTGAAGGAGATTTCCGTTGCAGAGAGCCCTGAAAAACCGACCACAAAGGTACCCCAGATGGGAGCAGAGTCCTGCCCTGCCGAGCGCTCCCCTCCCCCGCCCCGTCCACGAGGCACTGAGAGGAGCGAGCAGAGCCCCGCAGGCGTCAGGGATCTGAATCTCCAGCAGCTTCGAAGGTCCCTCCACCCACAGACACACAGGTCAGTGAGAGAGACAGGCTGAGAGGGGAGCGGGGGATCTCCGGGACTCGGACCCCGGCAGCCGCGGCAGAGGCGGGGCGGAGGCAGCTCCCCAGGAGACTCCCGGGGTGGGCAGGGGCTCCAAGGCATCTCCATTGCAAGAGATCTCTGCATAAACCCTCTGAGGGAACTGAGCCTGAGAGGTGGCCCTGCCCCCACCTGAGAATCAGCAGATAAGCTACCATTGAAGAGCAGTCAAGCCTGCCACCAAAAGCCCTGAGGCTGGGGAGCAGCATTTGAATCTCAGACCCCAAGCACTAGTTCGGGCAGACCTAGGCTGGGGTGGAGAGGACTCTCATAAGTC
>CM053770.1:646365919-646396106 GCA_028658325.1 Potorous gilbertii | reverse complement strand
AGTTGCAGGTTACAAAATAAACCCCCACAAATCTTCTGCATTCCTATATATTAGCAACACAGTCCAACAGCAAGAGATAGAAAGAGAAATCCCATTTAAAGCTAGAGTAGACACTATAAAATACTTAGGAGTTTACCTGCCAAAACAAACCCAGGGATTATATGAACACAATTACAAGGGATGCTAGCTATTGGGACCCTAAAATTGGGGAAGCACATTCTGTGGAGATGAGCCAATAGCAGAGAAAAGCGGCCCCTCTATCCCCAACCTGTTAA
Source organism: Potorous gilbertii (assembly GCA_028658325.1). Lineage (NCBI taxonomy): Eukaryota > Metazoa > Chordata > Mammalia > Diprotodontia > Potoroidae > Potorous > Potorous gilbertii. The sequence continues at coordinate 646,395,831 of CM053770.1, read as the reverse complement.
CTCTAGGGGTGTGTGTATGGGGGGGAAAGAATGCAGCACATGTGGCCCTCGGAGAGTTGGGGCAGAGTAAACTTTTGTGAAATAGTGTCTGCCATAGACTAGATGTATAATAAATGCATATTTAATCAAATTGAATTGAAATTGGTGTTAGGGGAGGGATTTTTAGGGGGGAAGTCAGAATTTATTTCATGTATTTCCTCTGAACTCATGGTGATTAAGCAATTTTTGTTGTATTGAACTGTCAGAGCTAGAAAGTCATCTATTTCAACCCATCTAATTCAACCCATTTTCCAGATATAGAAACTGAGACCCTGAAAGGCAAGTTACCCAATATCACACATGTTTCAAGTGGCAGAACTCTGATTTACACCTGGTTCCCTTGACTGAGATCCAGTGCTCTTGCCTCCCCTTGACCATTGTGACATGCGCTGGCATCACCTCCCTGATATCATGGTCATCATTGAGAATGAAAGAAAAATAGCAGCGGCAGCAGGTGAAAGTGATCACAAGACTCCAAGGAGAACTCTTTGTTCTGCCAAATTTCGTGTGCTGATGTTTTGTTTTGTTTTTAAAATCAGCATTGCTAGGTGGAAAGCAAATTACTCAAAAAACCAGGGGTAGTTCCCTTTAATTATTCATAATAGTGCACTTCAGCCTCTCCTATAAGAGGGAGTCAGCATTATGTGGGGCAGGGGAGGGCCTAGATCCAGACACTAAGTAAACTACCCTTGACTTTTGGCTTGCTGCATTGCTTGGGCCCAGTTCCATCTCTCATCAGTTTCTCCGTCTTTACCATGTTTTGGGGCTAGGCGTCATCTCTACTGTTTCAAATGAGGATTGTGAGTTAGACACATCTAACCCTAAAAGGGTTATTTGAGCTGTGAAGCTCAAATGAGAACATACCTATCAGTCAGTACAATTATTAAGTACCTACTGTGTGCTAGGCATTGTGCTGAATGCAAAAGACAGTCCCTGCCTTCCAGGAGCTCACAATCCAAAGGGGGAGACAACAAGTAGACAACTATGTATCAACAAGCTATAGAGAGAGGGGAATCAGCACTAGAATTAAGAGGGATTAAGAAAGGCTTCCCATAGAAGAGGGAATTTTAGATGGCACTGAAAGGAAGTCGGTGGGTACAGATGAGGAGTAAGAACAATCCAGGCATGGAGGACAGCCAGAGAAAATGACTGGAGTTGAGAGATGGAATGTCTTGTTCATGGAAGAGTCAGGATCAAAGTGTCACTGAATTAAAGAGTATGTATTAGGAAAGAAGGTGCAAGAAGACTGGAAAGGTAGGAGGGGGTTAGGCTATGAAGGGCTTTGAATGACAAAAAAGCATTTTGTATTTGATCCTGGAGGCAATTGAGAGATACTAGAGTTTATTGAATAAGGGAGTGACATGGTAGGACTTACACATAAAGTTTATTGTATAAATATAAATTATTACTGTATTATTAATTATTATGTATAAAATAGATGTGGTTGGTTGCTATCTATATATAAAGATGACTCAGTTTGTGCATAGATTTCTGATCTGGGAATTGACCCTCAATTGTCAATTGTGAATTCTGCCTTTGTGAGGAGGAGAAAGAAGGTCCTAACTGGGTACTTGCCCACTTACCTTGTTTATCTCCAAGAGGAGTATTGAGGCTATTACTTGACTGGTAGTCTAGTAGAAAAATCCTATAGGGCCCAGCTCTACTTTCCCTGATTGCTCTCAAGGGAAGAGTCGGAGTTAGCCTATACTATCCCTCCCATCCAGTGCTGGTTATACAAAAGATAGTATTGAACATCCAGCACAACTCTTTGTCAAAGTAAACAGTAAACTGAAATCAGGGTTGTTATACATTTTAGAAGAGTCTAAACAGTACATAAGAGTAAAGGAATAGTACAGTTAGGTGGTAGGTAGATCTCAGTTCCTCCAAGGGGTGTCCCAGCTTACTAAATTAGGAAAGAAGACATAAAGAGAAAAGTTGACAACCCATTCCTCATAAACCTCTGGCTCCAAGAGTTCCCAATTACCATTCAAAAGTATAAGCTAGCTTCTCTCAGGGTCCTCCAACTCTCATGTCTGTTCACTTATGCAAGTAGGTACAAGGCTTCTTTGGCACAGCGGCTGTTCAGTCAATCAGGAACCATGGTTCCTTCTGTTTATGTGGCCTACAGGGCTGTACTACAGAAAAATCACCACAAATTTGGGCAGAAGTGGGTTATATATGGGGAAGTAATATTTCTGTGTATGGGATTTCTTTGTATTTTAGTCTCCTAAAAAACAACGATGCCCTCCCCACCTCTCAGAAAAGTTATGAGAATGAACAGCTACTATGCTGTTCTCTTCTGAAGAGATAAGTGATCCAAACTCAAAATATTAATGAGCTCCCTCTTTCCCTCTGTGTTGAAGAATTGCATGTGAGCAGAGGGGATGAACAGTTCCTTTAGACCTTCCCCCTCACTTTCTACCCAGATTTTCCTGGAGGTGCACAAAGGGGAGAACCAGCTGGTGACCCCTGGGAGCCTCGTTCCAGCTGTGTGGGCAGGCAGCAAACGATCCCCCTCTGCCTCACGAGCATTCCCAGGTGATCCTGATTTCTGGCCAACTTCTACCTCTGCTTAGATGAGACCGCAGGAGGATTCTTTAAGAAACCTTTGGTTCTTTGGGTTTTAATTATTTTTGAGCTAATTAAACCATCAACACCTCTCAGATATCATCAGCAATAAATTCTAAACTTTAGCCTTCAGTGCATTTAAGAAAGATGATGAAAAGGAATGACAGATTAAGCACAGGTCTAGATTTTTCTTTTGGCATCTCATATATACAAGCTGGAGTTTTGTTACTGGTAGTTGATAAGCATATAATTTCCCTCAAGTGAGTGAGCTGCTCTCTGTTGACATTTCACATTGGCTGAATGTAAAAGTACAGGGGTCATTTTCACTTGTTGGTTGCAAGGATTCCCTCATTTTTATACACTGGGATAAAGACTGTGTTTCAACTTTCAATGTTAAGGGTCTTGGATGGTATTAAAAATAGTTAGACTCATTTCTACTAACATAACAACAACTTGACAGCACAATAGTGCTTCTGAATTTTACAGGTCTCCTGTTTCTTTATCCTAAATGTGGCAGTTATATGTTAAAGTGGACAGAGCTCTGATCCTGGAGTCAGGAAGACCTGGGTTCAAAGGCCTCTGACACCTATTAGTTATGTAGCTCTTGGCAAGACACAGCTTCTGTCTGCCTCAGTTTTCTCACCTGTGAAATGGGGAAATAATCGCACCTACCTCCTAGGATTCTTGTGAGGCTTAAATGAAATAATATCTGCAAAGTATTTTGCAAGCCTTAAAATGTACCACAATCATCATCATCATTATATAACCAATGATAACATGACTATATACATATATATAATATTTAATTTTCAAGGTCCTTGTGCATCTATTATCTCATTTAACCTCCAGAACAACCTTGTGGGGGCGGGGAGAGGAGGCTTTATTATATCCCCTTCCTCATTTGTGGGAGTCCTGTTGCATCTAACTGCAAAGATTACGACATGTCCAAGAAAAATAAAAGAAGACTTGAAAGGGCATTGGTAAGGATGGAGCACTTACTGAACTTGTATCACAGATTCATCCCTGCCAAATCCTTCCCCATGTTCAAGAATTTAGACCGATGGCAGCTCAGCCTAACATACAACATGACTCCAAGGACCTAGGTAATAGTGGGGAATGGAGAAAGAAAAGAAAACACTGCTCTGCCACAAAGACATCCAAGAAAATCAACTCTGTCACAGTTCTAGCATGGGCCAGTCTTGCAAAAACTAATGCTGTTTTCCTTTTTCCCCCCACTCCACAGGAGGCAGTTTGGCACAGTGGAAAGAATACAGATTCCTAACAACATTTCAAAGGCAACAAGTGGGTGACAATTGAAAAGGGGAGAGGACCTCACTTCAAACTCTGCCTTTTATTTACTACCTGTGTGACTCTAGGCAGGTCACTTAACTTTTCTCAGACTCATTTTCCCCATTCTTCAAAGAATGGTATTAGACTACATGGCCTTTAAGGTTTTTTCCCCTAACTCTAGATCTGTGACTCAATGATTTCTTTTTTGTGGGCAGCCCTGGAGTGGGAATGATCTGATATAATTCTCAAGGCTATCTCCCCCATAACTGCTGCCTCCCTGTCCCCATAGCTCAGCTAGTCTAACTTCTTTAGTACCATGAAAATATTTTATAGATAAAGAAACAAATACAGAGAGTTTGTGCTTGTCTACAGGTGTGAATTCAGTTAGCACAAAGCTTGAGCTATATCATGAGACCATGGGTGGGATTATGTCTCCTGACTCCCAATTCAGCATTCTTTCTAGAGTGGACTGAGACAGTACTCATTTAGTGCGGGGAAAAAAACAGTTAAGTTGTGTGACATTTTATAGACAACATAACTAGTTGATTGGATATATTTTAAAAAAATTTTCAACTGGCTATTTCAAAGTCCTAAAGATACAACTTAAAATCCACATTTGTTCTAGATGAGACATTATGGATGTATAGGTCTCATCTCCATGGCTTTATTCTAATATAGAAAAATTAAACACAAGTACTAAGTGAATTATCTTCTAAACGAACCTCACAAAGGTTAAAAAACTTTGAGACATTTGACTCAGTCATGATTCTTGGCTATTATGGGAAATTCTACTGATATTAGTAGTATAAGAAAGCTATTACATGCTGGTCCTTTTACCTCATTGACGCAGGCCTGGGTAATTTACCTATTCTTGATTCTTAAAAATTATAGTTGTTACTTGGTACTACATACTTACAGGTGGATTTTAGAGAGGAGAAAACAGACTTAATGAGAGGCTAAAGGATTTGCGCATGATTGCACCAGGTAGTAAGGGGCAGAAGGCACAATTAGAGTTCACTATTGCATGTGCCTCATGCTGTAGATCCTTGGATCTCTCCAAGTACTCTCTTCCCAAATCTACTAAGAAGAACTCGGAAAACGTCCCATTTAGAGAACTGGCTTGAGACCATGTCTACCTAGCAGCCTAGAATAACTATTACTATTAATGCTCATTGGGTTGGTATGTGTATGTGTGTGTGTGTGTGTGTGTGTGTGTGTGTGTGTGTGTGTGTGTGTACAACATTGCGAATAAACTCTTTTTAAAGATAAAACACAAAGGAATGTCTCTATCCCAGAATAGCAGAAACAACCCATCTACCTCGAATCCATGAGACGGAGCAAAATGTCTTCAAAGGAGTTCAAGGTGTTGTTAATGTTCCAGTGGTAGTTCTTCTTCTCCCTTTTCCTCCTTTTTCTCCTCTCTTTCTCCCACTCCCTCTCCCTCTCTTCCCCTTCCTTTTTTTCTTCTTCTTTCCTTCCTCTTCTTCTCTTTCCCCACCTCTTCGATGTTAGGGTCATGTTGAATACTTTTGTCTTTCTATCCCCAGCATTTAATATGGTACCTTACTCATAGTAAACACTTACATTCTGGGTGAGGTGAGTTAAATTATGGTTAAACCTCTGTAAAATCAATAACAATACTCACCAATACATTAGCGTTATGTGAACTGGTTTTCATGGATAATCACAGTTGGTCATCAGAAGAGCCCTGTAAGGTTAAGTGTGGTTATGGCCATTTTACAGATGAAGGATCTGAGATTGATGGAGGTCAGGTAGATTATTCAGGGATGTTATTCATAGGTAGTAAGTGTCTGAGGCAGAATTTGAACTTTGGCCTTCAGGATTAAAAGCCACTCTACCACCTAGTCACCTCAATTATGTTAATTATAGTTGAAATTTCTGTAGCACTTTGAAGTTCACATAGTAGCTATCAAAGATGTGATTTGACCCTATGTCTTCAAGTATAGCACTCTCTCCAACATATTACCTTACCTCCTTATAAAGACATAACTTTTTTTTGATTGGACTAGAACCAGCAACCTAAGGATGCCCAAGAGAAACACCACCATAAGTTTTCATTCTAAAAACTGGACACTAGATGCCACGCTGAGTCTGTTTACATAGCAATGGCAGTGAAGTGTTTTTTTTCTAGGGGCTTGCTGGGTATGATGTACATATCGAGAAAATGGCTGATTGGTTAGAGAGAAAGTTTTGGTGAAAATAACACTGGAATTGTAATTATCTAGACATGTCCCTACCACTCCTGGGAAACAGCCCTACCTAAGTGATAAGCAATACTTAGCATCCAGACGTCCTTCATGTCCACCCCCAGGCTCCAACATCTCTAATGGGAGCAAGTTTAGGGATGTTGGCGTCCATTTGCCTCTCATCACTCAGACTTCATAATTCTTTCTGTTTTGTCATGCTTAATATTTATAGGACATCTGGTGAGTGATTGATCTTCCAAATAACCCCATGGCCATTCACATTTGCTTATCAGCAGCATGAAGGGGGCAATCCCCAGATTTATGGCTGCCAATAAAAGTTGTTACCAAAAGTACAGTTTCTTTTTGGTGTGTGCTAATTTCTAATAACTCTTGTGCATGAGAGCAATTACTGACAAAAGTCAGCCTCTGTTAATAGAGTTTATCACACTTCATCATATATCCTTTGTCGTTGGAAGCATTTTGACAAGCCCAGGGTTAATTAAAACCAAGAAGACAATAAAATACACCTAATCAAACATTACAGGTACAGAAATCAATTAGCAGATTAATGGCACTTTGGAGGTTTCCATAATGTGCAAAATTCAAAGAAACTGTCGGTTCCATCTCCTCAAGACAGTGTAATTAAATTTCTAATTGAAACTGTTTTTCAATAGCTAACATACAATCCACCTAAGTTGGATTTGCATTAAAGTGGGGTCTATAGAGGACGAAAAAGCCTTGAAAATGGAAGAGAACCTTGGGCCTTTTTCTTTGTTACTTGAAAGTTACTGAAAGTTGTACTGTGTTAAAGGGAAAGAAAAATATTGGTTGCTTGATGAGATTTAAGAAAGAAACAGGAAACATTGATGTTTTCTTGTCACTCAAGGATCCATATGGACATTGACAAAAGATCCAGGTAAAAAAGTTAAAAAAAAATTATTCTGTCCACCAGCTATCAATGTGATTCTCAGCAATCAATCAACCAATCCATCAACTAATCAACAAATTAGCAGTGATTTAATCCCAACTATATACCAGACATTTTGGTAAATGCTAGATAAAAATAATCTCCGCCTTCAAGGAGTTTATAATTTATCTGAGGAAGATAACATGTATATATCTATGTGTGTATACATATTTGTGTGTTTGTATGTGTGTATATGCACATACATAAATATATGCACATTTTTGTACGTAAGTGCATGTATAAATATGTATGTATATATGTGTGTATGTATACAGATATACATACATACATGCATATATATATAATTTGTGTGTGCACACCCAAGACATATAAAAGTTAAATTCAGACTAGCAATAAGCTTCATGTAGAAGGTGTTTCCTGATCTGGGCTACCAGTGTAAAAGAAACTAAGGTTTCCAAATAAGAATTCTAATGAGGACCTCAGTCTTGTTGCTTACATGCAGACATAAACTAGGAAAACCTCCACCCTTGGGGGAAGGAGCACACTCCAGACGGGTGGAAAACAGAAGACAGAATGTTACATATTAAGAACAGTAAGACAGCTGTGCTGATGGGACTGTATTAAGTGTATGTGAAGCGGAGTAATATTGTAATAAGGATGGGAAGGTAGGCTGGGGTCAGATTGTAAAGTGCTTTAAATGCCTAAAAGAGGAAGTTCTATTGGATTCTGTAGGCAATAGGGAGCCATTAGATTTTATTGAATGAGTGGATTTTGGGAAACAGAAAGAGGTGATCTGCTGGAATATTTTGTATATACATGCAGCTCCATGACCTCTGTGGCTCCCTGGCCAACCAAAATTCTTTTCTTTATCACACGGTACTAATCCTGAGCCATCCGGGCCAAAACTAGCTTCCAAAGTTCTGTGTGCTGAATTGGCAGTTATCCAGGAATATTGTACATGCTCTGAATAACATTTTGGAGCTAAAGGAACCTAAGAGGCAAACTAGTTAAGGAAGGAAAGAAAAAACAAATGAACATTTATTAAGAATCTACTATATGCCAGGTCCTGTGCTAAGTACTTTACAAATATCTCATTTGATCTTCACAACTGCCTTGTGAGGCAGGTGCTATGATTATATTCTTTTTATAGATGAGGAAACTGAGGCAAGCAAAAGCTAAGTGGTTTGCCTGGGGTCATAAAGGTGTGTGTTCATCCTTCCTTGCCAAAGAAGACCATGACATCAGAGAAATGATGACATGACTTGCACTTGACTTTGTTTTGAGTGAGGGAGGGCTGTGCAGGTCACCAGCCTCACTTTTCCTCCAGAGCCATCCGAATCCAGTGACCAGATATTCATCAGGATGACTGGAGATGACCCAGGATGAGGCAATTAGGGTTAAGTGACTTGCCCAAGGTCACACAGCTAGTGAGTGTCAAGCGGTTATAAAGGTAATGAATGTCTGAAGCAGGATTTGAACTCAGATCTTAAGTTGCCTCAAGGCAAACTTCTTATTCTATAGATGGGGATTTATGGCCTTGGGAGATGAAGTCACTTGCTGAAGATCTAGTAGGAAGTTGCAAGGTTAGGATTTGAAACTACATCCTCAAGACTTTAGATTTAGTTTTCTCTGCCCTGTTCCATATGTTGCCTTCAAAATCAAATGCAGATTCCCTTTCCTGCCTTTAAGCCACTTTATAACCTGACCCCACCCAACCTAAGTACTCTATACCAACAGTTAACACTCTGCAAATAGTAGTAACACTTGGTTCTGTCTCTCTCTCTCTGTCTCTCTCTCTCTGTCTCTGTCTCTCTCTCTCTCTCTGCTATGAACTACTTTTTTTGAGCCTTACAGTAATGTTATTAGGTGGAATATATTGTTGTTTTTATCCCCATCTTACAGATGAAAAATCATCTCAGAGAAGTTAAGTGACTTGCCCCATGTTAATGACTTGTACTCAAGTCATCTTGCATAAGGACTTTACTTTTAACTTTACAGAGAAAATTAAGGTCATATGTAGTAAACTCTTCTTTTCATTTTATCTTCTCAAAACTCCTTGACATCATCCCCCACACTTTTTCCTCCAGTCTCAGACAATGTGGTCCTTCTCTTTGCCCAGGCTAACACCTCTCTATGTGCCTTTGACGTCCTCATTTGTCGACTTCTCCAGCAGCTTGTTTCCTCAATCCCACCCTTTCCTTCTCACTAATCTCCAACATTCCCTATAGACTTGTTCTTTCCCTAACACCTTCAAATATAACCAATCCTTAAGAGATCTGTAGACCCAAATTATTGTCCTATATCTCTCTTTCCTTTCTCAGTCAAACTCCTATAAAAGTGATGATTTTGACAGTCTCTATTTTCTCTCCTCTCACTCATTTAATTCTCCGCAGTCTGGCTTCTGACCTCATTATTCCTACTGAAACTGTCTTCTCCAGAGTTACCACTGATCCCTTCATTTCTAAGGCTGATGTTATTTTTTTTTTCCAGTTCTCATGCTTCTTGGTGTTTCTGCTGCATTTGAGAACTGGTAGTCAACCTCTCCTAGATTCTCTTTCCTCTTTGGATTTTCATGACACTCCTCTCTCCTTTTTCTCTTCCTACATGTCTGACCATGCTTTCTCAGTCTCTTTGGCTGGTTCATAACCCACAGCATGCCCCGTAACTGTGAGTATTCCTCCATGCTGACCCTAATCTTCTTCCCCCTTCTCTAAACTCTCTTGATGACTTCAACTCACAGGAATTTAATTATCACCTCTCTGCGTTTCTATAGACCTAGGCTCAGTGTCTCTCAAGCTCCATTCCTATATAACCAAATACCTGATGAACATTTCAAACTTGATGTCTCATAAACATCAACTCAAAACATCCTTAAACAGAATTTTTCACCCCAAACTCACCCTTCTATCAAACTTCCCAATTTCTGTCAAAAACAACATAATTCTTCCAGTCTCCCAGTTTCATAAGTTTAGCGTTATTCTTGACTCATTTTCTCTAATTCTATATATTAAACCAGTTGGAAAACCTTGGTGTTTCTATCACCTCAACATCTCTTTCATTTGGCTCCTTCTCACTATTTGGAGCTTCCATCTTCGTTAACTCTAGTCAGGGGACACCTGATATATGTTTTAAAAACTGGCTCTCTGGAAATAAAAAAAAAAGTTCTGCATTATTAATATTTTCTCCATCCCTTTCTTAAGTCTAGACAATTTACAAACTATTCATGATTTATAGCATTTGCCTATTTCTGAGGTGTAAATTCTCACATTGAAAATTTAACATTTGGCTCTCAGGTGCCACAACACTTGCTTACACTATTGAAAGGCTTTCTGAATTGTCTTTCTGCATCAACTCTTTTCCTCCTCCTCCACACATTGACCAAAGCAATTTTCTTTGAGTGAAGTTCTGATCATGTTATTCCTCTAATTCATTTAATTCCAACAGGTCTCTATTACCTCCAGAGTCTATTTGACTTTGAAAGAGTTTCACAACTTGGCCTCAACATATCTTTCTGGACTCATTATGTATTAATTACTCCCCTTCCTCCAAACTACAATCCAATCAAACCAACATCCTCTCTGTTCCTCATACACAGCACTCATCTCCTGTCTCTGAGCTTTTGCATCATCCCCCACCCCTGTAATGCACTCTCTCCTCATATCCATATGGATCCTTCCTCATGGAGGAAGATTCATAGAATCCCTCATTTACTTCACTGCACTTCTGGGCTAAAGTCAGGAAAATCTGAGTCCAAATCTAGACTCAGATGTTCACTAGTTACATGACCTTGCAAAGTCATTAACCTTTGTCTGCTTTAATTTCATCATCTGTAAAACGGGAATAATATTAATGCCTACCTCTCAGGTTTGCTGTGAGGATAAAATTAGATAATATTTGTAAAGAGCTTTGCAAATATTAAAGTGCTATATAAATGCAACTATTATTATTATATATATAAATGTATATTTATACATTGTATTTATACATATTTTTTATTTATACATATGTCCACTTGTATTTATATGTATTTATACATATGTAAATTTGTATTTATATTTATTTGCATTTATACATATGTAAATTTGTATTTATATTTATTTGTAATTATACATATGCAAATTTGTATACATATACACATTTATATACTTTTATGCATATGTATTATTGAAATATGTGTCAGCAGATGGAACCGCCCACACACATATATGTATGTATATGCATATATATTTCTGGAGTCTTGCAAACTGGACCAAAATGACTTTAAACTGAAAAGAAGGTATAGTAGTAAACTCATCCACATGTAGAGAGTAGCAGTTACAAAACAGGAATGAGAAATCTTGATGAGAGGACAAATAAATCACAAGGAAAAATACCCAAGAAGAGAGCAGCAATAAAACCCATGGCTTCAGACCTGTTAGGAAACAAGGTAAATATGAAATCTGAATGCAAGAAGACAAAGGTGATGCATATGTTATAACTGAGACTTGATAAGATGGGACTTTTGAAGATAATATGCCTCTTTAAAGGTCCAACATTTTAAAAGAACAGAAGAGATTCTTTTAAAAAATAGAAAGGGTAAGCTAGGTGGCACAGTGGATGGAATTCTGAGTTTAAATCTGACTTCAGACATTTACTAGCTGTGTGACCCTGGGCAAGTCACTTAACATTGTTTGCCTCTAGTTGCAGAGCTGGAGAAGGAAATGGAAAACCACTCCAATATCTTTGCCAAGAAAACCCTAAATGGGGTCATGAGAGTTGGAAATGATTGAAACGACTGAATGACAGTGAAAGGCAAAATCATATATTGGGAAGTAATACTAAGAGGAGGACATTTAGGAGAACCTGACTGAGAAAGTGGAGGACGAACATTTCACTAAAGGTCAACATAGAGAACTGCAGAGATGACAAGGTCACGGGCGTATGCCAAAGACCATCTGGGCAAGAGAAAGAAGTAGATGAAGAGTCCTAGAAGTGAGTCACAAATCTAGCATGGATATATGACATGGTAATGCTAGGGGACAAATATCTGGACAACTATTGAGCACCCTGTCACAAGTAGAACAGTTGATGGATTTTTAACTCATCTTTAATGGTCATTTTATTCTTTAAAAGGGAGCAGAAAGGGTGAATGTTATTCCAACCTAATTGGAACTAGTTGGCATTGTAGAAACTGTGAGAAGCCTAGGGTCAAGTGATCACTTCATCTTATAATTTATGATGGAGAAGGTATAACACATAGAAAATGGGACTTGGAGTCAGGAAGATCTGAATTTAAATCCTGCTTCAGATAGTTACTAGCTGAATGACTCTGGGCAATTCAGTCACCCTCTCTGTGCCTCAGTTTCCTTTTTGTGAAATGGGGATACTAAAAGCACCTACCTCCCAGGGTTGATCAAATGAAATAAATTTTGTAAAGAAGCACCTTGCAAATCTTAAAGAGCTCTAAATACTGCTGTTGATAGCTATTATTTGAAGTATAAGGAAGCTGACCTTTGTCTTATACATTCCAAGGAACTGGGAAACAGTAGATGTCAAAAGAATCTGGGAAATGATAGATAGGATTCTATGGCCTAAAGTTCTCCTGGAGATGTCAAGCCAGAATGCATAGTGCGTAGTAGGCACTTATTAAATATTGACTGATTGATTTATGTGGTGCCTTCAAGAATGAATCCATATAGACAAACAAATGATTCTGCTGAGAAGAAAAAGGAGAAACTGTATGAGTGATGATTCTTAATAGAGAAATAACCATATTACTCAACTTTTAAGTAGATACCAATGAAAATCAATCAATCAATTCACAAGCACAGACTACTCTGTTGCAGTCACTGTGCTCCATCCTGGGGAAAAGAAATACAAGAGAGTTCTTGTCCTCAAGGAGCTTACAAAGAGGGAGGAGAACTGAAGATGAGCATAAAAGAGTCATATGATCTCGTAAGAACAGTTTCAGGCACATGAAAGGCCAGGCGTAGTAGAGGATGCTAATGACAATAAAATGGGCTTAAAATCTTTATTTGGGGCAAAAAAAAGAAAGATCAAGGAAGAGATAGAATGACTGCCCCAACAAGATAGGATTAGGGTGAGAGAGGCAAAGTCACTAAACCATTATTTTGTTTCTGTTTTATCTGTGGAGAGTGATCTTCAGACTTCTTAGGATAGAACAAAAATAGTCAGTGTGTTTCCTAGAATTAATTACTCGAAGGGACTGACTTGACCATCTGTTGCAGTCATTCTGAAACTTTTTGGTCTCAGGGCCCCTTTACAATCTTAAAAGTTACTGAGGACCGCCCCCCCAAGAGCTTTTGTTTATGTAGGCTATATTTATCAATTACCATATTATAAATTTTTAAAAAATCTTGTTCAATTATTTTGAGTCATGTTCAATTCTTCATGACTCCGTTTGGGGTTTTCTTGACCAAAATACTGGATTGGTTTGCCATTTCCTTCTCCAGGTCATTTTACTGATGAGGAAACTAAGGCAAACAGGGTGAAGTAACTTGCTAGTAAGTGTCTGAGGTCAGAGTTGAACTCAGGAAAATGAATCTTTTTGACTCCACACAGGCACTCTACCCACCATACCATTTAACTACCCTTGACTACCTTAGTATTACTTAAAAATAGTTTTGACCTAGAGAACCTCCTGAAATAAACCTGAATAAGTTCTAAGACACACTTTGAGGAGCCTGTATCTATTGCAATTACCATATCTTATAGGAGAAGAAAGTAAAAGACAGATGTTGCTTGACCTAGTTCATATGGTAGTATGGCAGGAACTAGGACTGATTCTCAGTTCCATGCATGCCAGACCCTGTTCTCTTCCTGCTAAGCCATGCCATGTGTAGGGCTGGAACTCAAAATGAGAGAGGAAATAGTAAGAGCCACACTCATTTGCCCTTCATAGGTCCCAGTGGGCTTGGATGAACTAAATTCCAAGGTGCTAAAAGAATTGGCAGGTGGGATTGCCGACATATTGTCAGTGATCTTTGAAAGATGTGGAGATCATTGGAAAGGCTGGAGAACAGGAGTTATTCCCCAGGATTAGAGCAGATACATGTTTTCTTGATTTTCAAAACAGGGAAGAGCCTGCAGACTATATAGACTGGTGAATTTAACATTGATTCCTGTCAAAATTCTAGAATATGTTACGAAAGGAATGGTACGTAAGCATTTGGGAATGGACATGTTGCCTACAAAGAGACAGCTAGACTCTATCAAGAACAGGCTTATTCTGGACTTACCTTGTTTTCTGTTTTGACTGACAGGTAAGGGGAATACCATTAGTAGAGAATAAGTGGGTTTCAGCAATGCATTTGAGAAAGAATCTTATGCTCTTCAGGTGGGTTTGGACATTAGTAGAATTGGGTGACTTTGGAAATGGTTAATTGATTGATTCAGAGAGTAGCCATTAGTAAGTTAGAATAAAGCACTTTGTGAACTTTAAGGAGCTATAAAAGGTTAGTTGTTTTTATCATAGTCATCATCATCATCATGTCCAAAGAGTCTTCTTTGGTGTGCCAGCTGAATGTTGTTATCAATGGCAAAATGAAGGCATAGATGGCATTATTTCCAAATTTGTAGATGACCCCAAACTGGAAAGCAGAGCAAAGCTATTAGGTGACACAGTGTATTGAGTACAGGACTTCGAATCAGGAGAATGAGAGTTCAAATGTGACCTGATTTGCTATGATTACTCATTGAGTTTTCTAGATTCAACATTCCAAAAACCTTTGGAAATCAACTCAATATCATTTGTGCTCTTTAGAAGGAAACTAGCCAGAATTGAAAGGGATGCTGCTGAACAGTCTTTTTTCTCTCCGGAGCAGGCTTATTTCCAGAACTGACCAAGAAAGCCGACAGCAAAATGAACCTGAGTCAATTGAAGCAAAACATTTCGAAGCGATTCAGTAAGTCAGCAAAGATCAGCGGACTTGTGGCCAGATATCAAGATTCACGTCTCAGCTCTGCCACTAGGAAACTACAAGATCTTGACCAAGTCACCTAAAGTCTTTAAGCCTCAGTTTCTCCATTTTCAAAGTAAGAGATAATAGACTGATGAGGAGGAGGATAGATAACATTTATAGAGTGCTTACTATGTTAAAAGTACTTTCCAATTGTCTTATTTGTTCCTTACAACATCCCTGGGAGGTAGGTACTATTACTATGCCCCTTTTACTGATGAGGAAACTGATTCAGGAAGATGTCAAATGACTTTGTCAGGATCACACAGCTAGCAGGAGTTTGAGGTCAGATTTCAACTCAAGTTTTCCGGACTCCAAGCCCTGGGATCTATCAACTGAGTCTAGATGATTCCACTGCCCCTCTCAGCTATGTTGCTTTATGGTCATCTCCCTCCTCCCCTCCTTTCTCCTCTGTTACTGATATATGAGCAAGGAGAAGTGTCGATGGATAAATCAGAAAAGAGAATGGCTATTATGTGTCACCTCCATAAATATATGATAGATCTCTAGATTATGAGGAATGATAATATTGTGAATGTAAAGCTAGAAAGGGACTTAGATGCTATTTAGTCCAAACTCCTCATTTAACAAATGAGGAAGCAGAGTTTTAGAAAGGTTAAATGACTTGCTTAAGGTTGCTTGTGTAGTGGATGGCACAATCGGGATGTGAACCCACGTCCTATGATTCTAAATTCTATGCTCTTTCCACTGCCCCATGCTGGAACCTGTTTGGTTCTTAAAAGACTAGTTGCATTTGACAAGTCAGATGAGTTGACCTCAAGCACATTGGGACAGGTGGGAAGGAGGGAATGGGAACCAGGCCAGAGACTGAAGAACAGAATACAGTAAAAGCTTGATTCACTTGAACATCTGGGTCTCTGAATATTCTGGTTGACAGAACATCAATCAGACTGTCAACAAGGTTTTTTTTTTAAACCTTGTTAAAAAAAATCTTTTTCAGTGATAGTATCTCACTTTCTTGCCCCAGGAAATAAGGCTACAATTTTAGCCTTTGCTTCTTTTTTCATCCTCTTCCAGTGACTCAGGATCAAGCCATCGACTCACAGAACTGAGAATTAGCAGTAAATAGGGGTTTATAGATGACTTGGGGGGTCCAATGTTCTAATCTTTGAAGTAAGGAAACTGAAGGCTAGAGAGGGAATGTCTTTCCCAAGTCCATGCTAGAATCAAGATCTTCTGACTCCCAGTCCAGGGTTCACACATTATATCATGCTGGACATTATTGCCACAATTTTGAAATGTCATCTCCACTGATGCAAACTGAAACCTTCCACATCTACCCATGGCTTCTGATTTTTGCCCATGTCCTTGAGAAATTTTGTCTCGAGGGCTATATCCCAAATTCTAGAGGCTTTCTTTGTGTTTCTCCTGACATTGTGATCATACCAATGGAGTACTTGGTTGACCACCTGTCCTCCTCTGTTTTTACCTTTTGACAAGCTTGTCTTCACAGCTTATCTCCCACTTCTTGATGGCTTCCTTAATTTCTGTCCTTTGGACTTCCTTGTTGGTTACATGTTGTAGCCACCCCTGTGTCTCCACTGCCCTTTATATAATAATATTCATCTTTAGTTCTACAGAGGCAATGGTGTCTCATGTATTTCTTACTTATAGCAATAGCAGTAAAATGTTAGTATTGAAAAGATGGGCCTTTGCTTTTATGAGAAGCTAGGGATCTGTAAAAGAGCTTTGCAATTTCCTGAAAGCAATCTAGACCACTTTCCTTCTTCTCATCTCTAGTCTCAGCTCATTATATCTCTCTACTGTCTATCCCAGATATAGATATGAATGGAAAAGTCTGTAGGGTGCTCACCCAAATGAATATTGAAATCTGGATAACAGACATACTGAATTTACATGGTCTCTTCTGTTGAGATAGGGAAGCCAAACTTTTCAGTAAAGATTTCTTCTATAAGGTACCTTAGTGTTTTGGGGGCACAATCCAATCACACAATATCATTCATAAACAGAAATGCTTGGAGGATCTTGCCACCCTAGGGGAAACCCTCTACAACATGGAGTATGTGTTGGATCTCCTTTGTCACGTTGGTGAAAACCTTTGGTGAGCATGCATTTCCTTTTTTATGCCTTACCTGGACATTTATCATTTATTGAACATGGAGGATCATGGAACAAGGTCATAATATTTTAGATCAGAGATGTCAAACTCCAATAGAAAATGAGGGCAACTAAATTGTGCATAAGGGCCCCTACAGGATGCATATACTGACTTAGAGAAATGCACATTGGTATTCCCTATGTTCTTTGGTATTTTCATTTATTTTGTTAAGCATTTGTCAATTACTTTTTAGTCTTATTCTGGTTCTGGCTGCACTCAGGACTATGCCTGTGAGCCCCATGCATGACATCTCTGCTTAAGATGATAACTACACATATTTATATGTGGCAGCTAGGTGGCACCATAGTTCAGAGAGCACTGGACCTGGAGTCAGAAAGACCTGAGTTCAAATTCCAACTCTACCACTTACTAGCTGTGTGGCCCTGAGCAAGTCACTGAACCTCTGTCAGCCTTGGCTTCCTGATCTGTAAAATGCAGTTAATAGCAGCACCTACCTGTTGTAAAGATAAAATTGTTGTAAAGATAAAAAGAGATAGCATGTTAAAACTTCAACATGCTGTACAAATGCTCATGATCATCGTTATTAAAGTTTATGAACTGCTTTCAGGAAAGAGATGTCACTAATATCTTTACTCTTTCCATTTTACAAAGAATAGAGGAGAAAACAAGCATTTATTTGGTACCTATTATGTTCTAGACATAGAGGTGGGGTTCAAATCCAGATAGACTTCTTCTAACTCTACTAAAACATGTTGACTTTCAATGCAGAAATGAAATATCTAGATGGCATTGGAGAATATCTTGTGTGTGACTACCTTGCAATGAATGTCCTAGCTATAAGGACAACATTCCATGCTAGAGAACCAATGAAACTAGAAGACTTTGGTATAGATTCTGGATCTGCTTTTTACTAGGTATGTGACCTTGGGAAAGTTCCTTCAGTTCTTTTGGATTCTGATTCACTGATAAAATAATGAGGTCTGGATTTGATGATTTCTATAAGTCCTTGCATCTCTAAATTCCATAATCCTAAACAAATTGTCATGGAGCTTCTTGAAAACCTCCATGGATAGGGAACTACTTCATGAGAAATACAGTTTTACTAATCATTCATTCAGCAAAGAATTTTCAAAGTGCTTTCTATATGCTAGGTACGGAATATACACAGATTAAAAATAAAAGTTTTTACCCTCAAGGAACTTAAATTCTACTAAGGAAAAACAATAGAAACACAGATAAGTAAATAATATTAAAAAGTAGTTTGGGGAAAACTAGCAACTTAAGAGTGAGGTAAGATGATGATATGCCTTGTATTGGAGGAGGTACTTGAGCTGAGCCTTGAAGGATGCTAGGGATTCAGGGCAGAGGGGAAGGGGACAAATATTATAGGTGTGAAGGATAGCTTTCTCAAAGGCATGGGAATGGGAAATGGTCTTGGGACCCTGCAGGAATAAGACCTAACTGGAATTCAATTTATTCTAGGACCTACCCCTGGAAACTTCCCACAGCTCCTCTAATCTCTGAAAAAAGTTTACTTTCTGAAGCAAGAAACTTAGGTTGATTTGTTCCTTCACAAGTTTCACTGCCAGATGGTGCCTCCAAATTTACAGAGCCCAATAACATTTTATTTCTTCCTAGGAAGTCAGTGCCTTGCATAACTCTTCAGAACTTTGCCATTTATAAACACCAGATAGATTTGGGGCTGGATATCTCTAAATTACATTATTTTTGTCCTATTCTCTTTTATTCCCAGTGGGGTAATCAAGCTAAGGGGGAAGGGGGATATACTTAGCAGTGCAAGAAACATCAAAGTAAGGTGTAAAGGAGTAATTGCCAGCATTGACCTGTGAATGATAGAAACTAGAGTGGAAAATGAAAGTAGAGACAAGACAGACAGCTAGAGAGAGGAATCAAGGTAGTTGCTGAAAAGTGAGCAAGGGTAATGATGAAATACATCACTTTTTTTCAGGAGGCAACACTGGAAGGGCCTAGAATTGGAAGGGATTCTGAGAGGTCTTCCATCAGTCATGAAAGCAAGTCCTGTTTTATGGTATAAAACCTAAGAGCATTATCCTTTAAGACTAAGAAAAAGTGAGATGATCAATTTTTCCTTTATATCCAATTTTTACTTAGTTTTCTTGTGTATCTGAGTAGACATATGTAGTCTATACTAGACAAATGAACTGGATTGTGGATATAGGTTTGGGAGATTAGGGCATGATGTGCAATCTCTTCCCCTCTGTAGATTGTGGGACTAGGACCATAAGTAGAATTTGGCAAAGATTGCCCAGGCCTGCCCCTTCCCTCAAGTCTAAAGATACAGATTACCTTGCAGACTCCTGGGGTGGTACCTAAATGATACCTGATCCCTTTGGAAGGAAAAGTTGCAAGTTTGTGTTCGCCTTAGTCTTTGGATACAGGGAATGGTAGGAGAAGGAATTGGCTGTCCACTTACTATGTTCTTTAAATATTCATTTTTTATTCATCAGACATTTACTAAATGCTAATCATGAATTCAAAACTATGCTTGACTCTGGGATGTACAGAAGGGTTGTGAGGAGAAAATGAGGTAATACTTATAAAGTGCTTAGGATATTTCCTGGCGCATAGTAGGTACTTAATAAAATTCTTGTTCCTGAGGACATTAGTCTTTCTGGAAAGGCATTCCTTGCCTTTGGGAAACAACTAGAGAACAATGAAATAGTAACAAGGTCATAAAATGATTTTAATTAAATGCATAAATATATAGCATAGATAGTAATTACTATGGGCAGTCAGGAAGGGGAGAAATCAATACCAAGTTATGAGGGAGGCTCCATTGAAGGAGGGAACTGAGTCAATATCTAAATGCTAAGGCTGATTTCGCATCCATCTTTAATGTTTTATCAGAGGCTTCAACCCAACACGTCCTAACCTAATTCATCATATTTCCCCAAAGGTCTGCTTTTTCTACCTTCCCTGTTTCTGTGAAATGTACCGCCATTTTTGAAATCGATGATCTTTGGCTCCCCCTCCTGTTCTCCCCTTTCCAATCAGTAGCCAGGTTTTGTCCATTTTCTCTATGGTATCTTTCACATCTGTCCCTTTTGTCCCTTCTATTTCTATTGTTACCACCCTAGTTATTTCCATTCACCTGGACTATGACATTAACTCCCAGTTGCTCTCCCTGA
Organism: Potorous gilbertii; assembly: GCA_028658325.1. Lineage (NCBI taxonomy): Eukaryota > Metazoa > Chordata > Mammalia > Diprotodontia > Potoroidae > Potorous > Potorous gilbertii. The sequence goes on along the minus strand of CM053770.1, from coordinate 646,375,570 downwards.
CACCAGTCCCTTCCTCCTACATTCCATCATTGCATTTCTATCTGGCATACAGTTTTGATTTTAATCACTAGGTGGCATTGATAGACACTCACTGGATCCTTGCAATTTCCAGAATGTATCCCATGCTTTTTTATTCTCATAAATGAATGAATGAGTGAATGAAAACATTTATTAAATAATAGCTAACACTTATATGCCAGGTACTATGCTAAGTGGTTTTCAAATACTATCTCATTTGATCCTCACAACCACCCTGGGAAGTAAATGCTATTATTTTCATTTTACAGTTGAGGAAACTGAGGCAGATGGAGATTCAGTAACTTGCCCAGGGTCACACAGCTAGCAAATATCTGAGTCTATATTTGAACTCAGGTCTTCCTGACTGCAAACAGAGGCAGAGTTCTATCCACTGAGCCACTTTGGCAGGCTAACCTAGTTAATACTTACCATGTGCCAAGCATTGGAGAATACAATCTGTATTACAGATGAAGAAACTGAGGCAGGTAAAAGTTAAATCACTTTCCCAGGGTCATACTGCTAGTTAGTGTCTGAGACTGGATTCAATACAGTCCTTGCTTCATAGAACTTGCTTTATAATCGAGGGAGACAACATAGAAAACATATCTTCAGCATAAATGGAAAAACCTTAAAGCTCTAAGGGTCCATCAATAAAGTAAGGCAAACGGCAAGAACTAAGGAATTTCAGGCTGTATCTGTAGGTCAGACAATAGTGTTGAGTGTCTGGAGGTCATAGAAACAGGATTGATGGTATGTCCTGGAGGACCTTAGGGTAAATGTTGTCAGACCCACTGGTTGTCAATTTCATTTTAAGTAACAGAATAGGTAACTCCCATCTCATCCCAATGGATAGGTTTAGGGTGACTGGTGCTGGGGGAGGGAATGTAGGGAATGTGATGGGGTGAGGGGAGAGTGAGTAGGGCATCCCACTGTCTCACTGAGCCATATCTTTGTTCAGGTTTTCTCCTATACCTAGAATGCCTTCCTCTTAATTCTTCCTATTCAAATTAGAAGCAGTATGACCTTGCAGATAGCTAGATTTGGAGTCAGAAAGAACTAGGCTCAAATTTCAACTCAGACACTGTACAAAATGAAGTAGGAGGATAAAATGGCTTTAAAGGTACTTTCCATATCTAAATCTATAATCTCAAAATCCTATGAAGTCTGATGGACACTTGAAGCCAGGTTCATAGTAATCCCTTACCAGAAACTTCCTAAATCTTTGCAGTCTTTCTTATGAAAATTTCCATTTCACCTGAGGCAGGCAAATGGCACAGATGGTAGAGTGTTGGACTTGAATCCAGTCTCAGACACTAACTAGCAGTATGACCCTGGGAAAGTGATTTAACTTTTACCTGCCTCAGTTTCTTCATCTGTGAACTGTGGATAATGAAAGTACCAACCTTTCAGGATTGTTGAAATGTTTGGAAAGTGTTTTGCAAACAATAAAGTTCTATATAAATGCTATTATAAGTATTGCCATTGTGTTTATTATATGCATATATGATACAACTCTTCTGCTAGACAGTATGGTATTTATCTTGGAGCCAGTGTCCTTTTCATCTTTGTGTCCTCAGTGACCAGCAGGACCAAGAATGAAGTTAAATGAAACAAAAAGACAGGTATGTTAGAAGCTCTCTTCCTCTTTGATGTCAACCATGTATGAAGCATCTGTGGCTTTCTAGTAGCTGTATGTGTGTTTATGCTGAACACGGTGCCAAGTGCTGGGGACTTGAAAGTCCTTAACGGCTCTGACCTTGTGGACACGACAATTTATGAAGGAGAATGACACATACACAAATAACTCTCTTTTAGGGAGTAAAAGATGAGAGAAGTGTGCAAGCCCAGCCTAGTCTACAAACTTCCTTCCACTTACCTTTTCTGGTCAGCAACTGGGGTTTTCATATATGATATATATATATATATATATATATATATATATATATATATATATATATATATACACACATATATATATATAGTCTCTCTCTGTGTCTGTCTGTCTTTCTATCTCTCTTCCTCTCTCTCTTTCTCTCTCTTCCTCTTCCTCTCTCTCACTCTCTCTCTCTGTCTCTCTCTCTGTGTCTCTTTGTCTATTTCTGTCTCTCTTTCCCCCCCTCTCCTCATCTGTCTCCCTCCCTCCTTCTTCCCAATATCTACCTTACATCCACATGGCTCAAAACATGGCCACATGCCTACTATTGGGATTCTGCTGAGGTATCATTCAACTATATTTTTCTTCTACACCTATGCATATAGCTGAATATTCAAGATATAGTTTTATAGTAGAGACCTTCCATCTATATTCAATTCAAAAAACACTTATGAAGTGCCTATTATGTGTAATATAAGCTTAGAGTAGTAGATAGAGAAGCAGCCTTGAAGTCAAGAAGACGTGGGTACAAGTGTTGCCTTTAACACATACTGGCAGTCCTAATAAGAAAATCACAGGGTCAGTTCCCTCACCTCCCCTGCCCCATGTGCAAGATACTGCACTAGGTTCTGGGAATAAAACAACCAAATCTAGACAGTCCTGGTCCTCAAGAGGCTTATATTCCATAGCCACAATTTTGGATAGATTGATATGTTTATTGTTTGTTTAAGCCTAAAATTTGCCATCAATTAGTTCTTACACATTGGAACTGTGTGATTTATACACATTCTATCTTTTAAAGAAATTTGTGCATATATGATTGTGAGGGTGTTGGGGGAGGTTAGTCTCTTAAAAATTTTGTGTTGGAAAAAATTTGGAGAACTTTTGGAAACCAGGGAGCTGAGGAACGGAATTCCTCCAACCAAATTTAGTTCCAGAAATAGTCCTTAAGGCTACGAGAAAAGCACCTTGAATTTGGTCTGTCATTAGAACCCAGAGATTGGGCCTTCCTGTTTGGTAGACTTTCCAGTGAGGCACTGCCTTGTTTTCTAGGGTTAGGTAAAACCTCCCCTAATCCTATCAGAGCAGATAAGGAGAGAATGAGAGTATGAGATGGGAAGAGACAAGAAGAGGTGGAGACAGTGCCCGAGTCCCTCCTGGGAGGCTCCTTTGTGGTCCTACTGTGTGTAGGTGGGGAGAGTGAAGCGCAGTGTGGTGAATAGGCAGGGTGTCATTTTATTCAGTATTTGTTAGCATAGAGGTGTCTTCTTAACCTTATTGATATTAGGGGCTGCCTTAGAGTTTCTCTAGTTTCCTTCCTCAACAATAAGAACCCAGTTCTGGCCTCTGTACCTCTCACTCCAAATGCTTCCCTTTTGATGAAAGCAGAACTCCTAGGCTACCCCACATGAGACTTTAGCAACGCGAGAAACCTTTTGTTCCAAACATTTGGCAGCGATCCCCCCTCCTCCCCTCCCCTTCTCTTGTCCCCCTGCTTGGCTGAAAGTCTCAGAGCTTCGCTGCTGTCTGAGATTGGATGGGCCCCATGGATTCAAACCCCCGGGCTTCCTTTGTGAGCCAAGCGAGGAGAAAGAGGTCTTTCATGTGTGCCAGCCTCATCTCAGGTACTCCCCTGTGGGCCCTGCACAAAGCGCTCACTCTAGGACTTTCACCCCTGAGCTCGCCTTTTGTCTTTTCACAGGGTATGTTGCAGGGAGAGATTAGGGGGAAAAAGCAGACCAGCTCAGCTGCTCCTCCTCCAGACACTTGGGGCTAGGTTTGGGCCAGGCCCACCACTGACCAAGGCCACGCTGAAGTCACTTGTGTGACTGACCCTGTCTTTGCTACAGCTGTGGTGAGTTCTTCATTAGTAAGCAGGAAAAATACCGGAGTCAATGCACCAGATGGTGCCCAGACCAATTTGGATTGTCGGATGGGCTCTACTTGTTTCCAAGGACTGGGTCTAACATCAATATTATTTCCCACAGTGCCTATCTAGTCCAAAGAGCACATTGAGCCTGTCCTTGCTGTGATGATTATGATGAGAAATGGTATTTTTTTAATACTCAGAGCTATTATCTTTCCTTCCTTCCACCTTTCCTTCTTTTCCTCTCTTTCCTTTCTTTCTTCCTTCATTCCTTCCTTCTCTCCCTTCTCTCATTCTTTCCTTTCTTCGCTCCTTTCCTTTCTTCCTTCTCTCTTTCCTTCCTTTCATTCTTCCTTCCTTCTTTTGTCTATTAATTAAATATTTATCAGATGCCTGCTGTGAACATAGCACAGCATTAGGCACAGCTATTGATTGCTCTTGTGCAGCTTGTAATCTAGTTGGGGAAACAAAACTTGCCATCCATAAAACGACTAAGGGATGTGAGTAAGTTCCATGTAGTGCAAGTTTGTTTTGTTTTGAGGAATCACAAAGGAGAAAAAGTAGCCCATGCAGGGAGGGAGGGAGGGAAGGAAGTAAAATCTGGAGATCTGGCAAGTGGAAAAACTCAGCTGATGGGGATTGAGGAGACTGAGCGTGGGTCTTGTCCCCTCTCCTAATTCAAAGCGGGATCTTGGAAAGAACAATTCACCTCTTAGGGCTTTGGTTTTATAAAATGGGGGTACTAGGCTAGACATCTCCAAGCTTGCTTTCAGCTCTGCCATTCTATGGAGCACTCTTTTTCTGTAGGGGTAAGGAAAATGAGCAAAGAGCAAAACACGTGTGACATATGGGCATGTTTGTATATTGCTGCCGTGTTTTCCCCTTGCATCTTTCCCTAGAGGACCTCATACCAGGAATACAGAGAGGTTCTTGTATTGTTTGCCTCATAATGTAATGCTCTTTTTTATTCTTCCCTTTTTCTGTATAGTTTATCTCAGACTTTGAAGAGATCAACTAGTTTAATTTCTCTTTTATCTTTCACAAAACTCAGCATAATAACTTTTAAACTGGTAGGTACTTTTTAAATGTTTTTGATTTACTTTCCATCAGGGACTTTACCTGACTTTGAGCATCATACCTCCCCTGAGCACCTGAAATCTTGTCACCATGCAGACTGACTCAGTTCCTTCGTTTATCTCTCTTCTCTTATTGGAGGGCTGGAAACGCACCATAAACTCATGCAAGAGCCTTATTCTATAGAGGGTTCAAAACTTTCCAGGTAACTCTTCATTTTCCATCAGTAGCTCTGCTTTGATTCTGCTTTAGGAACATAATGCTCCTGAACCAGGTACCAGCCCCACCTGCTTTTCAACTTTCTTTTGTGTATTGTCTGCCACAATTAGATAATAAACTCTGTGAGGGCAGAAACTGTCCCTCTCCTTATTTGTATCCCCAGTACTTAGCACATAGTAGTTGCTTAATAAATGTTTATTGAATTGAGTCTAATTTATTAAGTTAAGGGAGTTGCCATATCCCTGACAATATTCTTTTAAAACTTGAAGCTACCAGAATTGTGTATCACTAAAAGTCATATGGGAGCAGAACTATACTGATCCGAGGACTGAGTAGTAGAAAGTAGGAGGAAGAAAAATGATGTGGTATATGGTACTTTATTTCCTAGGAGACTGAGGGTCTTTGAGATTTCACCTCCCTTTCTGCTAAGGTCAGATATTGAGTACTGAGGGAGCTCAGGGGTGTTTCATTTTTCCTTCTGATGTCTACCTTCAGACACCATGAAATCCAAGCTCTTCCAGTCTTTGAAGACTTACCACTTGCCCTTGTGATGGGAATCATTGGTTTCTAGGTCATAGAGATGAAACATTCCCATGATGTGAAGCCGTGGCTTCTAGTCATCCTGGCAGTAGTATTTCTAGTAGTGAGAAGTCATAGCTTCCAGACACAGAGATTACTGTACTCCTGTGGTGATGAGTAAATTGTTATCCTAATGTTTCCAGATTCCCTAGATTGAATGCTGGGCTGATAGCCAGGCCACGGAGGGGCTAGGAGCTGACTGGACTCTCAATCATCAATTCTGGAATGTAGTTTGATGGGTTGGCTTGGGCTGCAGGCACTGCAAATGCTTGCTGTTAGTGCATTTTCATGATTTACCTAACTTTCCTATTTTTAGTAAATTATCCATTTCCACCCCTGCCGTGTGATGTCATGTAGTTAACAGTAAAATGACACAATCTTGTCAGTCAGTCAGCAAGCATTTATAAGTTCTCAGGATGAGATACGCACTATGCTAAGAGCTAGGAATGCAAGGAAAGACAAAAACAGCCCCTTCACTGAAGGAACTTACATTCTAGTGGGGGAGATGATGTATAAATAACTAGGTACACACAAAACAGATGGAAGACCTCTTGAAAGGGGAAGTATCCCAAAGTAGGAAGGTTAGGGCAGGTGGGATTTGAGGGAACTAAGTCTTGAAGGAAGCCACGGGTCACTCAGTAACCTCTCTGTCTTTAAGGTTCATGCTTTTTATATCTACCACTCAATCAGAATCTTGGTAGCTATTTTTATAGACACCCAGGTCACTCTCCTTCCTTCTTTTATGACTTTAGCACCTGGTTCACAGTTTTTCTTTCCACCTCAACTCCTATACTCACTTCAATATGCATATTGACTTTTCCTCAAACTTCGTAACCACACAGTTCCTCACCCTACTCAAGTCCTGTGGATTTCACCTTTGCAACCCCTCCTGAATACACATTCCTCTTGCCTTTGGAAGGGCCACTACGCTAGTGCAGGCCCTTAATAACCACACCTGGATTATTGCAATAGCCTTCTGGTGGGTCTACCTCTCTCAGTTCTCTCCCTACTTTGATCTATCTTCCATTTAATCACTAAAATGATTTTCCTAAATTACAAATCTTACCATGTCACCTTCCCACTCAATGAACTCTCATGATTTCCCTATCTCCTCCAGGATCAAATACAAAATGGTCTGTTTGACATTCAGAACCCTTCACAACCCAGCCCCCTCCTACCTTTCCAGGCTTCTTATATCATACTTCCAATAATCTTTGATCCAGTGACACTGGCCTTCTAGCTGTTCCACAAACAAAACACTCCATTTCTTGGCTCTGGGCATTTTTTCTGACTTTTCCCCTTGTTTGGAATGCTTTCATTCCTCTGCTCCATTTACCAATCTCATCTTTCACTGGAAACCTTTCTCAACCTCTCTTATTTCTGATGCCTTCCCTCTGTTAATTATTTCCTTTCTTCTGTATATAGCTTACTTTGTATATGCTTGTTTGCATGTTGTTATCCCTATTAGATTGCAAACTTCTTGAGGACAGACTCTTTTTTTCCTCTTTTTGTATCTTGATCATGTAACAGTTTCTAGCATATAGTAGGCTATGAATGTTTATCAATTGATTGAATATTCCAGGTAAGAAGAACAACTCGTTCAAAGGGATAGACATGGGAGAAATCTTAGTCTAGTATGACTAGATTGGAGAGAAAGAGGCAGGGAGGGGGGTGGAGTTAACATATAATAGGACTAGAGGGTTAGGAAGCTACGAGATTGTGAAGAGCTAAAAATGACAAACAAAGAAACAAAACAAAACAACTCACAAAACCTTCATATTGGATTCTGAAGGTAACAGAGAACTGAAAGGGAGTGGTGGTCACTTAGATTTGGGCTTTAGGAAGAAAGGTGCCGATGAATTTTTAACTGACCCTCCAAAAATGCATGACCCTCTCAAATGCAATCTATATTTTCTTCATTACTTCTTATGTCTTAACAATTAGAAAAATAAATAAAACCCTGATTTACATCATTTGTGGATTTCTGGGGTATTAATGTGCACAATGAAAATGTAAGTGGCTCCAGAATACACTTGGCTCTTGGGAAATCATTGGCAGCTGAGTGGATATTGGATTGCGACAGGGAGAAATGAAGCAAGGAGATCAATTAGGAGGCTCTTGCAACACTCCAAGTGAAAGGTGATAAGGGTAAGAGACAAATGCCATTCCTTTCAGGACAAAATTAAGAGGAATTAGGGACTCATGAGCATTAATTTGAATAGACTGAATCCACATGTATTTAGGAGTAGAGGAATACACTAAAGAGGAAGAAGGGTAAGGAAACTGATCTGCTGATTGTCAACAAGATGTCCTTGGTGGTGTGTGGACTGGGTCAAGGATAGCTAGTCAACTTCCAAGTAGGAGGCTCCTTCATAATCACAGAGACCTGTAGGTCATAGGGAACCATTGGAGCTCATTAAGTAGAAGTGGGGGGGGGTGACATAGTGACAGATGTATGCCATAGAAAAATTCACTTTGGCAGCTAAGTTAAGGTATTTAATACAAGAGGAGAAAGGTAGCATGGAAGAGATGTGCAAGTGAAAGATACCAAACAGACAAATACTCCAGACTTTTATTTAATGAATAATCATTGTGTTTATAGAGTATGTAAGACATTCACTTATAGACACAATGATTTACCCATTTTGTTATTCAGTTGTTTTCAGCCATATTAGACTCTCTGTGACCCCATTTAGGATTTTCTTGGGAGAGATACTGGAGTAGTTTGCCATTTCCTTCTCCAGCTCATTTTGCTGATGAGAAAACTGAGGCAAGCAGAGTTAAGTGACTTGCTCAGGGTCACACAACTAGTAGGTGTCTGAGGCCAGATTTGAACTCAGGAAGATGACTCCAGACATAGACCTTTCAGGGCCCCAGTGATACTCTGGAACTATATTGTAGACTGTCAGGTTTTATAGTCTCTACTGCTTGTTATGGAGTGACTCTTCACCAACACTCTCTCATCTTGTGTTTTCCTTAGGACACCAATATTTTAGGACATGACTCTATCCCCTTGACAGAATTCTTTTACTCGTCATCTGATCCTAGGTAAAATTTTGGAGGACTGTCAATTCATGTGACTTCATACTATCTAAGGAGTATAATAGCCAGGCCAACGTTCAACAAGGTGGTGGCTGACCCTTTCTGAGGAAGGGAAACAATCAGCTCTTATTCTTTCAGGAAGCTGACTCTCCAACCCTTTCCACTGCTCCCACATATCCATCTGGGAAGGATCCAATATTCAGAAGTGGAAGAACCAATTATTATGACTTCTACATGCCACTCATGAGCCAAGACACCCACTAGCAGTTTCTCCTTGTTGGTAGGTGGCTGATTCATCTGCATACCTAACACATGAAGAATAACTGTGAGCACCAATGCGGTCTTCTAATTTATTATATCTACTAAAAGAGAAGTGTTCAATGTGATTGATCTAAGACATCAAGATTGAAGGATAACAAACAGATGCCAAAAAATAGCGGCTATGGTCCCACTATGTTCCACTCCATGCAGTTAGTGCTATTAGTTTTGATTACTACCAAATATAGAAAACTTATCTTTAGAAACAGTATTCATCTGATTAGTTATTTCCTTCTCCATGTCACTGCTAGCTAGATTCCAGTTGGTTCTATACCTATTGAATTCATAGTGAATGTCTTCAGAGATTTCAAATTTATATCCTATTCATATACAACACAACCTGTGATAATTATCATATAGTATTAATCAGTGGAAAAAATATCAGCAAAATGCTGATCAGCAAATATGCAAAAAACAATTGCGTTATAGAGTACACCAATTTTTTTAATGTTTTATTTTTTATTTTTTTAATATAAACTTATTTACTTAACTTTTTACATTCATTTTCACGAAGTTTGGGGTTCCAAATGTTTTCCCCATTTGTCCCCTCCCCCCACCCCAATACACCCAGCATTCTAATTGCCCCTATCACCAATATGCCTTCTCTTCTATCATCCCTCCCTTCTCTTGTCCCCATCTTCTCTTTTGTCCTGTAGGACCA
>CM053770.1:646283707-646365419 GCA_028658325.1 Potorous gilbertii | reverse complement strand
TCCACCCCTGCCTAGATCCGCCCAGCTAGTGCTTGTGGTCTGAGATTCAAATGCTGCTCCCCAGCCTCAGGGCTTTTGGTGGCAGGCCTGGCTGCTATTCAATGGGAGCTTAATTTCTGGTGCTCAGGTGGGGGTAGGGCCACCTCCCACGCTCAGTTCCCTCAGGGGGTTTATGCAGAGACCTTTCGTAATGGAGCTGCTGCCAAGCTCCTGCCTGCTCCAGGAGCCTCTGGCCGCCTGTTGCCTCTGCAGCTGCCTCCTGAGGGGACCCGAGTCATGGAGACACTCCACTCCCCTCTCAGCCCATCCACATGTCTTTCTCACTGATCTGTGCATCTGTGGGTGGAGGGACCTTCGTGGCTGCTGGGGTTCCGTCCCTGAAGCCTGCTCGGATTTGTTCCTCTCTGTGCTGCGAGGCCAGGGCAGGGCTGGGCTCTGCTCCTGTCCGGTGCGCGACGGACATTTGGGATCAGATTTTTCAGGGCTCTCTGGAACAGAAATCTCCTTTACCCCATTGCTGTGTGGCTTCCACTATTCCAGAATTTGTTGGGAGCTCTTTTTATAGGTAATTATGGGCTGTGGGTTCGGAGCTAGCATATGTGAGTCTTTCTACTCCGCCATCTTGGCTCCTCCCCCATGTGAGTCTTTCTACTCCGTCATCTTGGCTCCTCCCTGAAGTACACCAATTCAAAGTGTTTATACCAATATAGTAGATGTTCAAACAAATCTAAACCACTACAATATGATAAAAATCATAAATTAAATGCGAAGGGAAGTAATTAGCTTTGATTTCTATCAACAAAGAAAACAGAGAGAGGACAGTGGAATATGAAATGGACAGTTTTCATTATGTTAAAGTTATTATTTTTTCAAAAGGAAAACCTAACAATGCAGCTAAAATTAGAAGAGAATTGGGCAATTGAGAGAAAAATACCCTTGAAGCAAGTTTCTCTGAGGAAAGTTTAAAATATATGAGTAATCCATTCAAATTTATAAGGATGAGAACCATGCCTTAATAAAGAAATTCTCAAAGAATATGAACAGGGATTTTTCTATGGAAGAAATTCAAGCTATCAATACTCATATTGAAAAGTGATTTGAATTACTAATTATTAGATAAATGAAATTCAAAGTAACTCTGAGATTCTACCTCATACCCATTAGATTGGAAAAGTTGATAGAAATATGGTATAAGAATATAATTGCAATATAAGAAATGAAGAAAGGGATGATTTCAGAGAAACCCAGGAAGACATGCATGAACTGATGCAGACTAAAGTGAGCAAAGCCAACAGAACAATGTATACAATAACAGCAACATTGTAAAGGAAAACAATTATGAAAGACTTAAGAACTTTGATCAATGGAGTAACCCATTAAATGAAGTAACCAACGATGAAGGATGCTACCACTTACCTCTTGACAGAGTCAACGAACTCAGAGTATAGACGAAACATATATTTTTGGATATAGCAAATATGGAAATTTGTTTTGTTTGACTGTGTATTTGTTACAAGGAACTGGTTTTTTTCCTTTTATTTATAGGAACCTTTAAAAATGTTTTTGGACAGTACTGCCAACTATAGTTTCACAGATGGATCAATCCAAATAATCATACAATGGTGTTATCCAATTTAGTGTTCATTAGGATGTTGTTGCCCATCCATAGCTAAAATGGAACACTATTCACTCCCTTCTTACTTGACTAGCAAGCTTATTAGTGCTGAGTTTGGCCCACAGTCAATATCCATCTCTATCTCACCTCATAGATCCTGCTTGCATTTACTTCCTTCTCTATCTCTTCACTGCAATGATATCATTAACATGAGTAAAGTGTCCCAGAATTCATGCAGTAGACAGAATACACAGGGTACAAACATACAAAGTACATAACATCACATCTCAGAGTTGTATGCAATAGTACAAATACATGTCATTTGTTAAGAGTTTCGTAATATATATATATATATATATACATATGTATATGCATATATGTGTACATATATATTAAACACCTAAAATTGGTCATTTTCTTTGGATCATTAAAGGGGCCATGCCCTGTTACTTCTTAAACAGGCCTATTCACTGAATGGACATTACCTTACCCTAAGTGAGTACCTGAATAGGTTTGGTCTAAAGGGGTCAAGTTCTCCCAGTGCATCCTGGGCCATCTCCAGTCATCCTGATGACTATCTGGTCACTGGATCCAGATGGCTCTGGAGGAGAAAGTGAGGCTGGTGACCTTGTCTAGCCCTCCCTCATTCAAAACAAAGTCAAGTGCAAGTCATGTCATCATTTCTCTGATGGCATGGTCTCCTTCGGCAATGAAGGATGAACAGAACAACAATAAATGGTCATTATCTGCCTATGTACATAATCTTTTCTAACATCACACCAAGGGGACATCATATGTCAGCTTGGTCATGTATTGAACAATCACAGCACTTCTCTGATGATTTGCTGTCACTTACAGGCCCCCAATGTCCAGGCTCTCTGTGAGTTAGTTAATAGCCTCAGGTTCCAGCTCTTTTGGGGTCTCTATAGCTTAAGTATAAAAGAGGTAAGAGGAAACCTCCAAATATAACCTTCCCACTCTCTTTTAAGTAGAAATCCCTCTCATGTACTCTTGTCAAGCTTTTACAGTTCTCAAGAAGGTAGCAAGATGCAGCTTCTTCAGCTGGGTATGGTTCTGGATCCTCTCCAAATCATCTGGTCATTTATATATGCCAACTTTTTATTTGAAAATGATGAACAGGCCTTTCCTAGATCCTACTTCCTTGATTCATCATTTTTCCTGTCCTTCTAGTCTCTAGGGAACTGCACTAACACTGTGGACAATGGATGATTGCACTTTTATTTGCAGAGACCTGATCATTCCATGGGTTTATTTTGCAGCGTGTAGTACATTATCCACTCTCTCAAGTACTTGTTATGGGTTGGCTAATCCTTCAGCTTATAGTGTCCCTGAATACCAAGATTACTTCTCAGGTCACAAACCTTGCCGAAGTTACTGACAGGAATCTTGAGAAGCAGAATGTGGCACACTCAGGATTAATTGATCTCTCTATCTGTATCTGTCGATCTATATCTATCCACACATATATGAATATAATCCCATATATATGGATACAACATATATATGAATACAACTACACATGCGATATGTTTGTATATATCAGTGTATGTGTATATATGTGTATATGTATATGTATGTATGTATATATACATATATATGTGTACAACCCTCCCACATATATATGTATGTGTATGTATATATATATATATGCATATATATAAAATTTAGTTATAAAACTATGTTTGTATAAATAAAAGATAGACAAATAACTGGAGAAATAGTAATTGTTCATTGGTAGGTCGAGTCAATATAACAAAAATGACAATATTTCTCCCTTTTTGGAACTCTCCACATTTGGCATCTTCCATGAAAAAACTTGCAAGCCCATGAACTCATGCTAATTGGTGTCTCCCTGCCTGTGACATCAGAGACAGGAAACCAAACATATTCCTGACTGATACCTTACCCCTTCAATTTAAAACATTTGGTCTTCATTTATATTTCTTAACAGGCATATTTTATAGAGTATTCCAGGTATCCTGAAACAACCTAGGAGAAATGGCATCAATCCCTTGTCTTTTCCTATTGTGGCCTTGGGGCCATTTGCCCTGATCCCCATTAGCTGAATGGGTCTTGCCCCTCCAGCAATGTGGTTGTAACCTTGTTTCTCGGGTGACCATGATACAAATAAATCCTTGCTCTTTCCTCCTTTGCTCTTCTTCTTATGTCTCTGGCTGTCTCAGGGTAGATATTATACCTTTCCTTGTGTGCATTAAAATTCATAAAATCAAATTATTTTTAGCACCCCTGATCAGGGTGCCTCTTCTGCAAGAAAACATCTAAGTGCTAAAATATAGTTTCAATCGACTAGGACATGGACAAACCTGAAAGTCATGGCCAAGAAGCTAAATCAAGAACTATCTACCTCTGTTCTCCTCTGCTGTCCTCTGATCTCCTCTCTTTTCCTTTCCTCTCCTCTTCCCTCCTCTTCCCTTACCTGAGGGTCTTCTGCCCCAAAAAAGTTAATTTTGATGGTGGAAAGCTACCTAGTTAACTTGGAGTTTACTGACTAGATTTCTTTCTCAAAGACCAAGCCTTAAACCAATTCATTCTGGATCTCATGGATTGAATAACAACGGGTCCCTGCCCAAGTGTCACTTAATAGTTATGTTTTGGGCTTTCTTGCATCCAAGTGAATATAAATAGGAACTGTTTCTATTTGGCCAGCAACCCTGAAGGTGTCCCCTCCCAGTTCGATTTTTTTTTAATTAAAGGGGCCACCCCTTGATTCTTTTCTTAAAGAGGTCTAGGCATTGTCATTGAATGGGTGTTGCCCTATGTCAAAATGAAAACCTGAAAAGACCTTAGATGAAAAGGCTAGCATCTCCCACTGCATCCTAGACCATCTCTGTAACAGTAAGCACACCAACATACACAGGGAGGCCTTCTATCACATGTTCTCAGATCTGCATTCATAAAAGGAAAGGCAACTTTTGAGGAGTTAACATCCACTTTAATCAAGCACATGTATCATTCAGTTAGTTCAGGGGAGTCAGTACCCCAAACTTCAGAGAAATCAAAGATCAACAGACAAGTCTGTCTCTGTCTGACCATAATCAATACATACATCACAAATCAACAGACAGGTCCTACTGTCTGACTATAGTTACCAGAGAGGGAACATCGACCTCTGGGTTTTCAAACTGGGGGCCGCTTAGCTGCTTCCCAGATTATCTCACCTGGCAGACAAAACTTTCTTCCAAAAACTAAGCCCCAAAGTAAAATTGCACCTCAGAGTCTTTATAGATTTTGGAGGGCATCCCATCCCTTGAGAACCAGTGCCTCATTAACAAAAGGTGTAGATCTTTCTACATATCTTCCCTGGACCAACAATGAATTAGAAAGATCCTCCTTAATCACATTATTCAGAGGCATTATACTCCTTTGTATTAACAAAAACAGTAAAAGATGCTACTTTCCTTGCCCTCACAACCTTTAGTCATCTTGATGAGTATCTGACCCCTGAACCCAGGAGGAGAAAGTGAGTCGTGACCTTGTGCAGCCCTACCTCACTCAAGTCAAAGTCAATTGCAAGTAATATCATCATCTCCCTGATGTCATGGTCCTCTTTGAAAACAAAGGACAAACCACAACCACAAAACAACTAGAAAGTTCTGCCAATTCAACAAAAGATACTTGGTGGAGGGGGACAGCCTGACACAGTAGTTAAAGTAGGGAGTTGGTAAAGCTATCTATAGTCATATGAAAAAATGCTCTAAGTCACTAGTGACTAGAGAAATGCTAATTAAAACAACTCTGAGGTACCACATCACACCTATCAGATTGGCTAACATGACAAAACAGGAAAATGATACATGTTGGAGAAGATGTGGGAGAGTTGGAAACTAATTCATTGTTGGTGGAGCTGTGAGCTGATTCAACCATTCTGACAAATAATTTAGAACCATACCCAAAGGCTGCCAAACTGTGCATGCCCTTTGACCCAGCAATATCATTTCTAGTTCTGTATCCCAAAGAGATCATAAAAATGGGGAAAGGACCCACATATACAAAAATATTTATAGCATCCCTTTTTGTGGTGGCTAAGAACTGGAAATCAAGGGGAATCCCATCAATTGGGGAATGGCTGAACAAGTTGTGGTACATGAATATAATGGAATACAATTGTGCTATAAGAAATGATGAATAGGCAGACCAGAAAAACCTGGAAAGACTTACATGAACTGATGCTGAGTGAAATGAGGAGAACCAGGAGAACATTGTACACAGTTACACCCACATTGTACTATGACCGTTTTTTGATAGACTTAGTTCTTCATAGCAATGCAAGGATCTAAAACATTTTCAAAGGAAAGTAATTTTAATGGGAGTTAAATGTTCTCCCCCCACACTCACCCATCAATAGGCCTCAGGTGGACCCCATTAAGAGAAGTTTGATTAAGGGAGGCTTGTTTTGTAGGAAGGCCCATAGTTTTTGATAATTTCTAATGAGGCACTGGGTCATGAGGGTCATGATTCCTCTGGCTTTGAAAAGTTTATACACACTCTGAGGTGAGGTTTTGCTTTGGGGTTTACTCTTGGGAAGAAGGTTTGTGTGCCAGATGAGACTCTGGGTAGCTGTTAAGGAGCCCCTCAGCTTTGAAAACCCAGATGTTGGTGCATCTCTCTCTGATAACTATGTATGTGAGTATGTCAGACAGTTGGATCTGTTTGTTGATCTGTGATGTATGTATTGCTTATGGTCAGATAGTCAGAAATTCTATCTGTTGGCCTTTATTTCTCTGCTTGTATTTTCTATGTTGGTAAATGTAATTAAAGAAAATTGTTGACCACTCAAAAGTTGCTTTCCTTTTAGAAAAGCAGATCTAAGAACCTGTGTTAGCAGGCCATCCTGGATGTGTCATGGGGCTTGCTGATACAAGGACTTATGATGTAAAATGCCATCCACATCGAGAGGAAGAACTATAGAGTTGGAGCACAGAATGAGGCAGACTATTTTTTCTTTTGTTATGTTTTATTTTTTCTCATGGTTTCTCCCATTTGTTTTAATTCTTCATGCAACATGACTAATGTGAAAATGTGTTTAATAGGGATGTATGTGTTGAGCCCATATAAGATTGCTTGCTGTCTTGAGAAAGGATGGGAGAGGGAGGGAGAAAAATTTTGAACTTATGGAAGTGATTGTTGAAAACTGAAAACAAATAATTTAATGAATTTGAGGGAAAAAATGAGAAAAAAAAGAATAGGGAATTGGAGTCAGAAGAACTGGTTTAAGTCATCATTCTACCCAGATGAAATGACCTCTCACTAGTCATTTAAGCTTTCTAGTCTAGAGTTTTCTTGAATATAATATAGGGATAAAAAAGGTTTATAAGAGAAATGCAAGACAAACTTTATTACACTATAGTCCTAGCCTATTTTCTTTTGCAGAATAGTCATAAGGTTTATGTAACATGATTTCTTCCTTCCTAAATTGGTAGCAAAACAGAATGCTAATTCTAACATTTTAAAGAACTATGAATTCCTTAGATTAGAGTCAAGAGGTACCTTAGAGAGTACCTAGTTCACCTACTTCCTTTTATAGATAGAGTAAAAAGTGAAAAGCCCAGGGAGATTTGTTTGTCCCAATTCACATAGCTAGTGACAAGAATATACTACCTACCTCACAGGGTATCATCAGGGAAGCCTTTGTGAAATGCTTTATCAACATGAAGTTATTATGCAGGGCAACTGAAACTTTTTATAGATGTATGGTACTGCTCCTTTCTTATGTGCACATTTTCTTTATTGAAAGGGGGCAGAAAAAGAATATTTTGCATGAAACAATGAGAAGAAAGTTGGAGAAAAATACAGACTATTATGAGAGCTCTTAAGAGAAAAGAGACCTTCAGGATCAAAAGGTTTGAAGAATTCTGAGAAGACCAGTGTGGCCAGGGTTGGGGTGGGGGGCAAGAAAAGTACTGACTGATTGTAGAGATGGCCATACTGCATTGTTTCATAGTATCTAATTTGCATAAGACTGTCTTTTAGGACATGTAAGTTTATTTTTGAGTAACTCTCGAAGAACCATTTTGGGACCATTGTATAGTGACTGTTATATCTGATAGAAACATGGATTTGAGGTTTCTTGACTTGTTACTACTCAGCTAAAGAAGCCTTAATTTGAAGAGAGGACAGTTGAAAAGGAAATGGAAAGGAAACTGATCCCAGATTTGAGTCCACTGTTAGATAAAAGAGCTTAACATTATAGTAGCTGGAGAAATGGTTTCTTTCAGCAGGAAAGTGGAAAGGCTCAACAGAAAAGCAGCACTGACCAGCATATGGTGCAGACTATTCCCTAAAGTGACCAAGACATCCAGACCTGTAGTCCAGTTTCTCTGGACTCATGTTTCATCGCTGGCTTTTGGGAAATCTATTTCTACCCTTCCCTTCTTCCCTATACTGTGTGCAGTGGTGATAGTGTGACCTGGTTTATGAGTGGACTTCTATGCTTTGATAATATCTGTTTTTCTCTTATATTGGACAGATGTTATACCATGATCATTCTTGCTCTTGTCTTCTCATTTAACAAATATTTCATGCTTAAGAGTTAATGAAGACATAGTGACTGATTCATGAAAACATGAAGCACGCTGGTGGGGGCTTAGGAGCTATGGTATGGAGTAGTAGATATAATTTCCTTCTATGGAGATTACATCTAAGACCCTGAATATTTAGATGTAGCAGTTTGGTGGTCATGGCCAAGCATTCTCTCCGGTATCACTTAATGAATGTAGATGGGGTGAGTGATCTAGCCTAATGAGAGAGGAGATGTTGGGGTGCCATGACAGTCATTACATGTGAACTACACATATACCACCGATTTCAGCAGAAACCTCAAATATAGCCTGTAGTGCCTTCTTGCTAAAGATCAATTAATCAGTTTGTAGGACTTTATTCTACCTGGAGAAAGTGCCAAAGGCAATAAAGAGCAAGGGGAATAAGCCCTGGTGACTATCACCCTTTTCTTTCTTTAGACTTATAAATATGTCACAAGTAGCTTCTAAATTGCAAGATGAAGTGATGTTGGTGGATAGCTATTGATTTTGCAAATAAAGAATAGAAACTTGTTCTAAAATATTGGTTTTGCGGACCCTCATTTCTACCTATCCACTGCCCCCTCCCCATCCTCTTTGAACCCTGTAGAGCTGCTAAGGGAACAGACTATAAAATGGCTTCCCTGGAGCTCATGACCTCATTTTATGAGCCTCTGTGTTTGCAATATTGGGAGCGTGATTTCAGCATCTGGATTTTTGTTTGTAGGAAAGTGTTTGGGGAGCCTTGGAGGGCATCAGTGATAAAACTTCATCACTCACTAATTAAAACATGTCCTAATTCCTAAGCCTCAGCAGAGAATTTGCATAGTTATTCCTGAGAGAACTCATTTAACCAAAGTTTGATCATTTATTCCAGAATCTGTTCAGAGTGACCCCAAAGTATCAAAGATGTGTAGAGCTGTTTAATGCTCCTGGATATTAAAGAAGCTTCCTTCCTGACACAGGGACCGCATGCTTTATGATTGGAAAAAAATGTATAGAGTAGGACTAAGTGATATCCCCCTAAAACTCCAAAACAATAGTGCACCATATCTGGAGTCTGGAGAACTGGATTAAAATTCTGGTTTTGTTATCTTCTATTCAGCTGAATTTTAGTAAGATATTTCACCTTTCAGGGTCTCAGTGTTATCATCTGTGAAATGGATGATCTTTAAGGACAATTATAAGTGACAATGTAATGTGTCATTAAAAAAAATGGGACTGGAAGTTAGGAAGATCTACGTCCCCCTATGCTTATTTCTTGTTACTAGCTACGTGAATTTGGACAAGCAGATGTCCCTGGGCTTTCAACTTTTTACTCTATGTGGAAACAGAAGAGGGTGAACTAGGTAATCTCTAAGGTATTTTAGCTCTAATCTAAGGAATCCTTAGTTCTTTTTTTAAAAAAAAATTTATTTTTAGTTTTCAACATCTGTTTCCACGAGATTTTGAGTTCCAAATTTTCTTCCCATCTCTCCCCTCCCTCATTCCAAAACACCATGCATTCTGATTGCCCTTTACCCCAATCTGCCCTCTCTTCTATCACACCCCTCCCTTCTCTTATCCTCATCTTCTCTCTTTTCTTATAGGGTGAGATAGATTTCTATACCCCATTACCTGTATTTCTTATTTCCCAGTTGCATAAAAAAACAATTCTCAACATTCGTTCCTAAAACTTTGAGTTCTAACTTATTTCCCTTCCTCCTTCCCCACCCATCCCCACTGAGAAGGCAATCAATTCAATATAGGCTATATACATGTCCTTTTGCCAAAGACTTCCATAATAGTTATCTTGTGAAAGATTATATTTCCCTCCATTCTATACTGCCCCCTATCTACTCTATTCTCTCTTTAAACCTTGTCCATCACCTAAAGTGTTTACTTCTAATTATTTCCTCCTCCCATTTGCCTCCCTTCTATCATCCTCTTACCTCGCTTATCCTCTTCTCCCCTGCTTTGCTGTAGTGTAAGATAGATTTTTCATATGAAATTGAGTGTGCATGTTATTCCCTCCTTAAGCCAAATGTGATGAGAGTAAGCTTCACTTTTTTCCTATCACCTCTCCGCTTTTCCTCTCCACTGAAAAAGCTTTTTCTTGCCTCTTCTATAAGAGATAATTTTCCCCTTTCCATTTCTGCCTTTCTCCTCCCAATACATTCCTCTCTCATCCCTTAATTTTATATTTTTAGATATCATCCCTTCCTGTTCAACTCACCCTGTGCCTTTCATCTGTGTGTGTGTGTGTATGTGTGTGTGTGTGTGTGTGTGTGTGTGTGTGTATAATCCCTCTAACTACCCAAATACTGAGAAAAGTTTCAAGAGTTACAAATATTACCTTTCCATGTAGGAATGTAAACAGTTCAACTTTAGTAAGTCCCCTAGGATTTCTCTTTGCTGTTTATCTTTTCATGCTTCTCTTGATTCTTGTGTTTGAAAGTTAAGTTTTCTATTCAGCTCTGGTCTTTTCATCAAGAATACTTGAAAGTCCTCTGTTTCATTGAATGAATATTTTTTCCCCTGAAGTACTATATTCAGTTATACTGGGTATATGATTCTTGGTTTTAGTCCTAATTCCTTTGACTTCTGGAATATCATATTTCAAGCCCTTTGATCCCTTAATGTAGAAGATGCTATATCTTGTGTTATCCTGATTGTATTTCCACAATACTCTAATTGTTTCTTACTGGCAGCTTGCAATGTTTTCTCCTCGACCTGGGAACTCTGGAATTTGGCCACAATATTCCTAAGAGTTTTTCTTTTCAGATGTCTTTCAGGAGGTGATTGGTGGATTCTTTCAATATTTATTTTAACCTCTGGTTCTAGAATTTCAGGGCAGTTTTCCTTAATAATTTCATGAAAGATGATGTCTAGGTTCTTCTCCTGATCATAGTTTTGACGTAGTCCCATAATTTTTAAATCGTCTCTCCTGGATCTATTTTACAGGTCAGTTGTTTTTCCAGTGAGATATTTCACATTGTCCCCTATTTTTTCATTCTTTTGGTTTTGTTTTGTAATTTCTAGGTTTTTCATAAAGTCATTAGCTTCCACCTGCTCCATTCTAATTTTTAAAAAGCCATTTTCTTCAGTGACCTTTTGAACCTCCTTTTCCATTTGGCTGATTATGCTTTTTAAAGTGTTCTTCTCCTCATTGGCTTTTTGGGTCTCTTTTGCCATTTGAGTTAGTCTATTTTTAAAGGTGTTATTTTCTTCAGCATTTTTTGGGTCTCCTTTAGCAAGCTATTGACTCACTTTTCATGATTTTCTTTCATTGCTCTCATTTCTCTTCCCATTTTTTCCTCCACCTCTCCTACTTGATTTTCAAATTCCTTTTTGAGCTTTTCCATGGCATGAGACCATTGCATATTTATGTTGTAAGTTTTGGATGCAGAAACCTTGACTTTGATGTCTTCTTCTGATGATATACATTGTTCTTCCTCATCCGAAAGGATGGAATAAAATACCTTTTCACCAAGGAAGTCACCTTCTGTAGTCTTATTTTTTTTTCCTTTTTGGGGGACATTTTCCCAGCCAGTTACTTGATTTTTGAGTCCTTTGTCAAGAGGAGGATATACTCTGAGGACCTGTAAGTTCTCAGTTCCTCCAAGATGGCACAATCAAGGGAGGAGTTTACTTCTCTCTTGGCCTGCGCTCTGGTCTTAGAGCAACCACAGACTTTTCTGCCCAGGAACTGTGAGTATAATTTCCTCTCCAGAGCTCTACCATTCAGTGTTGCTCCTCACCCCAAGACTACCACTCAGGGTTGAGATCCAGATCAGTAGCTCAATTCCCCCAGGGTCTTTAGGCTGAGGGCTTCAAAAATAGATGCTGCTGCCACCTGGGGCCACAATGACCTGGGGTTAGGGCAAGACCCTGCTCCCTTCTAACACAGGTGAAAGAGCTTTCTCACTTACCTTTGAAGCTGTCTTTGGCATTTGTGGGTTGTGGGAACCACAGCTGCTGTGGTGGTGCCTTGAAGCCTGGGAACCACAGGTGCTGTGGTGGTGCCTTGAAGCCTGCTCTTGTCTTGTCTATGCTGCACTGAGTGACCAAGACTGGGCTGTGCTCTGTGATGCACCCGGTGCAATAGACCTATCCTGTTGGCCCTCCAGGCTGCCTTAGGCTGGAAATCTCTTTTACTCTGTCATTTTGTGATTTCTGCTCCTGTAGAATTTATTTAGAGTCATTTTTTTACAGGTATTTTATGAGCTATGGGGGGAGAGCTTCTACAGATCAATCTTTCTACTCTGCCACCTTGGTTCCACCTCCCATAGTTCTTTAAAATGTTAGAATTAGCATTCTGTTTTGCTATCCATTTATAAAAGGGGAAATCATGTAACATAAGGCTTATGACTATTCTGCAAAAGAAATTAGGCTAGGATTGAGGTGTAATAAAGTTTATCTTGCATTTCTGTTATACCTGGGCTTATCACCATAATCTCTAATCATGCTCTGAAGGTTTGTCTTCAAGTTGTCAAACATGAAGATGATGACCTGAATTTTTCACTACTCACTCAGATTCTTTGGAAATTTAATACAGTTCAACATTTCTGTTCCTCCAATCCATCAGTTGGGTGGATAGGGTTGTAGGGACTGATTGGGGTATCTAGAAAGTAAAGGGGACAATTGGCTAATGTGGGTGAGACCAGTATAAATTCTTCTGGCCAAAGACTTTTCTGAAGGCATTAAGGTTGAAAGTAGGTGCAAGAAGTCAATTTGGCAGCTATGCAGCACTGTAGCTAGAATTTCCTAGATATATAATCCTAGGCAAGTCATTTTTTATCCCTCAGTTTCATTATCCTCATCTGTAAAATAGGTATAATAACAACACTTGTCTCCCAGGGTCATTGTGAAGATCAAATGAAATAATATTTTTAGAGTGATTTACAAACTTCAAAGCATTATCTAAATGTTAACTGTTATTTTTATACAACAATTTTTAGGTGCACTTTAATACCCCTTTGCCAATTCTTTCTACAGGTAAGTCCTGATTAGTGTAAATAATTATTCTTGTGAGGTGACCACATTATTCAAATTCTCATTTCATATTTTCATTGAGTTGGAGCCAATTACCATATTTTGAATAGTCATAACTATATACATAGTGTGAATTCAAATACATGAGATCATTTTTTGAGATTCATTATTCACACTAATTGGGACCTAGCTGTCAATTGAACTAGTATATTGTGATGGGAAAGGAAATTCAATCAAATTCACCTACTTTAACCTCTTAATACCCCTAGCCTAGACCATGAGAATCGTAGGTTGGAGGGTTCTTAGAGGTTTTCAGGTCCCTCATTTCAGGAAATGCAATCCCACATAATCATGACTGGTAATTATTTGACTTCTCTTTAATATTCCAATAATGGGGAGCTCATGAGCTCAAGAAAGAATCCATTCCATTTTCTATATCTTATCACTGTCAATAAAAACTAAAAATAGCCAGAGTTTGCATTTGCATAGCCATCTCTCATTAAAGAACTTTCTGCTTTTTTATTTCTCACCTCAACTCTATGAAGAAGTTAAGAGAAATATCCCCAATTTGCAGATGAATATCTCAGAGCTACAGATTACATAAGACTCTAAGTCACAAATGACCTGTAATCTCCCTTGGTAGACTGCCCCGCAGTATCTAGACTGATAAAATGAGAGGACCTAGGTAATTGGTCCTTGAAGTTGCTGCCACCGCTGGCCATCATAGTGAAAGTCTAGAAGAGGCAAGAAATAGACATAGGTGGGTGTGCTTCTGTCCCCTGGTGGTTGATGATACATACTTTTTCCATTATCTTATCCATTTGTATTTAATCACTTTATATTTATGTAATATATACATACACATATGTATGTACTTATCTCTCCCATTAGAATATAATCCCTTTGAACATGATAATTTTTTAAAATTCTTTATACTTGTATCCCCATCCCTGGCACATAATAGGGTTTAATAAATTCTTATAGATTGCTTAATGGATATTAACTTACTGAACACCTACCGAGGACTTTGCTCTATTCTAGGTGCTTTTAGGGAATGGTCCTTGCCCTGGAGGGAGGAATAAAACAAAGAGCTTAAAATCCAGGAAAAAGGGGTTAATTTTTGTTCTGACACCCTATATAACCTTGGGCAAGTCATTTTACCCCTATAAACCTCAGTTTCTTTCTTCATCTATGAAATGAGAGAGTTGGTTTAGATCTTTGAGGCCCCTTCCAACCCTGAGGTTCTATGACCCACACATCAGAGTCCCTAGAGGGACTATCCCCAGAGGCCTGGATAAAGCCAGCTCTTATAACCATAACCCAGCTGCCAGATGTGGTCCTTACTTCTCTGTGATGGCCCCTCAATAGGTATATTCTCTTGTGGTCTTTTCCATTCTGGTGCTCCCCTTTGCTCCCCACTTCCCAATCCTGGTCATCTTCAGTTTGTTCTACTTAGAGTATTTGAGCAAATGATGCCAATTTGTTTTTGGAGCTGAGCTTATTCTCCAGTGTCCTCTTCCATGTTTACCCATCCTGGGCAGAGGGTGCAGGTAGTCCTAGCTACACACTCAAGACTTGCTATATCTGATTCAACTGAAGAGCCCATCAAAGGATGATGCTCTAGGCATCTTCTTATTATCACAACTCTGCAAGACTCTCATTTCTTTGAATGTACATACCTCTCAGGATCGCCCTGGATTCCCTCAGGGCCCCGGGCATTCACTTGGACAACACTGAGGATTTTGTTCATTCTCACCCCACTCCCTCACCCCCTCATCTCTACCCTTCTCACAATTCTTAAATCTAAAACTATTGGGAAAAAGAAATAATCCTGGATTTTCTCTACAATATTTCAGGCAGGAAATGGGCTGAGAGAGCCAACAATTTTTGCAGTGCAGTTCACTAGGAAGAAAACAATCTATTCCCTGCTGTCCCTGCTACACACAGATAAACTGTAATATACCATATTACATGATAAGTATATTAGCAATATACAAACATAATGCCGTAAGGCCTGGAGGAAGAGTGGTTGACGGGGTGTGGATTGAGGAAGATTTCATGCAGGAGGTGACATTTGACTTGTGTTTTCAAAGATGAGTTGGAATTCAGTAGGAGAAAGAGAAAGGACATTCCCTGGAGGGATAACGTGAGCAAAATCAGGGACAAAGGTGGAAAAGTAAAAACTGTTTTGGTAGACTGTTGTGTAAAGTATTTGGACGAGATTTACATGAATAAGGCTGGAAAGGTAAGCTGGTGCCAAATGGTGAACAGCTTTAGAAGCTAGGCAAACAAAGGTAAATTTTTTTTTTCAATAGGCTCCAGCAAGTCACTAGAGATTTTCCATAAGAGGATTGCAAGGGAGTGGGGCAAAGCCCATCTCAGATTTTGACCATTTTTGAAACTTAGGCATTGAAATATTTATTCACTGATTGGAAAAATAAAGTATAAAAATATCTACTCAGTTCTTATTCTTTTAGGAGATGTGAAGTTCTTTAAATGATTTATTTTTTGAAATGAACTAGTGTAGCTAGTCATTGGATAACTAGGTAAAACATTTGCCATGATCCTAGTGGTCTTATAAAGCCTTCCTGGTGACCTTTAAAAGATGAGACAACCCTGAGAAGAGTCAATTAAGGCAGCCAGCCCTGAATGTGAGAATTCTGCCTAGTCAACTTATTCATTGGAGAAACTCAAGCTCAGAGAGCCCAGTAGGGTGATATGTCCAACCAAGGCATGGTGCCTGGAGTACAGCAAGGAGAGAAAAGACACTGGAGCCTTGCAGTCCCAGATGTGTGAGCTGCCTCAAACAGCTGTGTTCTCTTTGTGCCTGTTATTAAAGGGTGTGCCCTCTGTTTCTACTGATGCTGAATACGCTTGTGGGGGAATGAGCCCAAGGTTTGGGAGGCGAAATATTTTATTACTCTCATTCACACTGCTCCATTTCATTCATTTATTCATTCATTGCCTTTGCTTTCTGCTAATTGTGACTATTAGAGATGAACATACAAGTGGGGACTCATGAACTATAGTTTTAAGATTGTGGTCCCACAAAGTGCTGTGAACCTAGGGTAGCTGCCCCTTGGGGATCTAAGCTATGTGTGTGAGTTGGGAGTTCCAGAAGAGCTGTTAACACAAGTAACCCAACTAGACATATGGCCCATTAAGACTGTCTGACAGAATAGTGTCAAAGATAGATTGGATAAGGATGTAAACGGGAGGTGAGAAAACTTGCTAGGAGGTGATGCAGTCGTCTTATATAAATTTTCTGGATTGTGATGACTATACTATCAATCAATTAACATTTTTTAAAGCACCTACTTTAAAGGTTCTGTGTTAGATTCTAGGGATACAAATACATTTAATAAAAGAAGTTACTGCTCAAAAAGAGCTCATATTCTAAGAGAAGTAACTTATGTATTTGGATAGTGGATAGAAATAGAGAGAAAGAACAAATAAATGCTGGAAATACTTTCCAGGTAGAATTGGTGATACTTGTTCCCTTTTAAGTTCTGTCTCAGAAATACTAATTACTGACAATTCTGACCATGTGGCACCATGTGTACGCAAAATCTGTCCCTAATTTTCCTTCAAGTGGGGGATTAAATTTTTGGAGGGGCTGGGGTACAGCATCTTTTTTCCTTAGCTCATTGTTTCCCCCGAAGGAGCAGAAAGTTGGCAGTGCCAAGTGACTGAGTGCTTAAAATGGCCAACCAACTTTCAGCTTGTATTGATTCTATCTCTCATAGATTTTTTTTTGGCTTAAATATAGCATCACGGATGCACAGCTGCAGGGAGTGTGCCAAACAACACAGCCGGCTATACATGCTGCAATCAGGGAAAGCTGTTTGTCTTTTCTCCTGGTAGAGGTGTTATCATCAGGAGCCATGTGGATACTCTCTGGGGCAACGAGCCATTTCTCCAGCTCACCCACAAAAGCAGGAGGAGCATTGGGGGAAGGGAGAGTATGTGTATGCCTCATTGAAAGCTTCCAAGTGGGGAGTTGGGGAGACCAGAAGGGGGAAAAGAGGGGAAAAAAGACAGTAGAGCCTGTTCAGCTGAGAATTCAGCCAAAAACTGTGAAAAATGAGTCTCTGTGTTCCCTTGTTCACACCTGGGATAGAGTGCTGTCATTACAATACATTCAAAATCTGAATGTTGGAAGACCATGATGTAGCTGTAATGTTCCTTTCCCAGCACTTTCTGGTCTAGGGAAGCACTCATAGGCTTTTCCAATCTTTGAGAAACAACTTCTTAGGGATAGCAGACACAGGATCATGAAGCAATTTGAGGTAGTCTAGGGCAAGGACAAATGAATGGTAAAGAGAGGAAATTTTAGGAAAATTTGGAGCATCGAGTGAGATGTAGTTATATAGGATGTTTCATGGAAAAGATGGTTCATTAACTGGACCAGAATGGGTAGGTGTAATTTGAATAGGCAAACATGCAAGGGAAAGGCAGGTCAGGCCAGGGTACCACAAACAAAGACGTGGATGTGGGTAGGTACATGGTGGAGTTCTGGGGACAGTGAGCAGAAGAGAACTCCCATTTTCATAGCAGACCAAGGTTTACAGAGTACTTTCCTGCCAACTCCATTTAGAATGTTATTATTTTCATATTACAGGTGAAAAAATTAGGGCTCTGGATTAATTGACTTGTTTTGCATCATATCAATGGTGAACGGCGAAATGGGATTTGAACCCATGGTTCCCCAAACCAACTACAACACACTTCCCACCAGCCCATGTCTAGAACAGAGTTAATGCTGGGGCATAATGAAATAGAAAGTAGCAATGCTGAGTGACTGAATGCTTAAAGTGGGCAACCAACTTTCAGCATATATTGATGGTTGCAATAGCTAGACTTCATGACTTAGAATCAGGAAGATCTCAGTTCATAACCTGCCTCAGACGGATACTAGCTGTATGACCTTGGACACATAACTTAACCTCAACTGCAAAATGAGGATGACAATAGAGACTACCTCTCAAGGTTGTTGTGTGAATCAAATGAGTTAATACAGGAAAAATATGCTTTGTGAACCTTGAAATGAAATAACATGCGACATTTTTATTCATCTTGAATCACAAAGGGCATTGTATACAAAGATGGGGAAGTTGTTTCATTTTGTACATTCTGGGGAAGCATTGAAGGTTTCTTTATGGGGAGGCATGAAGAAAGTGATGATTTAGAGAGATTTATCTGTTGGCAGCAATGACTAGTGAGAGAAAGAACTTTAGTCAAAGAGAATATACTCATAAATTTGGAGGAGAGGGCCGCAGAAGTCATCTTGAGATACGGAACTCTAAGGAAGTCAAGTGAATTGCCCAGGATCACACAGGTAGGAAGTAGTGGAGCCACAATTAGAACTCAGGTCTTGTGATTTCAGATTCAGGAAGCCACAATCCTCCAACCCCACCCCTCCCCCAGTATGCCATACGAACTTTGGTTGAGAGTCTATTGCAGTAAAACTAGATACAAATTGCTAAAAGCCAGAGTGATGATAGTGTATATTTAAAATGATAGAACAAATGAAAAGGATATCCTAATTAATAAATAAGAGATGGTAGAGAACTGAATGGAAGGATAAATCAAAAAGTTAGGTCAGATGTTCTAAGGCATTCATGGGCCTGTGCCTCCACAGACATCGCTAAACCTGGCACATCCTTCTGCCTGAAGTTTCTAGGTACAACTGAAGTTTCTATGTACAAATTTCTTGGATAAACTGGACTCATGGTTTCGAGAAGATAGGAGTTTTAATGGTCAAAGAACCCAATCAAATGCCCCTTCCCTGTTCCTCACTCCAAGCCCTACATCATGGGCTACTTCTCTAGCCCTATTTCCTCCTTCCCACTTCCCAGAAGGCAAACAAAAATAACAACAGCACTCTAATCTTAGGATGTGAGAAGTTCTTCCTGACACCTTCATGGAGCAGGATGTTTCCAATATTAATATCCAGCTCAGAATACTGTGCAAGAATGAGGAGGATGCCCTTGGTGTCCACTGGACTGATATAATGACACAGCCATCTGAGCCACACTCAGCAGTTTTCTTGGAACTGGCAATCTAGGACACAACGGTGAATCAGAAACAAACTTTTTCTTTGTTTTTTTCCTTATCAAAGCAGCTGGAATTGGCAGGTCCAATCTAGAGAATATCCTTTCCCGGGAATCCTTTTGTTCGGATTTGGTGCACTCACCTCTGTGGGCAGCAGAGGGCACTGTTTCTCTGGAAATGGAGTTGGTAAGTTTCATTCACTCCCTTCCCTCTGGGTCTATTGTTTTTGCTATACATCTTCCCCCCCTGCCCCCCACCCCAGCCCACCTCCCCAGGTTTTCTTTCCTTTTTTTTTCCCCCTTTAAAAGTGAATTTAGTGCTTATGAACATGGCAGATAATTACTCTGAGTACAGCCTGTCATCCCTCAGCAGGTCTTTTGAAAGCTTTCTTCCCCTCCTTGATTCTGCCAATGCCCCTCACTCTGACCTGCGGTACGCCTCCCCCCACCCCAATTATTTCAGTCTGGGGGTCACCGTCACAGTTCTGCCAATGCATCTCAATCGTGCCTCTCAGCTTCCCTGGCTGGTTCAATCCAGGACTTCCCGCTCAGGGCATCTAAGCCTTGATTTATGGCATCCCTTCTACTCTGGCCCTGGGTCTCTCTTCTCCGGCAAGACTGCTGATCATGCCACATTTTCAAATTGGTTCTGCTGTGTGGACCAGTGTCTTGGTGGGATGATAATTGGACCCACAGACTCATTTAAACTGTGACCTCACTAAGGGGCGAACCTCTGTTCTTTAGACATAAAGGACACCCTCCCTAAGTTGGAAGGTAGGTGGAGGATATTGTGTGGTTCCCCCCTCTCTTCTCTTCTTTTCCAGCACAGTGAGATTCAAGACATATGTGTGTGTGTATGTCTATGTATATATACATAGACATACACATGTACACATATATATATACATATATGTGTGTATATATTTATGAACACACATATATAATATACATATACTTATATGTGTATATGTATGTATACCCTTCTGGAATTCCAAGAAGAGCAAAATCTTGGTGACCACTAATTTTCTCAGTGTTCTAGATCCTGTTCCCAGCATCTTCAGTTTCTGAGTTTACATAGGCAAAGGATGGAACTTGTTTCCATTCAAAGTTGTTTTAAGTACCAAGAGCCATTGATGACCCAGGAGCCAATGTGGCAGTCTAGAGGTTTCCAAAAGGGACTAACTTCTTCCTTCTGTAGATGAAGGATAAAGACATGGATGTTTTCAGTTATTTTCAGTTTTCAGAGTTTGTAATGCAAGAAGTCTCCTGGTCAACAAACTCCGAAGTTGGCAAAGTTTATCGAGTGCCTTCCTTCCTTTGCTTCTGTGATACTTCTCCATCTCTGCAGCCTTCGTCTCCTAGGGGCACACTCTCTAGTCAAGGAGTGAATCTTAAAAGGTTAGACATTAGAAATGTTAGGCATAAGAATAAATCTTAGGATGGCAGACACATGAGAAATGATCTAATCCAATCCTCTCAATCTTCAAATGAAGAAATAAAAATGTTCCTAAGTAGTGATTTGCAGAGTTACCCCTATCAGGGGGATTATTAAGAGAAGAAGAAGCAGGAGAGGACAATACTTAACCCAAAGGGATGATTTCTTAAGGTTGGAATTTTAGGCATAAATGGGAGGGGAATCTAGGCTCACAAGAACCTTTTCAGTTCCCCTCAAATCTTATTACTTAGGTGAGTGTTTATTTTGCCTTTCCCCTGAGTTGCAAATGATTCTGGGCTTGTTATTTACTGTTAATATTGCTACTATTAATAATAGCAATAGCTAGCATTTACATCAAATGGAATAATATTGTAAAAGCATTTATGACAGTCTCTGACACATAGTAGGAGTTAATACATGCTTTTTCTCTTCCCATATAAGTGCTTTAAAGGTCTGTAAAGCTCTTCACCAGGTTCTCCTTCACTGTGCATGTTGGATGTTGGGGTAAGGAGAGAAAGGTGAGCTTGAGCCACTCTCTTTTACCTCTTGATAGGGAGAGGGAGTCAGTTTACCTCTTTACCCTTCCTTTTTTAGGGAGACAGGAAGGCTATTTTCACTTTAATACTCCTCTCTTACTGAAAAGTTGTACCAGCTCAGACTTGGTGGTCACAGCTAGACCAAAAAAGAGGAGAAAGAAACAGCCCGTTCCCTGTTGAACCACTTTGGGTTGGATAACTTCCTCAAATGTGAAGCTTTTCATTCAGGACTTCAAAGAAACTGAGGAAGGTTCCTTGTTTTTTCCTTCACTCTCTCCCTTAGATATCCACAGAGCAAAGGGCTTCAGGTGAAGGGAAAATGGGAAGGTCCATGGAATGTGTCTAGAGAAAAAGAGACATTGGTGCTGGTTGCAGCTCTGCTGCTTCCGCTGTGTGTCGTTGAGTACAAGAATGTCTCTGATTAATGAGTCCATAAGGGCCCTTTTACTTAAAAAATATAGTATTCTATTCTGCTTACATCTTAGACTTGGTTTTGTTTCTCTGGATCTTTGGTGCTTCATGTGGGTCTGATATCAGATCATTGCCTTCTCTCTGATCTCAGAAGGGGCAACATGATATAGTGGTAGCACTGGTCTTGGGATCAGGACCCTTGACTTCAGTTTCTGGTTCCCCCCACTTACTAGGCATGAAAAAGTAAGTTTATTTCTCTGATACTCAGTTTTCTCATCTGTAAAACGCAATACTTGCTCTGTCTACCTCATAGAGTTGTCAGAAAAACATTTTGTAAACCTTAAAGTGCTATCTATCATCTGTCTCTTCTATCGATCCATCTGTCTACTCATCTGTCTACCCATCTATCTATCTATCTATCTATCTATCTATCTATCTATCTATCTGTCTATCTATCTGTCTATCTCCACTATCTATCCATCTATCTCCAATATCTATGTATCCCCCTTATCTATCTCTATTATCTATCTACAG
The DNA here is from genome assembly GCA_028658325.1 of Potorous gilbertii. Lineage (NCBI taxonomy): Eukaryota > Metazoa > Chordata > Mammalia > Diprotodontia > Potoroidae > Potorous > Potorous gilbertii. The sequence continues at coordinate 646,343,304 of CM053770.1, read as the reverse complement.
ATATACATGTACACATATGTACTATATACATACACACATATATATAACTATTATCAATGTATACACTTGTGAACAATATGCATGTAAGCATTATATATTGTGTATATGTGCATCTTCAGTATATGTGATGCGTTTGAGGTAGCCTTTTGAGCCAGAGAAAACCTCTTAACTATTGTCAGACTCAGTTTCCTTATCTGTAAAGTGGGGATAACTAGCTCCTGCATCCAAGGTTGTTGTGAAAACCAAATGAGTTAATACGTGCCAAGGGTTTTACATATAGTAAAGTGATCTATAAAGGCTGATTTTTCTTGCTATTATTATTCACAAAGTACTTTGTATTCATTATCTTATTCGATCCTTAGATCAACCCTATGAGAAAGGAACCAGAGGCATAAACAAGGAGCCAAAGCTAGAGAAGAGTTAGCTGAATCTGACAAAGGTCTTTTGAATGTGTCCCCTTTGCCTTTTCCAACTCCCCCAGATTTTCTGGCTCTCCAATCACTATCACTCAAAAGACTTCTCTTCAAAACATGGTTAGCTGACTAGAATCAGTCACTGGATTGTGTACATGTGACCCAAAGTCTCTCCAAAATACTTGCAGTACATCAGACATAGTAGGCATTTAATAAATGTTTATTAATTGATCTACTGATTGATTTAAAACCCTTATAGAAGCAGGCTCTCCAGTCTCTGCCACTTTGGAAATTGTATCAGTGGCACTGTGCATATGTTGTGGCAGCTGAGCTCCTTGGTCCATGCTCCTTCATGGTATCATATATCCAGAGCTGGAAAAGGCCTGGGAGATGATCTGGTCTGACATTCCCTTTTTACAGATGATTAAATGAACCATCAAAAGGCTGAGGTGACTTGGTCACAGAATCAGGAAGTAGCAGAGCTTGGATTGGAACCCAGGTCTTCTGACTTAAGATCCAGGAATTCAAATTTGGGTTATTCTATTTTAAAATTCTATTTCTGTCCATACCTTCTTGGGAAAGTGGATGGGACCTCAGGAACTTGTTTTCAAAAAGGACTTTTTTTTTCTTTTGTGGAACATTCCTTCATAATTTATCCACAGGACAAGATGAGTGAGCAGAGAGAGGATGTAGAAGATAGAGTCTTGACATTTCATCATAGAATCATAGTTCTAGAGCTTGAAAGAAAGTTACAAGTAATTTAGTTCAAGTCCCTTCACTTTATAAATGAGGAAACTGAGGCCCACTGAGGTTAAGTGACTTGCTCAAGGTCACATTGGTAGTGAGTTCAGAGGCAGAATTCAAACCCAGGTCCTCTGGCTCCAAATTTCAGTGCTATTTTCATCATACTATTTTTTCTGCTTACAAGCATGAATTTGTAATTATGGGGGCCATAGGACAATAAGTAAAAGGATATGATACTCCTGTTTTGGGCTTACTGGGTGCAGATGACTTTCTCATCTAAAAGAACAAGCTTTCCTGATTCAGGATTTCCTCTTGGGGTTGCTAACTAGGTAAATTAAACCCTACACTCCTAGGATACTTGAATTCCTAAAAGATTTGTTGCTTTCTCATAAGGTAAAAACACATCTTTTAAACTTCTAAAGGGGGAAGTTGAGAGGTAGGTTCTCCTCATCTTTCATAGATGGATTTAGCTCTACCTCTTTCCCCTCTGCTCTTGTCTCACTGACCCTTATTCCCAAGGAAGGAACCATGATGAATGCGGGAACAGTGTGTGTGTGTATGTGTGTGTGTGTGTGTGTGTGTGTGTGTGTGCAAGCCAGGTTGGTTTAGGGAAAAATTCACTTGGGATGGAGGTATAGTTATCAATTAACTATTTTTGCTAACTAGATGCTGAGTTCAGTTGCTCCTAGCTGCTCCTAGCTTCCTTAGCTGCTCTAGTTCTGTTGTTGTTGTGGCAAAAATCCTATATCCCTTGTACTGGATACACAGCTATTTACAATGCCCTTTGAAACCTTACCCACCCTTCAAGGTCTAATTCAAACGGCATCTTCTTAATGAGGTCTATGAGTCATTGACCCTTGGTTCCCTACATGGATTCCTTCCCCAAGTTGGAAATGATCCCTCCCTCCTCTGTATTCCTAAAGTATCTAGTTTATATTTATAGTACCTACTATATATCTCATTATACTGTAATCAACAAAAGAAGAGTGAGTAAAGGATAAAAAGTTCATACTGTGTGGAAGAATGAAGAAGATGTCTTGAAATTTCATAAATGATTCAGTGGACACTGTTCCAAAGGCGTGCTAAAGAACTCCTTTTAGGAGCTGAGACCCACCTACCTGGTCCTCATTACTGATTCTTGAACAATTCCCATCCCCATCTCATGTTCTAGTTTCAGGGACCCCCCACTGTAATTCTAATGAGAGACATATAACCCAGATTCGGTACAAAGAGCCTGGAATTAGTGAGGGGCAATTCATTTTCTTAAGAGAGACATTACAGAAGCTCATTAACACATTTTTGGACATTAGAAGAGATGTTATTCATTCATTCTATTAACATTTATTGAGCACTTTAATTCTTTCTTCCTTTATTCTGTGCATTGATGAGTGGGCATGAGGAGCTCAGAAAAGATACAGACCTTATCCTCATGAGGGCTCCATTCTAACATTGCTGTCCAATTAGTATTCTTAAAACACATATCTGATCGAGCCATTGTACTACTCAAAATTCTTCTCCAGTTCTCATTGCCTTCAGCACTCCTTTGGAAATACCAAATCGGCAGTTTGGCATTGAAAACCCTCTCAAATCTGACTTTCCATTACCAGCCTTATGTCCTATTAATCCCCTTTACAATAGTCTCCCTTTTAGTCAAAGTGGCCAGTTAAATGTTCTCCATACAACGAATTCCATTTTCAAACTCCATAGCTTTGCATAGGCGACATCTTTAATGTCAATGTACTCCTTCTTCACACCTGCCACTTAGCATCCTTAGTTCCCTTGAAGACATAGCTCAGGTACCAATCCTACCAGAATCCTTTGCTGATTGATCCATCCTCCTAGCTGCTAGTATCATCTCCCTCTTGAAATGACTGTGCAAACTTCACATTGACTCCTTGGTTCACCTCTTGTTCTTAGTCATTTCCCCTCCCTCAATCCATCCCTATCTTGCATTAGAATAAAAACTTCTTGAGGGTAGCAGCGTTTTTGTTTGCCTAAGGTCTTTGTATCACAGATATTGCTTTACATGCTGCAGGCACTAAATAAATCCTTGTTGAATTAACACAATACGCTCTTTCATTCCTTGCCCTTCCTTCCCTATGATATAGCGGGAGTTCAGGAGACTATGGATGGGTATGGACAATTGGGCAGGAAGGAGGGACATGAAGTTGAAAACGTGTATTAAAATCCCTTTCTCCTTGATTCCTGGAGTCCTTCTCCAAATGCAGCTATTGTAAAGCAGGCATTCATATAGTCCTCCAAAGACATGTGGTTAACATTAGAGAATAAAGCTGAATTTGTGAGGAAAGCTACTGGGTTGAAGGGTGGAATGATTTTGTAGGAAGGGAGTGGTAAGACCCAGGGTATCCTATCCTACCTACTGGTTCTCATTTATCAGAGATTCTCGACTGAATGGCCACATGGTTAGACTACACTAACGAACTGTACCATATGTTACCCATAAATGAAAACCCTTATTTTTACATACCGTTATTGGCATAATATTTTCTATGCTTCCAGTTCTTGCAGAGACGTTGTTAACAGTTTGATGGAATAAGGACTCACTGTTGGTTTGATTGTGTTTCAATCACAAAAACTGAAAAATAAATGGATAGTTAATAAGAGTTTAATGTCTGTCTTGACCAAAAATTTTCCCATTCCCAACCCCAAGGTCCCAGCAAGCAGGAAAAAAAACCTGCAGAGTAAATCCGCAGAGCACTGCATGAAGAATTGATCCAGAGGAGTCAGTGAGACATTGAAATAGGAACAGAGAATTGTGGGCTAGTATTCTGGTCCAAATTCAAAAATCCCTAGAAGCTAATAAAAGCTCTATCTATCCAGGGGGAGGTGAAGGAGAGGAAGAGGGTTGAGTAGAGCCAGATGAGAAACCTGGTTATTTTAGAAAATGACCAGAGTGAAAAAAGTTCTCAATTTGGTGTCAGAGTCTGAGTTCAAATTCTACCTCTCTCCCTTTACTACCCATGTGACCTTGGATAAATCTCCTGTTTGAGTGTCAGTTTCCTTATCTGTAAAATGAAAGGGTGATTCACTTGAGCATTTAACTAAGCTTCTAACACTAATCAAACCTGTGATCTTGTGTTTATATGAGTCAGCATTTACTAAAACACTTCTTCTATACCAGGTTCTGCTCTACAGGATACGGGTACAAAGAAAAGGAAAGAAAAGTTTCCATCATCATCTGATGACCTCAAAGTTCTTTTCTTTTTGATTATGTCAAAGGTCCTTTCCAGGTTTATAATTCTATAAATTACCTTCTTGTTATTTCCTCCTGCCCACACTTGGTTATTGATGGTAGAATAAATAGAGTAAAAGTCGAATTGAGATACTATGGATCTCTGCAGTACTGCCTAGTCTTAGTTACCTGAGTCACCCCTTACATGTGCCAGAAATGGAGGCAATCAAGTCAGTAGAGAATGCCTCTCCCTTTGTGATGCCAGAAACCATGCTAGGAAATTAGAAGTTACTTGAGCATCTGGGGCATTCCCTCTAAAAGACAGGATTGGTGCTGCACTTGCTGATGGCTGGGGCTGGCAAAGGGTGACTGTCCTGCTTTTGGGATGCCTAGCAACCAACAAACATGCCGCATGCTCACCTACAGAACATCAGTGCTAGAAGGCTCCTTAGGGATTGTCTGGTTGGTAGGTGGGGAAACATTTAAAAAAATCCCCTAGAGGACAAAATTCTGCTAAGAACTCCCCTTCCCTTTAGGCTTTAGGCCATATACTTACATGGTTTAGAGAGTGGTGTCAGACATGACCCTTCAACACTCCCCAATGTGGCCTGAACCAGAGTAAAATTTAAATGGGAATTAGTTAACAAAATAAATAAAAACACAATATAACATACATAATATATGGTTATTTAAGAAAATACGCAACAGCCAGGATTCTTTTGTACAGCTTCGTGGGGCCCTTTTGTATTTCAGTTGGACACCCCTGCTTTAGAGTATTCTGTCTAGGTCAAGTTTACATGATTTGAAAGGAAAGTGGTCAGTGTGAAAAGGGGCCTCAAAACCATGATGTGTAAAGATTGATTGAAAGGAATGAGGTTTCATTTGGAGGAGAAAAAGAAATTAGGGGGGAGATGCTAGTTGTCTTCAAGTCTTTGAAGGGCTGTTGTGTGGAAAGAGAATTCAACTCGTTTGTTTGACTATCATCAGGCAGAACTAAGATAGATGGGGGAGGTTGAAAAGAGGCTAATTTCAGTGTGAAATAAAGAATAATTTCTCAACAATGAAAGCTGTCCAAAAGGAGAATGGGTGCATTACTAGGTAGTGGGTTTCCTATTACTGACGCCTTCCAACTAGAGACTGAGTGATTATAGGATTTAGAATTGGAAGATACCTTTATACTGGGATAGATGGGACTAGTGCTCTGGGTGGAAACTGGATGAGGTGACCCTGGATGAGTCACTTATGTGAGCCTCCATTTCCTGATTTGTGAAATAAGCGTTTGGACTCGATTTCTAAGGATTTTTCCTGCTTTAAACCTTGCAATCTTGAGTCTTCTCAAGTTTCTTCCAACTCTTCCAATAATTTAATTATGACTCTGTATGTAAATAGAATTATATTACTCTTTGTAATATAAAAATTTAATCTGAGTTTGTATTTATTTAAACAGGCACACACACATATACACATGCATACAAGGCCTCCTGAGAGCACTGAAAAGCCTTTAGGCTACAGATTTCCTGTTTCTCTCTCTCTCTAGTCCACAGGAGAAGTAGCATTGTGTGGTAAATGTTGAGTTGGTTTCAGAGTCAGAAAGACCTGGTATCAAGTTCTGCCAATGATGTGTCATTGACTGACTGTGTGACTCTGGTCAAGTCATTGACCCCGTTAGGGCTTTAGGCAGTTTTCTAAAGCTGTAAATTGAAGACAAGGTGGCAATCTGCTATAGTGGAAGGAGTTCCCTCTTCCCAGAGTTCTATTAATAAATCACAGATAACAGATTCAGTCTCTTCCTGGTCTTTACTCCTCTGAGCCCCATTTCTTCTACTGTAACTAACTCTGAATGAAGAAGTTATATTCACTTCTAAGGGAATAAATACACACACACACACACACACACAAAACACTTCCACAGATCTCCCCCTAACTACTTCTTCATCAGAATGGGATTATTTCTGGACTTGGAGCCTATATAGAGGTATTACTGTTCCAGTTTCATCCCTCAAAGGAAACAAGATGGTAGATGGATAGAGAACTAGGCCTGAAGTCAAGAGTTTAAATCTGACTTCAGACACTTAACTGCTGTGTGACCTTAGACAAATTAACATTTGAGCAATTTAACAATAAAATTAACATTGAACTTCAGTCTGCCTCAGTGTTCTTGCCTATGAAATGGGGGTAATAGCCCCTGACTCCCAGACACTTAACTGCTGTGTGACCTTAGACAAATTAACATTTGAGCAATTTAACAATAAAATTAACATTGAACTTCAGTCTGCCTCAGTGTTCTTGCGTATGAAATGGGGGTAATAGCCCCTGACTCCCAGGGCTGGTGTAAGGATCAAATGAGTTAATATTTTTAAGGGGCCCTGGCACATAGTAGGCGCTTCATAAATTCTTCCTTCCTTTTCAAATCCATCATTAGCATGTCGTGTGACCTTGAGCAGATGACAACCTCTCTGTACCTCAATGGTGGATGATAGGATGATTGTATCCACTTAGCTTCCTCCCCTGCCTGTGTTTAGAATAATTGGGAGGACACATTAGAATCCTCAGATAAAGAACTTTTAAGCCTTAAGGGTTATTAAGCATGCCTTGTCTCATTTTCTGTAGAACTGTTTCTTGCATTTACAGTGTCTGATGGTTCCTTTTCCTTAAATGATGTCATTAACAGATGAAGCCATCAGCACCAACAAAGATACAGCATGATTTGATGCCTTCTGGACAGTCATATGTCTCTGGCATGTGGGCTGCCCGCTGCCCTTGTCTGGGTACTCAGGCATAGGCCCCTAAACTCGATGCTTCTTGCCCTACTTTTCTTAAAAAGAGGAAAGTGAATGAAGATCCAAAAATGTAACAAAAACAAAAACAAAAAGTCTTAAGAGCTTTCGAAACTCTTAGGAGACTTGGGAAGCAGCTGGATCTGAGCTCTTGGGGCTCATAGGAAATATCAAAGGTATTTCTTGTGGGCTTGTGGCTAATTTTGTCATTTTGCAAAAACGAACATTTAAATGAACTATTTGTCAAGTTCAAGGGATGAATGAGTGGTACTCCAAACAAGAAAGCTCTTTGGCTTTATTATACTTGTTAAATCTATATGCACATGTATGTGTATACACACACATAGTATTTTTTCCTTTAAAGGCAATTTTATGCTGATGAAAAATTCTGGGTGAGTAACTAGACACAGTTCACCCTGCAGTCTAATTGGACAACAGAAACCAGGCTAAAGAGAAAAGAGAAAGGTCAGAGAGAAGGGACTCTCTTGGTTTTGATTAACATAAATTAACATAAACCCTTCATCCCTGATGTAAGCAATTGGTTGTGGTTGATATAATCAAAGGGGAAAGTGAATTGATGGAATAACAGAGAGAAAAGCATGATGTCATCAAGGAACAACAAAGATGTGGAAGTTAAAATGTGGTTATTGGAGCCTTGGGGTGGTATGCTCAAAGAGGCAGGGTGGATCCACCTTTAAGAAAATCTAGTACAAAGAAATCCAAACTTGCAAAAAGAAATTAATGAGTGAAGTGACAGGAGTGTGGCACAGTGCAAAATGTGCTGGTTTGGCTGCACAGGACCTGGGATCAGATCCTGCCTGAGAAGAGATGCTTTACCAGCCTGGGTCTTAGCTTCTTCATTTGTAAAATGAAGGGGTATAATGTTAATTAGAGGTAAAAATCTTCTCTGCCCATTAATAGACCTCACCTGGAGCCCATTCACTGGAGCACTGGAGCTTGATTAGGGGAGACTTGTTGTGTAGGAAGGCCCACACCTTTTGTTAATTATTGAGGCATTGGTTTGTGAGGGTCCTGCCCTCCAGCTCTGAAAAGAGTGTGTATGCTCTGAGGTTAGGATTTGCTTTGGGGCCGTGGGAGAAGGTTCCTGTGTCAGGTGAGACTCTAGGTAGTCTTGCCTTCTAAGTCCTTGGGTGGGGCCTTTTGACTGAGTCCAAGTTTAATACAACAAATCCTTTTATTAAGAGGATTTATTCTGTGAAGTTTGGATTCAGTCAAAGGGTTCGTCTTAGGCTAAGACCTTACTATCTGCCTTGAAGTTGCATTATCCCATATAGATATATTGACTCACCTTAATTAGAATATGAGCACCTTGAAAGCAGGGATTGTCTTCTTTTTTTTTCTGTTTTGTATGTCTCATGCCAAGCCCCGTGTATGTGACACATTGTAAGCACCCAGTAGATGTTCCTTCATTCATTCATCCATTCCTATCAGATCCAGTTATTCATTAATTTTTAATATTTTAAGAGGTCAGTCAGGTGGCTCTGCGGTGCATAGAACAGTGGTCTGAAGTTAGTAAGACTTATCTTCCTGGGTTCAAATCTGGCCTGAGACACTTATTAGACTACGTAAGTCACTTAATCTTCTTTGCCTCAGTTTCCTCATCTGTAAAATGATCTGGAAAAGGAAATGGTAAATCACTCCAGTATTCCTGCCAAGAAAACTCCAAATGAAGGTCATGCAGAGTGGGCTACAACTTAATAGTGATGGAACACAATATTTTAAGAATTGATTATTTTTATGAGGATGGGTACTTCCTCCACCATCACAGTTTATTTACTCTCCATGTCTTAGTAAACAATTTCTTGAGTTGTTTAGGATTGGAAAAAAAAAAAATCATTCCCTGGTGGCCAACCCTCTGAGGAGGAGAGAACTCTCTGGACATGTCTAGATTCATCCTCAGATAAGCAATATGTAGCCGGTCTGACATTTGAGGTCTTTCTATCTTGGTTAGAACTGCCAAAGATTGTACTTTGTGGATCAGACTTTTGAGAACACAGGGCTGTCTCTGCATCATGGGAGGCAGCAGAGTAAAAGGTCATGAGTCTAGATTTTAAAAAGGGGAAGAATTTCTTTTGTAAGTGACTAGCCAAGGTTCCAAACTCATCAAACACCCGAGTTGTTTATGCATGGTATAGTGGAAAGAGCATTAGATTTAGAGTCAAAGGATCTGGTTTTGTATCTCAGCTCTGCCACCTGGGTCTTTGGGTCTCAGTTTCCTCATCTTTAAAATTAAAGTATGAAGGTGATGTCCAATGATCCTTCTAGCTCTAAATCCATTAAGATGAAATCATAGCTGCTCGTTTGTATGTTGCTTATTATCATGCTCAAGGTTCTGTTATGAATCTTTAATATTTTTTAAGAATCATCAGCCCAGGGACACAAAGATGTCCCCTTCACCAAGGACAAAATAGGGTAGTGGAGTGCTGCACAAAAGGGTCATTAAATTGGATGGTATAGTGGAAAGGAAGAAAGAAAGGAGAGAAGGAAGGAAGAGAAAGAAAGAAAGGAAAAAATAAAGAAAAAGAAAGAAAAGAAAAGAAAGGGAGAAAGGAAGGGAAAAGGAAGGAAAGAAGAAAAGGAAGTGAAATAAATAAGGAAGGGAGGAATGAAGGAAGAAAAAGAAAAAAGTGAAGGAAGAAAGGTAGGGATGACAGAAGTTGAATGAATTGAAAGGAAGAAAGAACAAAAAAAAAAGAAAAAAGAAGAAAAATGTGTTAAGCACCTATGCAAAAAATACTGTGTTAAAGGCTGGAAATACTAAGGATAGGGAAATACAAAATCAGAGATACAAATACAAAATTGAGACAGATCAGACTCTCAAGAAGCTTTTATTCTAATAGGGAAGAAGACACATATAAGGGGAATGGTGTTTTAAGAGAAGTGCTTTGGTTTGGCAGACATTTCAGCTTCCAGACTCCAAGCATTTTCACCAGGTGTTCCCCCATACCTAGAATTCTCTCCTCTCTCTGTTGACGTCTCTGGCTTCCTTCCCAACTTCAGCTAAACTGTTAAATTCATCACAAAGCCTTTTCCAATTTGCCTTAATCTTAGCTGACTCCCTTGATCCTCTCCTTTCTCTCTTACATGGAACAGGAGAGAAGAACTTCCATAATGATGTCCCTCAAATATTGGTCATATACCTCTCTCTGAACTCACTAAACTAGATTAAAATATGTGCCCATTGTATGAGTACATGTGGTATTCACTGATTGACATAATTACTGAAGTGCTCTCAAAATTGCATTTCTTTGCCCACAGTGGCCCAAGCCCATGCTCTGTCAGGTTGGATTCACCCTGGTGTCCAAACCAATCAATCAATTTAATGGACATTACTGTGTAATTAATGGTAGAACTAAGTATGATGAGGCAGTGTGGAGCAGAAAATTCTGCATGTTTGGTGCCTGTCCACGAGGAGCTTGCCTTCTAAAGAGAAGATGAAACATTACCCATAAAACACAAAGGCTGGCAGTGGAACCCCTGAGAAGCTGTTTCTGCTGGTTGCAGCCCAAGTATGTATGGAATATGACATAGTTGCCATTGTAATGTTATATACCTATCTCCTGCTTTGCATCAGGTGAGGAGGGTGAACGTTTTGTTCTCCTACAGAGAAAACCTGAGTTTAATGATCCTCATCCCTTGGTTCCTGAAGCTAAGAGGGAATTGAAAATGCAAATGAGACCAGAGAATCATTCTTCCTGAGCTGGGGAGAGTGCAACTCCAGGCAAGCGGCTTCCAAGCAGATCCATCCCATCAGTGAAGGAGGCCCCAGTCTGGGCAGTCTGGGAAGCTGATGCCTCTCCCCTAAACTGACTCATCTCACTTTAAAAGAGTAAAACGAGGTGGAAGAAGGCAAAGCAGATGAGTGGGGGTTTAAAGGAACCTAGAGGAGGTTCAGGTTTCTGGGGAGCTGAACGGGTGGGGGTGGGGGCCACACTACAAATGCTTAGAATCCTGACTCCTATTAAAAGAGGTCCTGGTCAATGATTGGTGGCTGCCACCCAAACCTTCCTGATAAGGGGGAAGGGGCATTAGTGGGACAGAGGGCTCTGAATATGTATGGCCCTGGTCTCTTTGTGTGGCTGATATCTAACTGGATATTTATTCTTCTAGATTTCACATTCTGACTAGGAGGAACAAAGGGCTGGCAAGAACTGCTCTCTGGCGCTTAATAATTTGAAGGAATTTACATTTCAATGCAGCCCTGTGCTACATTTCTCACACTCTCTCCCTCCCTTCCCTCCCAACTCCACCCCCCCACCCCCACCTCAGACTTTCCCCCACTGGAAAGAATAGGACACTATCCCTATTGGGAACTGGGGGGTGGAGCTGAAAAGAAGGGAAGAAAAAAATTCATAGATAGAGCATCCAAGGGAGGAGATTTATTGATATTCCACTTAGAATTTATTTCCTCTGAATGCTATTTATTTTATTTGTGTTTGTAAATCATACATTACCAAGTACAATGAAATCTCCTAAAACCCCCAGAAGGTTAGCTGGTCGTTCTCTCTGTGATCTGCAGGAGGGAGCAGAGGGAGAAAAGCCTTGCAAGAAGTGAGGGGGTGGGAGTGGCTGTGGGGGATGGAGGAAGGGGTGGGCTGTGAGCAAACATCTCCCAAGTCACAGGCACCAGGCAGCCTTGCTCAGTGTGTACAACTGTGACCTGCATAATTTCCTGGTTTCCCACTAATGTAGCTCCCACACACACACACCCTCCCTGTAGAGGGGATTCATTGTCAGGTAATTAACCATCAACAATACAGAGAATACCTCGCCAGGCAGGAGTGTGAAAACACATTTACACCTAATGGAAATGGGACTGGAGATTTTCTGTTTGAGTGACACATGAGGAACCTCGAAGTGACAAAGACAGAGTTAGCCCAGCGTTAAGATCCCAAGTACTCAAACTCTCCTCCAAATAATAGTTTATTTACCCCTTCCCCTACCTAAACCTCTTGTCTAATACATATGTATTTATGTATGAGTTCATGCAGTATGCATGTATATATGTATGCATGCATGTACATATTATGTGTGTGTAATGTGAATGTGTGTCAGTGGGTATTTATAATCAAACACAGTGGGTTGCCACATTGTGAATGGAGATCAGTGGGCCCCAGGGCTTTCAGGGATAGAGCAGTGAGCTTAGGAGACATTTACTTGTATCTAGAACTGGTTACAAGAGAGGCATGTTAAAGTAAGTGTTTTAGTTGTGATGTTAACCCAATGCTTTTCACCCCAAGTTAGGCTGTGGGCCCAAGTTAATGGGTCTTTCTGAATACTAGGGTGGTCTTCTACCAGTCCTTCTACTTGTTGCCTCTGTGGTTTCCAGCAAGTCTCCTCAACTCTGGAGGCCTGTTAGTGATCCTCATCTACAAAATTAAAAAAAAAGAAATAATTTGATTAGAGAAAGTTTTGGGTGGTAGATTCCCTTAGTCAGGAAGAGGTCCTTTAGGCCTTTATTATGCAGATTCAGAGAAATGAACCACCCAGATCAAGAAAGTTCCCATAGATCCCTTTATTTTCTGATATTTGCTGTTTCTGATAGAATTAGGAAGTTTCCTGTTGCCTTCTCTGAAACTCATGGTAGCAAGTGTTTGGATGTGAGTAGGGAAGACAGATGAGACTGCCACTAAAGCCTGGAATTCAGCAGTCTTAAAGACAGAGAGAAAATATCTTCTCACTCACATCTCTATTTCTAAAATACATGAACCATTCATTTATCCAACATGAATCTTCTAAATAAGGACAGTGAGGATAGGAGAATATATTAGTGGGAGGGAAGGTAGTCTGACTGAGTGCATTTTACCTTATAACATATTAACCGCTTGTCAAGAAAAATAATTAGTAGTTTGAAAAAAATCAGATCATGTTAAAAGAATATAAATTAGCCTACAGAAGAGAAGGATGACTCATTGCTGATGTTTAAAGTCAAGGACTTCAAACAAAATAAAAACTTAAAAAAATTAAGACATTTTAAATGGAAACCTTTCTGAAATGGATTACCTACCTCCTTATCTTCTTTAGTTAGGGTATACTCAACAAAGTTTAATTTTCTTTTGGTGACTTAGGATATTATCATTTTGAACATCAATTCTTACCTTGCCTAGCCATTAACTTGTTATTTTAAAAAGTATGCTGATAGCTATTTCAATATAATTTGCTCATAAGTCTGTGTATTTTTAAAGCATCTAAATGTATAATACTGAGAAGGGGTCTGTACACTTCACTTAACTGTCACAGGAGTCCAGGACACACTAACAAGGACATTAAGAACCCCTCTGTTAGGGGCTTGTGAGATATGTGGGCTGGTTAGTCCCCATACAAAATGGCAGCTGACTCCAATGCATCTTTATTTAGTCTGTCTTCAAGGTTATTTTTCTTGGTCATAGGATGTACTTCTAACTGTATCTTCCTCCCATCTTTTCCCACTCCCTTTTCAACCTAAGTTATAGTGGGAAAAGGGGAAAAACTTAAGGTTTCAGTTGTTTATAGCTGCTAGCACAATGCTTGGTACCTAGTAGGTGCTCAAGGATGAAGAGAATAATCCAGATTGCATTGGAGGAATTACATTATACTTTCATCAGTCTTAAACTGTTCTTTGACACAAAACCACATCTCATTAGCACCAATACTCTTCCAGTTAGGCTGCATGATAGTATATCATGGAGCAATACAGTCTTTGAAAGATCAAAGTTTCAGATGGCCCAAGGGGTAATGGAGAAACATGGAGTGGACATGATAATGTAGGTTGCTGCATATGACCAACCATAACTTAGGCATAAGAAGTAGCACAAAGGTTAGCAGGAAATAAATAATTGGAATGGAAGCAAGGCAGTCATTTAATGAGAGTGAAAACAGGTGGACATGTTAAGTCAGAACTGGTACATATAGAATGTTTAAAGATCTCAAAGGAAACCAGCAGCATGGTTTAGAGGAAAGAGACTTTTATTTGCAATCTGAGAACTTTGGTTTGAACCCTGACTTTGCCACTTATAGCTTAGGACATTAGACAAGTTACTTAAACTCTCATGGTCTCTGTTTTCCCATTTGTGAAAGGAAGATGTGGGACTCCATGTTTTTCAAGGTCCCTTCCAACTCAACATCTATGATCATGAAAAAATTTTTAGAATGACATGAATGAGAACTACACAGGCATTGATGGGGCAAGATCAATATTGCTGGATGAAGTGTCCATGGCCAGATCATTGAAGTGGATCATGCAAATATCTCCTCTTGCTTCTTACCTTTGGAATTTTCACTATACATTAACACAAGCACAGAGGAAATTAGAGGAGAATATAACTTTATTGCATTTTGCTTCTTGTTAGCAGCTGTGATACAATATGGGTTTTTTGGAAAGGAGATTGAAAAGATGATGAAAATGTTTCTTTGGATTATCTAAAAACTAATTTTTTTCTTCTTGCTTAACACATTTATAAGTAGATATTTCATATTTGTCACTTTTTTCCTGGACCTGTGATTCCATACTTTTAGTGAGCTTTTAGCTCACCAAAAAGTCGTATTTTTTTCTCGAAAAAAAGGTTAAGATGCAACACACTTGTTTTTCTCAGCCACCTATGCTGAACAAAGGCTATCCACTGGGCCTAAATAACAGTGAAAGGCATTGCTATTCATGGGCATCATGACTTGGAGGCTGTAATCTCTTCATGAAGTCCATAAAGCAGTTCTGGTTAATTAACAAGATAGAGAAAAGAGGATCAATAGGAACAAAGTCAAGACCTTAGTAGAAAATTGTTGAAAAATCAAACTGAGGTTGAAGCCAAGTAGTGAAGGCCAGTTCTAATTCACAGAGGGGATCTTGCTAGATCAGATTGAGTTTCCTTAGAACTTATAGAGCAATATAATAGCCCAAACCTAACCCTAGGTGGTGCAATGAATGGAGTGCTGGGCCTGGAGTCAGGAAGACCTGAGTTCAAATTCAGCCTTAGATGTTAAATAGCTGTCTGACCCAGGGCAAGTCACTTTGCCTCAGTTTCCCCATCTGTAAAATGAACTGAAGGAAATGACAAAGCCCTCCAGTAATTTTGCCAAGAAAACCCCAAATGGGGTCATGAAGAGTTGGACACAACTGAAAAAACTTAAAGAAAAAATCCTACTCCTCAACCTTACTTGAAGATTTCCAGCTCACCCACATCTTCCACTGTTATATTGTGAGTGTTTGTAACGACACAGCCATGGTACATATACCTGTGGCTTTCAAAGACCAAGGCCAAATGAATTGTGAAGTGGAACATGGCAAATGCTTATGGTATTTTCCAAACCCTCCCCTGACCTGAGATTAAATAGCACTCTCTACTGAAATAATCAGACACATTATTACCAGCTATTTTCTTCACATGGTTGTGGAATGGTTGCAGAGTTTGATGATAGAGCAGACTGGAACCTATCCAGCAGAACATAAGCCTTTGGAGCATCCACCACAACCTGACTTGCTAGGAAAATGGTCAATGGAAGTATAGCCCCAACTGATCAACTATCTTTTCTGAACCATTCACTATAACATAGCTATAAGGTTAACTAACTATTTAAATGCCTATAGCGAATACTGATAAGTGGGCTGCAGAATATTAAGAAGAATAATATCTTGTTTTCTCTTTGGGGACATTCCTTGGGAGAGTTGCCTATTTTGGGGCTAAAGAACACACTGGTGAGGTTGAAGGAGACTCGTGCAGTGAGAGCAGTCATTGGCAGGTACAGGAATCATAGGCAGCTCCACTAGCATATGGGAAATGGTACTTAAATACTACACAGTCTCATCAACACAGGGTGCCTGGCAAACTAGGACTGGTTCAGTTTGGTTTAGATAATATCATCAAAGCCAACATTTTGAAGGTAAAAGTTTAACTCAAAGCAAATCAGATAACTGTACAACTATCAAATGGACATACAAAGCTCAGCCAGACTCTCTGGATCTTTCATGCCAAACAGCTTATGCTCAAAGGTTTGTGACAGTACTTTTATCTATTTTTTTTTCTGTTCTTACTATTGCCACACTGATTCAGGTCCTTATTAGAACAACAATTCTATGTTTAGATTATTCTAATTTTCTTCTGGCTGGTCTCCGAGTCCAGTATCTCTTTCACCTCTGACACATACTACCTAATCTAGATAGATCTTTTCCCTCTAAATCATTCCTTTTACTACATATTTCTCCTGTTCAAGAACCATCAATGGCCCCTCATTATTTGTGGTTCCAGCTTTTGGGAGAATGGCCCCAATTTAAATGTTGAAAATTTCAGTAACTATCCTATGATAGTAATTGTAGCATCAATAGCCATGAAAAAAAAGATAGAAAAAGTTACTATGAATGCTACATCAGTGCTTTCAAATGATTTGTCCATTATGAAACACAATACCTATCTATACTTGAAAAGTAGTGATACATTTGTATAGGAGACTTGTTCCGTCTTTAGAAGATATGTTTGCTGCAGGGCTGGTGCAATACTAGCAAAACTATTGCATTATTGATCATATCAACAACCAAACTAAGAAAAACCACATGATTATCTCAATAGAGGCAGGAAAAGCTTTTGACATAAGACAACAGCCATTTCTATTGAAAACATTGGAGAGCACAGGAATAAATGGAACTTTCCATAAAATAAAAAGCAGTATCTACCTAAAACTATCAGCAAGCATTACATGCAATGGGGATAAGCTAGATGCATTTCCAATAAGATCACAGGTGAAAAAAGGATGTCCATTATCACCACTCTTATTCAATTTGGTACTAGAAATGTTAGCCATAGGATTAAGAGAAGAAAAAGAAGCTGAAGGAATTAGAACTGGCAAAGAAGAAACTAAATTATCATTCTTTGCGGATGATATGATGATATATTTAGAGAATCTCAGAGAATCAAGTAAAAAAACTACTTGAAATAATAAACAACTTTGGCAAAGTTGCATGTTATAAAATAAACCCACATAAAACATCTGCATTTCTATATATTACCAACAAAGCCCAACAGCAAGATAATTTTTTTAGAGCTAGAAAAAATAATATCAAAATTAATCTGGAAGACCAAAAGGTCTAGAATATCAAGGGAACTAATGAAAAGAAATGCTAGGGAAGGTAGCCTAGCCCTACCAGATCTCAAATTGTATTATAAAGCAGCAATTATCAAAACCACTTGGTACTAGCTAAGAAACAGAGGGGTAGACCAGCGGAGTATGTTAAATACTCAATACTCAAGACAGTACTCAATGAATATAGCAATCTACTGTTTGATAAACCAAAGATCCCAGCTTCTGGGATAAGAATTGACAAAAATTGCTGGGAGAACTAGATAACAGTGTGGCGGAAACTGGGCATAGACCAATGTCTGACACAGCACACAAGAATAAAGTCCAAATGGGTAAACGATCTAGGTATAAAGATTGATGCTATGGACAAATTGGTAGAGTGAAGTATAGTGTATTTATCAGATTTATGGAGAAGGGAAGAATTTTTGACTAAAGAAGAGACAGAAAGCATTATGAAGTACAAGATGGGTATTTTGATTACATTAAATTGAAAAGTTTTTGTACAACCAAACCCAATGCAACCAAGATTCAGATGGATATAGAAACCTGGGAAAGAATTTCTGCATCTAGTGTCTGTGGTGAAGGCCTCATTTCTAAAATATATAGAGAACTGAGTTGAATAGACAAAAATACAAGTCATTCCCCAATTGATAACTGTTCAAAGGATATGAACAGGCAGTTTTTAGAGGAAGAAATTAAAGCTATCTATAGTCATATGAAAAAAATGCTCTAAATCACTATTGATTAGAGAGATGGAAATCAAAACAACTCTGAGGTACCACATCACACCTATCAGATTGGCTAACATGACAAAACAGGAAGATGATAAATGTTGGAGAAGAAGTGGGAGAGTTGGAACACTAATTCATTGTTGGTGGAGCTGTGAGCTGATCCAACCATTCTGGAGAGCAATTTGGAATTATTCCAAAAGTGCTACAAAAATGTGCATACCCTTTGAACCAGCAATACTACTTCTAGGACTGCATCCCCAAGAGATCATAAAAATGAGAAAGGGTCCCATATGTACAAAAATATTTATAGCAGCTCTCTTTGAGGTGGCCAGAAACTGGAAATCAAGGTGTTGCCTATCAATTGGAGAATGGCTAAATAAATTGTGGTATATGAATGTAATGGCATACTATTGTGCTATAAGGAATGATGAACAGGAAGACTTCAGAGAGGCTTGGAAAGACTTATATGAACTGATGCTGAGTGGAAGGAGCAAAACCAGGAGAACCTTGTACACAACAACAACCACACTGTGCGAGGAATTTTTCTCATAGGCTTAGTACTTCATTGCAATGCAAGAACTTAAAAAAATTCCCAATGGACTCTTGAGGCAAAATGCCTTCCACATCCAGAGAAAGAACTATGGAATTTGATCGCAGAATGGAAGCAGACCATCTTTTTTTTTTGTATTATGTTTTGTTTTGATTTGTTTTTATGATTTTTCCCATTCATTTTAGTTCTTTTATGCAACATGACTAAGATGAAAATGTATTTAATTGGAATGTATGTGTGAAACCTATATAAAATTGTATGTTGTCTCAGGGAGAGAGTGGGGAGGGAGGGGGAAAAAGGGGAAGGAGAAGGGAAAAGGGGAAGGAAGGGGGAAAAATCTAAGATATATGGAAGTGATTTTAGAACACTGAAAACAAAATAATTCAATTAAAAAAGAAATCTAAAAAAAAGAAGATATGTTTGCTTATTTTAATATATTGAGTCACACTTAATATCTTATTGGAGATAAATATTAAAATGACAATGATTAGTAAGTCTGTAATTCCTCAGATTCTTTTAATATTTCCATGATCTCTCTAGGATTGGGAATCATGGATCTTTAAGATAAAGTCTAAACTCAAACGGGCACTTAAGCTCACCTTATGTTTCCAGCCAATCTCTAACTAACTATTCTCTTTATATATACCCCTTATTCCAGTCAGCCTGGTCTGGTCAAATCTTCTCCAGATCTGCCATATCCATTGTTTACTCTCTCTAACCACCCCCACCATTTTGTAATGACCTTTCCCCTACTAAGTATTCCCCATTTTTCAAGCCCAGTTATACTCTCCTCCTTTTCCTGACAAACCTAGCCTGAACAGAGTATTTTCTCTCCCTTGAAATCTTTTGTTATCATTTCTACTGCTCATTTGAAACCCCATACTGCTTTATGACACTCAGCCAGTCATTCATCAAACATCAATTAATCATTCATTAAGTACAATGCATCTTTCTTGAGCATGTAAGATAATGGAAAATTCACTAGTTTTGCAGTTCAGAGTCCAAATTCTGATTCTAATGCCTGCAAATTGAGTGACCTTGGACAAATCATTTAATTTTCCTAAACTTCAGTTTTCTCATCAGTGAAATGGCTATAAGAATGATTGCACCTTTCCTTATAAGTCATAAAATGCATGTTAAGTGTTTTAAATATCTTTTTATTGATGCCTTTTTTTCTTGTTTTTAATACAGTCATTTGCCATCCATGCAAAGACTGAATCTTTCCTTGTGACTGACAGAATAAAATGTAAAAATCTTATACAAAAATTTGTCTGACAATGTATATGATATTCTGTTCTAACAGATCCTCATTTCTCTGTTTTGACTGGGGAAGTATATTTTCCTATCTCCTTTTCATGACTTTGATGTGTCTTTTTTCAAATCAATCAGAGTTTAACTTCCTTTTGGTGACCTTTTTTATTTATACTGTTGTTATTTTGATGTTCTATTGATTCTGCTAATGATTTAGCTTCATATTAGTTTGTACAACTCTTCACAAATTTCTTTGAATTCCTTACATTCATCATTCCTTACTATATAATAATAATTCATTTCCAGAACAATATGATTGTGAATCATCTTTATTGATATATTTTTATTTGAAGTGTAGTCTAGCTTAGCCAATAAAGGTTCAGCCTTGAAATCAGGAAAACATGGTTCAGATTCCACCTCTGATGTGTGAACTATATGATCATGAACAGTCATCTTACCTCTCAGGTGACTGCTTAGGTCACATTCTAAGACTGTAGTCATCCCCTGACATTCACAGGGGTAAAATGGTCAATGAACAAAACCACAAATAACTCTGGGCATCACTCCAAACTTTCATTTTTTAATAATTCTGATATATTTTATAAAACACCACACTTCACCAATAAAATTATGTCTTCTACGCAAGACATTAGTATCTTGTACACTACACAGAATCATCACAGCTGCCAGTGCTTCATGGATTTCCTTTTCCTATGAAAAGTCCAAGATACAAGATAACTACAGCAGAAAACCAGACAGAGTCTGGATGCAAGAGAGACAAAGAAAAGGAGTGCCATAGAGAATGCCTAACACAGAGTTCTTTAGAGTACTGGAACTTTTAACGAAATGTAACTGTTTTTTAATATTATGTAAATATACTTTTTGTGGTAATTGATAAAATAATTAATATTATACAGAATTTATGACTTACTAAATTTTTAAAGTTTTTTTTTTTACATATGTGTGTCATCTGTTGTTTTCCACAGTATATGGCAAATCTCCCAAAGTTGCCATTTAATTTTCGATGGCTAACCCACAAATAAACAGAATCATGAATGTGAAACACTTCAATGTCAAAGTCTGACCGCATAAGTTACAAACTAATTTTCTATTGCATCTCTGGAGGGAGCTTCCAAATCAATGATATCATAGACCTGTCTCTCTGCCTTTTTTCCACCCCTCTTCCACACCAATGCTGCCATTTAATCTTTTTGGTTTGATTTAAAATATAAGCATCACTTTTCTAGTAAGGAAGAGTGAGGAAGAAAAATTTATCTAAGGTATTGGTCCTCAAGGAGCTTATAGTCTGGTAGGGGGTATGTGATACATAATGATAACTCTAATATTTCAAGAATCTGTAGTTTTCTCATTGCAGATACTCGCAACATTGATTCATCTTGTAGCCCCTCAAAGTGTTAGTAGACCATCTTCTTAAGTTACCTCTTTAAACTTAGACTGATTTCAAGATAGATAAACTGTCTGTCATTTCTAGGGTTTTAATCGAAAGCTTTCCAGATTGTACTTGGCTGCTGTAGCCCTTGAGAACCCAGGTTTACCTCCATACCACTATCAAGCATTAAAGTCAGTTTTTATTGGAGTGACAAAAATAGTTATCATATGGGGAAAAAAATAGGTGCATGTCACATCTCCTTACCTAGACTAATACATTCCTTGAGGGCAGGGATCATCAATAATATTCCTCTAGGTGATATATGTGCACATAGGAGATGCTCAACCATATTTGTTGCATGATGGATGAACTAGCTCTTCTTGATGACTCTGATAAACTGAATAATTGCTCTCCCATCCACATCACTTTTCAGTGTGGACATCTTCCATTTCTGGTTTATTCCCCAAGTTCCAGAACTTTACCAGTAAAAGCCCAATACTGGACCCAAAGAGACAGATCACTAGTAACCCTGATAAACTTAAAATGGTACCAGTCCTGACTGTTTATCTCCACTTACAAGTCTAAGTATGTGGTGGTGGTGGTGGTAATAATGGTAGTAGGGGGAAGGAATGAGAGTGACGGTCTACAATTTGTACAGACTATATCGCTTTATACTTCTAAGGCATGTCAGTAGCCTCAACCACTCAGTATCTGACAATACCCACATGCTCTACCTAAGGATTTCTAAATAGCCACATAGCCATCTCAAGGTTAACTTGGCAAAATGCCACTTCCAGTTCTGGGACTGCATTGGTTTTGACTTTGCTGAAGAGCAGATTAATTAAAACAACAACAAAAACAAAAACAAGGAGATGATCATAAGTTTTATTTTAATCCCAAATTTCCAGAAACAACAACACCCTGACAACATCCCGTGTCCCGTCACATCCCATTTTTACAGTATAGCTGTGGGGTGTGTGATCCATAGCCAGAAATAAAACAGGACTGGAATAGTCAACCATCTGTCTGGAAAACACACGTTGTCCCAGATGGTACTTCCTTTCTGGCTTTCTGGTAACAATCTCCTCTGTCCAACGAAATGAGGCAGAAATTGCCCAGTAAACCAGTGGGGTAATGTAACCCCCAAACTCACCATTGGCGTTTTCCCGGGATCTTCTAACAACTCCAGATTCTGTTCATACTATATTATATTGTACTTGCTGTACTTTCCCATAATTATTCTTTCATCTTTGTGCTTCCATATAAGGTTAAGAGCTCCTTGAAGGCAGGGACTAAGTCTTTTTTTTTTTCTGATACTCATCCCCTCTTTTGTACTTTGTTCAATCAGCATGTGGTAGCATTACAATTTACTCCCTAGCCCTATGGACAGAGCCATTTCTGTACCAACATTCTGTAAACTGCCTGAAATTACATTTTATGGACTCTCAAATATTTGAAGAACTCCACCTTGAACTAGGAAATGTTGTTTTTAAATTCTGAGATCAGGTAAAAGAATGAGAGCTAGAGGCTGTGGTGTTGAGATTTAAGCACTGGGTTTAGGGATCAGGAGACAAGCATTCCAGTAGCAGCTATGTGACTGGGAATAAGTGTCAACTGCTCTAAATCTCAGTCTAAAAATTAAGAACTTGGACCAGATGTTCTGTTGCTAGTATCCATTCCAGTTCTGGAATCAGTTCTACAGTTTGAATAATGATGCAGGGCTGGATTCTTAATTATTTTTGGTTTTCAAGATTTAATCACAGAATTAAAGAACATAGCAACTTTAAAGTTCTGAAATTTACTAAAAGTATGAGCAGTAACCATGGGAGCTACTGATTGGCTTAAAGTATAACAAATTGGACAGAAGAGGGAAGACAACCGATGTTGGGAAAAAGGAAAGAAAAGAATAGAGGAAAAGAAAAAAAGAGGTGTAAACAGTACAAAGGGGCTCCTTATTGACAAAAATATAACATTAATTTCAACATTTCAATTACCTTCTCAAGAACTTACATGTGATTCGGAGTAATAGAATATAGTACGACCACTTAAGGCCCTAGGCGCTAAGACTTTAGGGCATCTTTCTTCACATATGTCAAAGTTATGAATTTCTCTTCCTCCTTGACCTATGAGTATCTCTAAGAAGTGCCAACTATATGCCCTATGTCTTTCCTAGATAGTTTGGGAAATAGTCCTAGGTAATTTGAATAGCCTAAAATAATTGTCTTGAGGGAGTGTGGGGCAACAGAATGCTCATCGGATCATAAAGTCGCCTAGGCATGGCATGTAGCATGGTGCCCATACATACCTTTTTTTTCTCACTTTGGGCTGACATTTTTACCCTTAATCTGTACTTACATGGTTGTTTTCTTTCTTTTCCTATAGCAGTAGTTTTGGAGAGAAGTGCAGGTGGCTATACGTGCAGTAGCATTGCTATTTATCATACTCTCAAGATTACCCTTGTGTGTGTTTCGAGATACTTTTACTCCTTGGTACTATAGTTCCTAAGCCCCCACTAGTGTGTTTCCTATTTGTACAAAATCAGTCATAATGACCCTATTGACTTAAACATGAAATATCTATGAAACTATAAGGAAAAGCCATAAGTAATTTGTTTAAAAAATAAAAATAAGTAATTTTCTCAGTAGATGACAAAAGCAGGAATAATAATTAAATGATCATAATTCACCCATAAACTTGTATCACATTCTTCTACCAATGCACATAGTGCACAGAGTCCATACATCCTTATGGAAAGCTGATAGTGAGACACATGAGTAGGAAAACCTGTGCCTGGAGTAGCTCATGACTCTGTAGTATAGGTCTACGTCCTTGATCTTTTAAGTAACAATGTGCCCCACGTATCATCAACCAAGCAAAACCACTTGTTTGCTAACTTCTCCCCTTATGGTTTTACAGCTTTCCTGCTGGTCAAAGCTTCCCCTCTACTTCTCTTATCAGGCTCGTATCAGGCTCTTTTAGCATTTAGTCATCCTTTGGCAGAGCACTGAGAAAGTATGATGTTCTTTCAGCAAAAGTATATCATTGTAGCTGTGTTCCTGTTCCACAAAAGAAGCTCCAAAGCTCATCATTTCCCCTCTCCTTCTGCCTCTTTTAAGCTGTAGAGGATAGTAAAGGTCAACAGAGGTACCCTTAAGAGGTTTTTTCTCTCTCAGGTTGTGGGTGGTGTTAGGGAGCAATTCTGAGAAACCCAGACAGCTCTTCATTAAAACACTTCATCTTTTCCCAATCCAACTCCAGTAGGTATAACACTCCTCTTGCTTGTAAACTAGGCTCTGCTTCTGTCAGCTTTTATCTTCTGTAAGCAGACTTTCTCATCATCTTCTGTGTCTTCTGTCCCTGACTTCTTCTGATCTCTCCTGTATTCAGCTTCTCTCTTCAAGAGTCACTAATGCTGCAACTCAGGAGTTTTGTGTTGTCACTGATTTCTTTTTTCCTTCCTTCCTTCCTTCCTTCCTTCCTTCCTTCCTTCCTTCCTTCCTTCCTTCCTTCCTTCCTTCCCTTCATTTTCTCTCTCTTCCATGGACTCAATTTCACTGCTCATCTTCACAGAAGTTTTGACCTGCTTCACCTCTGACCTGGATCAATTCTCTCCTCCTTAAGCAGTCTGGTGGTTCTCAGTTCTTGGCAACTACCTATATTGGTGACAGACTTAGTTAAGACACTATACTAGCTTTGCTGGCTACGTTTCAGAACTCCCAAGTTCAAGTAATCCATCAACCTCAAATTTACTCAAAAGAATCTACCTTTCTGACAGGCATGATCCTAGCAGGACTGATATAATCATTCCATAGTTCCTAAATAGTTATTGATTTATAGTTTCCCAATTATAAGATTCAAGACCTTGAAAACAGTCCTAAGAAATGTGCTGATTTACCATATCTCACAGTCATCCCCACCTTCAGTCATGACTTTTGTTCTCAAGAGAGAATTTTCTCTCTTTGGTCTGTCTTTCCTCAAGCATTTTTATCTTACAGGCTATGTTTTTTCTCAAGTTGATTTTTATCAGTGTTGCACACACACGCGCACACACACACACACACACACACACACACACAGAGAAATATTCTTTTTCTGCCTCCTTCAGAAACCCAAATGTCCTCATAACATACCCTTAAAATAGGCACATAGGATTCTAGATTAAGAACTAAAAGGATGACTGAGGAGAATGAAGAGGAGAAATTCAATGGGAAGTTCTGTCAAAATCGCCTCATTTTACAAATAAGGAAATTGAGTCCCAGAAAGTTTACATCAGTTGTCCAAGGTTATACATGAAGTAAATGACAAAATAGCTCTTGAATGTGGATCATCCCACTCCAAATACACTGCTATCTCCATACTGGACCAATCCCAATCCATTTTAGCATAATTTTCCCCACAAACTCTTCTCTTCCATCAGGCAAATCTCTCCACTGTTTTCTCCACATGCCAGACTAATTCACATCTCTGTGTCTTTGTTTTTATCATTTCCCCTGACTGAAATCCCCTCTTCCTTCCTCTGCTCATTTAAGCCATTTTCTTCCTTAAAAGGCCAATCAATCGATGTTCCCCTTTCTAGATATTTCAACCCAAGTGAGCTCCTCCCTTCTCTTAATATCTTTAATAGCCATACACAGTGCGACGTGATTGAGTATTCAATTGTTTTGAATAACTTCATGTCTTGATAGTTTCCTTCTCAGCAAGTCTGTAAGCTACTTGAAGACAGAGACCATTGCTTGCTTACAGGATCCTATATAGAATCATAGATGGAAGGGACCTCATAGATCATTTAGGCCAATCACTGTATTTGACAGAGAAGAAAGCCAAGGTGCAGAGAGCACCTTCTCTGCCTTTCCAGATTGATTTCACATTATCCTACTTCCCTATGCCATTTCCCTCTCCTCCAATCATGCAAATTACTCTGTGTTCCAGTAAAACTGGTTTCCTTACTGTTCTCCAAGCATGACTTTCACTTCCATGCCTCTGAATGGGCTGCCCCCCATTTCCAGAATGTTCTTCCCCATCTCTTCCAATTCTTAGATTTCTTACCTCCATCTTCCTTTGCAGGGAGTGGGGACCTATTTAATTTTTGTCCTTGTATTACATATGCCTACCATAGAGTTGGGGCTTAATAACTGTTTGTTGAATTGAACTGGATTGCAAGGTTGCTTGAATTATCCCATACATCTCTGTATGGACCTTAAACATTACTCTTAGCCCTAATTCGGAATCACTAATGTGGTTGTGATAAATTCTCCTACTATGACTTTTCCAAAGCTGGTGGTGAAGGGATTGTTTATATGCCTGTGTTTGCTCCTATGCCTAGTTTGGACACCTAGGAGTTACCTTTGATTGGAATGCTGGAGTCGAGGTTTTCTGAACCTCCATCTCTGGCTTTCCTAAACCATACCTACACTATTCTGCAGCTCTGCCCCAGGATCTCATCTTCTAGTTTCTAAAAGCAAAGCTGCCAGCCAACAATCAACACCTCATTTCTTGGCAGGGACCTGAATCAACAAGGGGACCAATTATTCAATGTTCCTTCAGTCTGGGAGACATGGGGTAGCATGGAGGTTACCATCTCACTTAAAAGAAAGTACTAAACAAACAGCAGTTCATTGGTCTTGGCTAATTAATGACACCCTCATTTTCCAGAGATTGAGTTAGACCTAGACCTGAATTTGATGATTTTCTTGTCACAATTACAACCTATGTGTATTCCTGCCTTCCCAAACAGGCTGCACTCATCTATCACCATAAGAGTGAAGATGTTTATCACAGTGGATGCAAAGTTCCACTTGTCTTGTCAGAACAAGACTTAAGATTTCCCTCTTGGTCTACCCTCATGAAGCTCTGTAGCCTCAGGCCTTCAGGAAGAGATCCATGTGCTAATGTTATTCTTCTTATGGCCCTAGAAGCTTTCCTGGCACTATTCCCACATTCCTTCCCATTCACAAGTCATTGAAAGAAAAATCCTTCAGTGACTCCTCATGGTTTAATGGATGAGGTTCAAATGAGCCTAGTCTTCATTTGACTTGCCAAATTTATTTCCTGTTACTTCCCACAATTATACAGCACCCAGTCTACAGTTATTCCTCCTTTCTTGGAAATTCAGCTAATATATTAACTTCTTTTTCGCCCCAGGTAAGTTTTTTTTTGTTAGTCATATTTTTACATGTATAGATTTTATCTCTTCATTTACTAAGAAGTACTGGAGATTCAAGGAAGACATGATTTTTGCCCTCAAGGAAGTTACAGTTAGAGGTAGGGATTATGCTTCTTGCCCATTCATTGCTTCAGTTCAACCCTCGGATGCTCGATAAAATAGTCCTCGATTACATGAAGCAATGAGTTTTTGAGAATTGGGAGAGGATCATGTATCTAAAAGATATTTCTTTTTCAGAGATGAAAATTCCTTGGTAAAAGGCATGAAATACAGGACTGAGAAGCTGGAATGAGGGTCATTTGTAAACAAATCTAGGAGTAATTGTCAGAACAAGGTAAGGACAACAGAAGAAAACAGCAAAGAGATTTCCAGTTACATTCATGCACAAACGGGTTCTAGAAACCAAACAGGGAAAACTTTCAGGAAGCCAGGTTCCTAGGGGGACTATCCAGCAGGCAGCACCTCCTCCAATGCCATTCCATCAGAAAAGGGTAATGCATTGCTTGCTCTCTGGTGTGTCCTGACTCTGACTACTCCCTTGTACTGCAGAGTTGAGGTGGGGTGAGAATACTCTATCCCATTCTGAAATGTTTCTTCTAAGATTACTGTAAATCTGCTGAACTTGTTGTTCAGTTGTGCCCAACTCTTCATGACTCCATTTGGGGGGTTTTCTTGGCAAAGATGCTGGAGTGGTATGCCATTTCCTTCTTTAGCTCATTTTACAGATGAGGAAACTGAGGCACACAGGGTTAAGTGATTTGCCCAGGATTGCACAGCTAATAAGTGTCTGAGGTCAGATTTGAACTCAGGAATATGAGTCTTCCTGACTCCAGGCCCAGCATTCTGCCCCACCCAGCTGCCCCACCCAGTCTTTGACTCCTCCATTAACACTGAAAGTCACACAGGCAGTTGCCCAGCCAGCTTCTCAGGTCAAACAGATGACGTCAGTTATACCCTCTTAAATGGTAGTCCCAGAAAAGAGAAGACATCGCAACATAGTGTGGTAGAAAGAGATCCATTTAGAGTTATAAGTTTAGAGCTGGTGAGGACCATAGGGATCACCATTCAAAGTTGAGGATACTGAGACCTGAAGAGGTGATCTGTTTATACAGCTAATCAATGTTGGCAGTGGGCTTTGGAACCTGCTCCTCTGAATTCAAATGCAGTGATTATTCTACTAAGCCATGAGTCAGAGGGCTTGAGGTCAAGTCTCATTTGTGATATTGACTGGCTGTGTGACCTTGAGCAAGTTCCTTCACCCTGTTAGGTCTCAGTGTCTTTATCTGTAAAGCTGCAAAAATAATCCTTGGATTATATACCTGATAGGGCTATGGTGAGAACCTGTCAGGGCTTTGTAAGCTGTAAAATTCATTGGTAAGTGTGAATTCTTGCTTTCATTATTTTTATGGGCTTTTCTGGGACGATCTTTCTTCCCTGAGGCTTTCATGAGAGATCTTGCTTTCTCTTAAGGCATGAGATCTCTCTCTTTTGGAGTTGTTAGGGTTCTTGAAATGGTATGATTATATTAATACCAGGGTAATACCTGGATGCGAAGATTGCATTCTGAGCTGGAAAGGGGACTGCTTAAACATAAAGCCAGTTAGTGCAAAGCAAGGGCCTTGGGTGGTTTCTCGTCCCCTCTGTCTCAGTACTGGCTTCTCTATGTCCCCTCTGGTCTCAGGGGAGCTCAGTGAGTGACAGTTTGGGGAAGAGAGCACAGCTCCCCATGTGTGCATTGTCAGGGAATGATAGAGATGGAGGGAGATGTTAGAGATCATTTCAAAGGTAGGTTGATTCACAGGGTAGACATCTTCGTAAAAGTG
The DNA here is from genome assembly GCA_028658325.1 of Potorous gilbertii. Classification (NCBI taxonomy): domain Eukaryota; kingdom Metazoa; phylum Chordata; class Mammalia; order Diprotodontia; family Potoroidae; genus Potorous; species Potorous gilbertii. The sequence continues at coordinate 646,314,204 of CM053770.1, read as the reverse complement.
AGTTCTTGTGATAATTATATTTAAGTGTGTGTGTGTGTGTGTGTATGTGTGTTTGTCTAGAGAGTACAGTGGATAGAGGGCCAGATAGATTCATTATTTGAATCATTTGAACTCAGACCATCTGAGTTTAAATTCTTTCTCAGACACTAGTTGTATAACATTTGGTGAGTCTCTTTATTTCTGTCAGCATCAGTTTTCTCATCTATAAAATGGTCGTATAAATAGCACCTACCTTACAGGATTGTGATGAGGATCAAATGAGATAATTTTGTTAAAAAATATTCTAGCTATTTTCTATCTCAATATGGCTATTTAAATGTCTCTGAATGCACATCTCTATCTATAATTCTATATGTGTATGTGTATATGTGGAAGGTGTGTGTGTATGTGGTATGTCTCTCTGTGTGTATGTGTGTGTGTGTGTGAGAGAGAGAGAGAGAAGAGAAGAAAAGAGAAGAGAAGAGGAGAGGAGAGGAGAGGGGAGGGGAAGGGAGGGGAGAGGAGAGAAGAGGAGAGGAAAGGAGAGCAGAGGAGAGGAGAAGAGGGGAGGGGAGAGGAGAGAAGAGGAGAGGAAAGGAGAGCAGAGGAGAGGAGAAGAGAGGAGAGGAGAAGAGAGGAGAGAGGAGGGGAGGGGAGGGGAGAGGAGAGGAGCGGAGAGGACAGGACAGGACAGGAGAGGAGAGGACAGGAGAGAGAGAGTGACAGACAGATAAGATAGACACAGACATAGAAACAGAAAGATAGAGAGAGGAGAGATCCAGAGGAAAAAAGATAGGGACAGAGGGGAGAGAGGGGAAAGAGTGTGTGTGTGTTTGTGTGTGTGTGTGTGTGTGTGTGTGTGTGAGACAGAGAGAGAGAGAGAGAGAGACAGAGTCAGAGACTGACAGAGACACTGAGACAGACTCAGAGAAAGACACACAGAGATAGACACAGGCAGACGGAGATAAACAAAGAGGAGAGATCCAGAGAAATGGGGAGGGTGAGGCAGGGCAGGTTAGGTAAAGAGTTTAAGAGATGATAGAGAAGTCAAGTCCATTGGGTTCTAATCCTGCCTCTGACTCATACTGACCATCTGCCCACCTCCAGACAGCTCTCTAAAGACTAGATTGAGGAGAATTTGCATTGGTGTAGGAAATTCCTGATAGGAATTCCTGACATTATTGAAATGACATATCTCATCCCCATCTCCCATGCATGGTGTCTCTGCACCCACAGACACAAACACACACAGAACAATGCCACATTGCGTTTGTCACTGAACTCGAAGCTCACAAAGGTATTTGAACAGGAGGATGTTGGTGGAGTAGGATAAGCAGAAGAAAAGAGGATCCTTTCAAAAGAGCCTCCTAAGTATTTAAAAAATAAAAAAAGCAGCTTTGGTAGAAGGGGCCCCACCAGGCATATGTCTTCTTGCACTACGGGCTAGTCCAAGTCTGTCATGCAGCATGGCATCTTGGGACTTCCTCATTCAAGGGGAGAGCAATCCCAGCCACCATCTGCTCGCCAGGTGTTGCCCTTGGGACGCCGTTGGGAGGCTTGTCAGGCTAAGTCTGGGGGAGACCCTGGGATCAAGGACCATCACTAGAATCTCTTAGTCCTTTGATGAAGGTTCACCCACCGATAAGGAAAGCTGGTGGGAATCAGAAAATGTAGCCAGGAAAAGATCAAGGCCCGCATTAAGGAGAAAAAAAAAAGTGTCAGTCACTCTGATAGGAAAATGGATTTTCTTGTTTCATTGCCCAAGCACGCACGCACGTACTCAAAAGCCTGCCACGTTTCAAAGCAGCCTTCAATGCCCTGGTGTTTGCTTGGAGGGAGAGAGATCTAAAGCCTCTCAGAAGGTGGCAGGTACAGAGCAAGTCTCACAGGACCAGCCAACAATCCCTCCCATCTCTTCTTCCCCATCTCCCCACCCTCCCAAGTTTGGTTTTTGTGTGCGTATGTGAGAGTGTTCATGCACACATGTGTTTAAACCCAGACTTAAAAGGAAAGAGAGAAAGGAAAATATGACAGCTTTGGACAAAAGCAGCAACTATCCATAATAAATGGAGGAGTCGTCATGAAAGAACTCTGGGGCTTTAAGAAAAGCAATCTCCCCTCGGAAGACAGCACTGAGGATGCCACTGAGGACAGCAGCTTAGAAGGGCCTTGGTGTTTGAGCCAAGAAGAGGCATGGAAAGGATTTGATATACAACACAGACTCGCTTCTTTCCCTTCTCCTTCTTTCTGCCCTCAATCCCATCTTGGCTGAGCCACGGCAAAACTAAATTAGAAAAACCTGCCGAGCATTGAGAGTCCAAATGAAGCACGAAGCCAATTTATCACCACCAAGCCTGGTTATCTAATAAGCCCCGTATGTAATAAACGTGTTAAGTGTCCACCTTTAACGTTAGCACTCATGGTAGCAGCCAATGGTAGGGGAGCAGGGGGCATCATTGACAAGTGAATCCGTGAATGATGTCAAACCTGAGTGGGACCTTCAGCATCTGACTTACGTCACTGGCTGCAGTGAGGGTTTATGAGAAGTCTTGGAGACGAGCAGGCTATCTGACAGCAAGGTGGGTTATTTTGATCACTAAGGGACTGAACCAGATATGTGTGTTAAAGATGGACAGTTCTGCATGAAAGAGAAATAGAAGAAGTAGAAATAGATGATCCCTTTTCCTTATCATTTTTTTTTTAAAGAAAACTCTCAATTTGGGGACATCAGGAACTAGGAATCCACAAACTCATCAAATGATAGCTGGGGAAGGGATGTTAGGAATCATCCAGCTTAATTCCTCCATCATTTTACAGGCTTAGAAAGGTAGAGTAATTTGCCCAGGGGTCACAAGTCAGTTTTTGAGACTGGATAGGAACTCCAGACTTCCTGATCTCAGACCCAGACCTCTATTCATTGTGCCACCCAACTGCCTCTAGGTGGAAAGAGCATTGGATTATCAGTGAGAAGAATTATGTCTAGTCTTGATTATACAACTTAACTAGCTGTGTGACCCTAGTCTACACATTCTGTCTCCCCAGCTCTTAGTTTATTCATCTGTCAAAGGAGACTGTTGGCTACAGGTAGTATCCTCATACAGCTGATCTCGACACCCCTTTGTATTCATAAAAGTAATTGAGAATCCCAAAGAGTTTTTATTTATGCATGTTATACCTACCAACATTTGCTATACTAGGAATTAAGACATCTATGAAAATAGATTTGACTCCATAGAACTAGGGCTTCCCAGATAGTACTTTGAGAACCATTGGCCTAGAAAATCTCTAAGAATACTTTTAGTTCTAAATCTTGATGGGTCAATAATTCCCAAATAGGTTCTCCCCCATATCTTCCATCCCTCTAAGTATATCAGAAAATCTCATTACAAGTTCTTTCAGAGAAGAAGCCAGTCTAAACTCAATGGAAAACTACTTATGGGTTCCTTTTACTTCCTAGTAGAAAAACTACTCATTTTTTGGCCACAAGTCCTGAATCAGTAGTTTTCACTGGATTCTACTTATAGGACTACCTTGAACTGCACTTTCTTTTCTTATATTATATATGTAGATTCAGAATAAAGGACCAAGGAAGGTCCGTTTTACTTAACTATCTTCCTCTTTCCTGAATGCCATTTTTCTAAAAGCTTTAACTTTCTTCCAAACTGTACCCTTAAAGTGAAATCAACTAATCTGGGTGACTGGCATCCATGTCCGCATTTCCAGTTCTACTTGCTTTCCCAGAGAAATATCAACTTAACCCTTTCCCAGGCATTTAATTATTTTGTTGCTCTATGGTCCACTGCCCTTTATATGTTAAGCACTTGATATGCTGGTTTCACCTCCAAAGCTTCTTTCCCATACACCCCACTTCTCTCTTCTGACAATATTATGCCTCTAGCAAACCCTGATCATCTCACACTTGGACTGTTGCAATAGCCTCCTGGTGGGTCTGCCTGCATCAAATCTCTCCTCCTCCAATCAAATCACCAACCAGTCACTAAAGATTTTCCTATAGAGCAAGTCCAACCATGTCAATTCCTCTACTCAGAAAACTCTAGGGGCTTCCATCACTTCCAGCATCAAGTACAAAATGCTATATTTGACATTCCAAGCCTTTTATAATCTAGCCTTCTACATTTTCAGTCTTTTTTTTCTGTCTTACTCCCTGACATGTTCAGTCCAGGGACACTGACCTCCTGGCTGTTCTGAGAACCAGATACTCATCTCTGGATATTTTCTCTGTCCCATATGCCTGGAATGCTCTCCTTCAACCGCTTATTGTCTTCCCTGGCTTTAAGTCTCATCTGAAATCTCTCCTCCAGGAAGCCTTCCCCAACCCCTCAGAATTTCAATACCTTCCCTCTATTATTTCCCATTTATCCTGCATATAACTTGTTTTGTCTATATTTGTTTGCATATCATCTCTCCCATTAGATTAACTTCTAGAGGGCAGAGATTATTTTCTTTTCTTTTGCCTCTTTTTGTATCCCCAACACTTGGCACAGTGTCTGGTAGGATTTAATAAATAAATGTTTATTGTTTGTTTATGCCAATTTGTGCAAAATCTCTCCATGCATCCTTTCCTGGAACCTCTTGTCGCTAGCGTTTTTGAGAAAACAATCTAAGATTGGGGATTCAGTTTGTATTTATGGACACATATACATCTTCTTCTCTCCTTTCTCCATCCTAACTAAGCTAACATATTTGAATGGTGATGTGTATCTGAAGGGATGGTGCTGTGCCCTGTATCACAGGATGAACAAAATACTAGCTTCCATTACAGAGTATTTTTCAGTTTAAAAGATATATATTTCATAACACACTTGAGAGGTTTGTTGAGCCTGTGTTGCTTCTAAGTAGTTTGAATATTCTCACTTTTATTTTGCAAATGAGAAAACCTCTGAGACTCAGAGAAATTTCATGACTTGCCCAAGACCACCTGGTCAGTAAATACTGCAGGCAGGACTTCCATAGTCCTAAGAGGCAGACATGCACCGAATAAGGAAGATACAATCAGACATGGCCAATGTGTCATTTTATTTCACTTAATTGTTCTTCATTTGTTACAAAAGAAAGTTGTATTGTAGGAGGGGCATCAGGAAATAATAGTAATACAAATTGAAAGCATTAATAAAACATTAAGAAGAAGAAAGAAGATAAAGACAGAATGAACAAAAAGTAAAGAGAATACAGGAAAGAAGGGGAAAAAAACTTAGAAAGGTAAGGACAGAAAAGAGGAATATTCATTCCTCCCCTTTTAGCCCATTACCTGTTTTCTCTGTGGCATTCTTTTTGGAGCTGATTTAAATGTCAAATGATTTGGGTTCAAAATTTAGGAATCTGTTGTTGAAACTGATCCATGAAAGGAGATGAGAGAGAAAAAGGGAAAGAATATAAATGAGGAGGGGAGTTACCATGGCATAGGGGAATGGAGTCTATAAAGAAAACCACCGAAGCACTGTGCCCAGCAGCCTAGGTAAAGTAGCCTGGACATCATGCAAGTAATTTGGAATATGGTCTGTCCTCAGTTTGACACAATGCCACATGATATCAGATCAGTTTATATTTGGGAGAGGAGGAAGAGCCTCCTTCGTCACAGTTGGACAGGAATCTGGCTCATGGTTGCTGGATTTCTTACTCATCTCCCCCTACATCTCTGGGTTGATGGCAGTGTAATAAGGGCCATAAGTGTTATAAATGATACCAGCAATGACAATAAACTGAGGCTAGCTTTCTGGCTTTGAAGTCAACTGAGAAAAGGGAGGCTTTCATTTGTTCCAAATGGAAACAGATGCATGTGATCAAGGCTGGCCAAGGACAGAATTGCAAAGTTGGTGAGTTCTGTTTGGGATATTCTCAAGTCTTTTTCTCTCTGATAGTCTTTCCTGCTCCTCCACCCCCAGCTACCTAAAAGAAAAAGAACTTGCCCTCTCTGATTCAGTGTTCTCTAGTTGATTCTCTGACTCTACCGCTTATGCTCCTCCTGCCCGCCTCCCACCCCTTCATTGAAATTTAGACACCACAGAAAATTAGGTCAACTAATGATGCATGAGAAAATAGATACAGCTAGAATGACTGAATAGTATCTGAAATAGCAGGCCTTAACTCCAAAGGAATTCTATCAATCCTTGTGTTTAGCTGTCTCTAACATCATCATGATTGGTTTAGTCATGAGGCTGTAGCTAGCCCCACTTGATCTAACACAGCAGAAAAATCACACAGTGCCTAGAATCTGTGGGCCATCTGGTGGCCAAGCTATTATCCTTTGGATAGAGACAGAATTCTGTGTGGATGTAGCTTCATTTAAATGAACCAGACAAGGCCCAGTAGATGACAACTAGGTGACCCAAAGAGTGAATGTATGAGTCTTCTTGTACTTGGGAATATTCTAACTATTTGGGAGAATGCAACACAAATTGGATTTTTCCAGGTGACCTTATCATTACAATGTATTTGAATAGATGTTTTCTAGGTTACTAGTGATATCTTTTTCTACTAGATTTACAATGTTAAGATTATTGATATTCAGGTCAGACAATCAGGATATAGTTTCTACCTTTGCTCCTTATTTGCTAGGTTTAGTTTTCCCATCTACAAAATGAGAGGCTTAGACTATATGATCTTTAAGACCTTTTCCAGCTCTTAATACATGCTGTGGTCTTCTGTTGAGAGTGCTGTCTAAGCAATTAGACTCAAACTCAGATTTCACTGTTTTTTTTTCTTTCTTTCAAGTTTCTATGTTTCATCTCCATACTACCATCTAAACCCTTGCTGTTGGGTTTTTTTTCCAATTTCATATTCTTCTGAATAATAAAGAGTCACATAATAAATTAACCTTGGTGGAGGGGTGGAGAGAGTGAATTATAAGCAGCCTGTGGTCTAAGGATTTATTATCTTTTATTTAAGTAATAATTAACGTTAATTATTTCAACTAAGTGGCAGAGGTACTAGAAAAGAGGAAAACCTTTCAATAGTTCTAAAACCACCCCATGTAGTCATGGACTTAAGCAGGGACTTATATTTGTTAGCTTATTTCTGTGTTGTTCCTGAAGCAGTTTTTTATAGGGAAATCTGTTAACTAAGTTCTTTAAAACCAGGAACCCTACTCCCCTTTTCCTTCACTCTCTTCAATTCATTCTTTTGTGTACAGTTCAAGTTAAGAAATGCTTATTTAGAACCCATATGCACAACACTGGGGATAAGATAGAAAGTTTAGATAGGCTAGATGGCCCCCACCCTTGTGGAGTGTCTAGTCTGTAAATGCTGACTTCATAATACCATAGGATTTTAAATGTTAGACTTAGAAGGGACATTAGAGATCATCTACCCTAACTCTCTCATTTTATAGTTGAGGTTTGGAAGAGTTAGCTACTTTCCCAAAGTCATATGGTCAAATGCATTTTCTACTTCACTGAGCTGTTCTTTTCTGTTTCTGTGATGTCCCTCTTGCCCCAGGGCAAATATTTTTGTACTCTGCAGACAGTAGGCATTCCATAAACACAAGGACATTCACTTTTCATTCCTTAAAGTTGAAGTCTGACTCCATCAGCTAAAATTGCTTTTTCCTCAGTCCTGGGCTGCTGTCCCTGTACTGATAAAATAAAGAGAAATACAAGGCTTCAGGAGTGGAACTAGGACCCAGTACAGAACATGGCTCCAGACCACAGTCTTCTGTGTGTGACTGAACACATAAAACCTGAGGTGGTAAATGCAGCCATGGGGCTCCTGTGGATTCTGACTTCATTCTGGAGGTTTATGGTATCACCAGCTCCAGTCTGGATGGGATTAGAAAGCCACTGTTGCTCACTGTTTATCATTTCTATGTAAATTCCTGCAAAAAAAACCCCACCCACTTGGTAATTACACTTAGTGGGTTCAAGAGAATAGTTTTCCCTGCACAGAAAGCACCCTGGCTTTGAAGAGGGAAATAATTCGGCATTTATTCTCAGAAATGGCGTGTAATTATCCAACACAGGCAGTGGCTGATTTAAGAATAAAAGCCCAGGCAGCTCTGAAGGCATGAGCCCAAACTCTTTTTCAAACAATTTTAAGAGAGGAAAAAAAAGACCTAGGGATACATTTGTAAATTTGATTTACTTACCCTAGCTACCACAGTGCTTAACATAGAATAATTATAAGCTCAGGATCCAAACTCCGATGGAAAAAGTTTTAATTTTAAAATCCCAGCATGCCAGGCTGCACAGTATATACACTATGTCCTTACCCTACATTTCCCAATTGAAGGTCTCTTATGGGTTTCACTGCAGGAGATGAAGAAATTGTAGCAGGCAAAGGAAAGGACTTAGGCAAAAAAGAGAAGTGGGGGGGGAAAGGGAGAGAGAGAGAGACAGAGAGATAGAGACAGAGAGAGAGAGAGAGAGACAGAGAGAGACTGAGAGTAAGGAGAGAGATGAATGGATAGAGGGAGAGAAAGAGAGAGATGATAATGGAGGAAAGACAGAGACACAGAGAATGGAGGGAAAAAGAAAAGGAGGGGGAGAGAGAGAGGGAAAGGGAGAGAAAGAGGGTAAGAATGAAATAGAAACAGAGAGATGAAGCACAAGTCTAAGTAGGTGTAGAGACAGGTAGCCCCTAGGACCTGGATTCAGATGTTGGTTATCAGTATTTTCTCTTCCCTGAATTCCATTCCAATTCTTATATTTTGGCATTCCAAAGCAAAATTCTAATTAATATTGTGTGTGTGTGTGCATGTGTTTGTGTGTATGTAAATGCCTATACGTGTGTGTGTATGTCTTGGTCTATATTCATGCATGTGTGTGCATAGGATTTTGTGCACGTGTATGTATGCATGCATGTGCATGTGTGCATGAGTAAGTGTGTGTGTGTGTGTGTGTGAAGCCAGTAAAGAGTGTACTTGGGGTATGATGATCAGGTTGCCATCTGGTGGCTTCCTACCTCAACTAATTATTCCTGCTGATTAGATATTAAGCTAAGTTGTTTCTGTGCTGTTGAAGAACTGCAATTGCTGTTCGACTCTCTAAATTTTAGTGACGTGGGCAAAGCTCTGATTGCCAGTCCCTGGCTAAGACTCTGCCCCCAAGTCACAGATACTACGAATGGCCCCAGAGGGTCTTTAGCCTTAACTACAGGTATTTAAACCTACATCCACAGTTGGGAGATGCTCCACTTTATCCCTATTGGTAATCTGGCTCTTCTGTTCCTTCTCCCCTCTCCTCTACCTAAGCCACATAGCCACCATTATCACTGCTTTAATGAATTCTGCACCAAGACCTGGAAACCCTGATCAGCTCCATCCTTAACCCCTTCAATGGACATTTCAGGAAATATTTATTGAGTGTCTACCATGTGCAAGGCATTGAGCTAAAAGACAAAACTGTAACAGCCTTACCACCTAATTCTTATTCCCATCCCCGTCAATCCTTCCACACCAAAGTTCCAATTCAATACCATCCACTCCTTCCACCATCCCTGTGGAATGCCTGGTCCACAGGTAACAAATTTCCCTTCATCCTAAATCTTTTCCTCCCCCATTCCTCCTATGTTCTAGCTATTACTGAAACCTGACTCCCCCGATAATGCAGCCTACCTGACCACCTCTTCCAGAACTGGCTTCACCTTTACTCATTACCCTCACCTTACCAGTTGTGGCTTACAATATATCTTACTTCCCATTGCCACTTCCAAGTTCTCTCCTTCCCTTCATAACTTAGTAACCTCTCATTCTTTGAGTTTCATGCTATTCACATCTACGACCTAATCAGAATCCTGGTAGCTGGTAGTTGTCTATCAACCTCCAGGTCACTCCCCTTCTTTCTTCAATGACTCAGAACTTTTCTCTCCTCTCCAACGCCTGCTCTCATATTATGGACTTCAACATATACAATGACAATCTCAAATGCCTTAACAACTCAGTTCCTGAACTTACTTTCCATGAGCAATTCTACCATGTTACCTCAGCCATATACAAAGATAGTCATAATCTGGATCTTACTATCACCCACACAGGTGCCACCTTCACATTTAAGAAACTCAGAATCCCCTAATACCATCATAATCTATTGGCTTTCCATCTGTCCTCTGCCTTCCCTACCTCCACACTTTTTGTTCCAATGACATCAACTTTTTCTCTTCATTGTGACCTCCAATCCTTTGACTATTCAATTATCTTTCAGGCTACCTCTCTTGCACTAGACACACTCCTCTCTTCCCCATCTTGATCCTTTGGTGAACCAATTCAGCTTTAGAATGTCCTCTTCTCTCTAGCTTCTCTTCTCTAGCCTCTTTTTCAATTTGCTTCAGCTTTGGATTATTCCTACCATTTGCCACCTTTGCTTTTACTCATGTGCCACTGAACGAAGGGGGAGAAAATCACCCAACCATTCTGAGTATGTCCACTACAAATTTATGTTACCCAACCACAACTAGGCCCACACTTGTGCCAAGCAATCCAGCACTTCCCTTATCAACTCATTATCCCACTCTCCAGAGAAGCTCCTCCAAACCTTCTCAGCCCTCTTCAATCTCTCATTCCTTCTCCTACTATAAGTCTCTCAGTTGAAAATCTTGCCTCATATTTTACAGAAAAAAATTGAGGTCATTCACTGTGAGCCTTCTCTTCCTCCTCCCCCTCTTCTCTTATCACTCATTTACCTTTTCTCATTCTCTTCTCCCTCACCCCTGTTTCACATGATGAAATAACCTTACTTCTTGCCAAGGCTAACCTCTCTCCTTATTCATGTGAGCCCATTCTATCCCATCTCTTCTTTGTCATCCCACTCTTTCACTTATTTTCACTTTCTTCCTTTCTATTGGCTCCTTCCCTACTGCCTACAAACAGACCCATGTCTTTCCTAACCTAAAAAGGAAACAACCTCCCACTTTATCCTTCCATTTCTACCATCTATTGTCTTATATCCCCTCTGTCCTTTGTAGCCAAACAACTCAAAAAAGGTTATCTACAATAGGTACTTTCTCTTTCCTCTCACTCTCTTCTTAGTCCTTTACAATATGGCTTCCTCCAACCTTTCCATTTTCCCAAAAATGCCCTCTCCAAAGTTACCAATGATTTCTTAGTTGCCAAATCCAATGGCCTTTAATCAGTCCTCAGTCTCCTTGGGCTCTCTGCAGTCTTTCACACTACTAATCACCCTTTCCTTCTTGATACTTTCTTCCCTCAAATTTTCAGGACACCATTCATTCCTGATTTTGTTACGTATCCTATCCCTTCTTTTCAGTTTCCTTTGCTGAATCCTCATATAGAACATACTCTTCAACATGAGGTGTCCCTCATGGTTTTATTCCCTCTATATGCCTTCACTTGGTGATCTCACAATCTCCCATGGATTTGATTACCATCTCTATATTAACAATTCTCATATCTAGCTATCCTGCCCCAATCTCTCTGCTGATTTCCAATCTCACATTTCCAGCTGCCTTTCAGAGATCTCAAACTGGATGTCCAGTAGATATCTTGAACTCAACATGTCCAAAATGGAACCCATCTTTTCCCCAAATCTTTTCTCTTCCCCATTGTCTCTATTACTATAGCAGACAAACACCATCCTCTTAGTCCCACTGGATCAAAAGTTAGGTGTCATCATTGATACTTCAAAATCTCTCACTCTACCATCCCCATCCCCACCCCCCTATCCAATTTGTTGCCGTCTTGATGATTTCACCTTTACAATGTCTTGTATATATAACCTTTTCTCCTCTGACACTGCCACTATTCTAGCACTGTCCCTCATCACCTCATGCCTGTTTGCTATTGGGTCTAACTGCCTCAAGTCTTCTCTGCTCCAATTCTTCTCCATTCAGCCACTCAAATAATTTTCCTAAAGGGCAGATTTGATCATGGCATTCATCTATTTAATAAACTCCCGTGGTTTCCTATAACTTCCAGCATCTATTTGGTTTTTAAAGTCCATCATATCCTAGCTCCCTTCTACTTTTCCAGTTTTCTTACACCTTACTCCTCTCCATATACTCTTTGATCCAGAGACACTGGCCTCCTAATTATTCTATGAACAGAAGATTCCATTTCTCTGCTTGGGGAGACTAACTGCCCTCCAGGCCTGGAATATTCTCCCTCTTTACCTTCCCTGGCTTTAAGTTCCAACTACAATTCCCCCTTTCACAAGAAGCCCTTCTCATCCCCTCTTAATTCTAGTGTCTTCTCTCTTTTCATTATTTTCTATTTATCCTGTATTTAGCTTGTTTGTGCATATTTGTTTACTTGTTATCCTCTCCACTAGATTGTGAGTTTCTTTAGGGCAGGAGTTGTTTTTTTGTCTCTTTTTGTATTCCCAAATGCTTAGCACAGTGCCTGGCACATATTAGATGTTTAATAAATGTTTATTGATTGACCTGAGTGTGTATAATCTTCTCTCTTTTGACTGGTTCGGATGAAAGTGAGATTAAAGTGTCAGCCACTCCATCCAATCCTTCCTCCATAGATTTCTACTTGTGTACCCTGCTTATGTGAGATCATTTCCCTTTCTTCTCCCTGTCCCGAGTTCATCCTTCTTCCTTCCTCTTCTCCTTCTTTTTAATATCCCTTCTGTCTAATTAGACTTCATCTATGACCTTTGAAAACAATAAGGTTCATTGAAGACACAAATATCAACTGCTCACATTAGAACACAAGCCACTCATCCTTATTTACGGTATTCTGCCATCTTGGATCAGTCTCTAACTCCAAATACTTTAAGGTCCCTCTATTCAGTAGTAATATTAACAATAGTTCTATTATGGCTCTAGTTAAACTGTCAACTGTCCACAGACCAATATTAATTTAGGGGAGGGGTAAAATGGTTAAAATGCAAATAAATAGCATTTTCTCAATAAAATGTATGCTCTCTGGACTTACTGTCTTCTGCAGTGCTCTGGTTGCTTATGCAGTCATAACATTTTGGAATTGGAAGGTACATCTCAGTTCACTGTGCCTACCCTCAGACTGAAACATAAAGTCATATAATCTTCATCTGCAGCGCTTTAGTGAAGAGAATTTATTACCCTTATTCTTGTTCTGGACTTCTCTAGTAAGTATATCTTTATATTAAACCCAAATCTATGTCTTTTTGTCTTTCACTGAGTGCTCCTAATACTGCCTTCTGGGGCCAAGCAGGTTAATTCTAATCTCTTCCCTTTTCCTATAAATCTTTTCTTCTTTAGCATGAACATCTTCATTTCCTTTAATGAATCTTTAGGTGGAGAATTTGCTTTACTTAATATTAAATAGGTATGATTTCTTGTGATGACAGAAAATGTAACATAAGACATCACATTTTTCATCTTTGTATCTCTTACAGGCTAGTACAATGATTTGTACATTGTAGGTACTTCCTTGAATGAATGAATGAATGAATGGTAGTATTTCAGCCACCTACTACAGGAAGGAGTATGCCAACCATCTCTGGAAACACATCAAATAGATGGCTCCCTCTACTGTCTATTATACATGTGGCTAGCTTTCATTTTATTAAAATAGAGACCACAGGATGAGTTTGGTATACCAGAAAGACTATTCAAGGCCGTTTTCTGTTCTTTAAATGAACAGAAGCCATCAGACTGAAATGTGTCATTAAATATATAACTCTGGCACAAAATGGATACTACTGATCCAGTAAAAGTGCCTCCTAGCCTGGTGATCTTTGCCTATCATCTCCCACATACAATACAGCTTAGAAAGGTTTCATTCTGATGGTCATGCAATATTGTAAGTGGAACAGGTCCAGCAAGGGTGTGCCTCAAGGCACTAATATGATGTACATAGGTGCTTTGTTACCCAGGCTTTAGGTTGCAGGACCAGTGAAGAATCACCAACAGGAGGAACCATGATCCCCTGGATGTTACCTATACTCCCACTCCTGCCCTGAAGATCATATCATTCTCATTGCCTTCTTCTAGAGTCTTCTCCTCATAATACTGGTAGTGTAGCAATCAATCCACATGCCCTCTTGGTTGGAGATCTTTGCCATGCAAGACCCCTGAGTTCAGTGGTGATGTCAGTATTCCCAAACCTTAGGGTATCTCAGGATTGCTAGATTCCAGCAACTCAACCAAGTCAATACCTTGGGTAGTAAAATGATAGAATTCCCAGTCAAAGCCCTATATACCTATGAACTATGCACAAAATTCTTGGGTCCTTCAGTTCTTGCTGCCCATGAATAGCTACACCAATTTCTCTGACATTAAAAAGATTTCCTCTGAAAGTATTGGGCTCTTGTTTCTGTGTAAGGAGCCTGAGGCAGGGTATTTATGGAGGGTATAATGGGGAGCTGCCTATAGAGTTGATCCTAAGTTGGGCTCTTTTTCTCCTAGGTGGGGTTTGGCTCCAAGTGCAGCTGCCACTGACTTTCACTTCAGATCAGCTGGGGATCAATACCCAGCTTGGGCCTGCATCATGTTCATTGAGTCCTATGCTTAGGGCCTCACAATATTGATTCCAACAGCTGCTTCGGTTGGAGTTTGGGAGGCTCTTATTTGAAGTCTAAAAACTAAGAAGAAAGTAGAACATTGTATTATTGAATTGACTTCATTTTCAGCGGATTATGTTGTAATAATTGCATATGTCCAGTCAGCTTTCATTACTTCTGGCTCTTAAAAAAATAATAGTACTAAGAATGTGTTCAAATTTCGATCGGCAGGATTATTGTGGTTTCTTTGGAACGAGCCCCAGAATGCCTCAGACTGAGCAATATTAGGGACTTTATCTTAACAACAGCCCTGAGAATTTCGTTTTCTGTTCCTTTTTAAACCCTTAGACATTCTTTTTTTTAAAAAAGGAAACAAAAATGCCAATTATTGGCTGAGAACATGAATTTTTCATCAAGCTCCTACAATTCCCCTGAAAACTAGGGAGTAGGAAAAAATACAGAAACCCACTTTCCTTAAGAAGCAAGGAAAAGGAAAACCAGAAAAGGAGAGAGAAAAAAAAAGGAGAGAGAAGAATGTCACAGTGATAATTTAAGGTTACAGTGATTTTTCCCCCTTTTTATTGTTACCAATCAGTTCCTTGGGACACATAATTACATTAGACAAGTACATTTTGTCAACCATCTTCACAGTTCCTGCAGAAGTGTGTGTGAATGTGTGTAGGGCTGGGGGGTGGGGGTGGGGAATAGGAGAGAGGTCGGCTTTCTAAACCCAATTAAAATTTAACACTTGTCTCTTTTAGCTGACACCCTCCTTTTGGGGGAGAGAGTGAGGAGACACAATGCACAGATGCTCTTTACAAAATAAAGACATTTTCCACCCTCTCCCAGCACAACTTGGAGTTTCATGTAGCTGCTAATAGCTTACACACAGGCCCTTTGGATACGATTTTTGACTGTTTCCTTCTCAAATCCCCATGAAAACTCCTTACTAGTTTATTTATATTTATTTTTTTAAAGGATGTTTTCTAGACATGGGCAAATTGGGCTGCCTCTTAAGATTCATGTTGGCGCTTCTCCGACGGTCTCTATTACCCAATTTAAATACACAATAGTCAGAAGGTTTGAATACACCATGTTAATCCAGCATTGGAGACCTCAGCTTGGCTGTTTGTTAAAAGCAAATTGTACCTGTTATGAACGGGAAAGGGGCTCACTGTCGCTGTTAACTGCTTTACCAAATTGATTCTGACTCACTCGTTTCAAAATGAAAATTGAAATGCTTTTGACTTTTTTTTGGTGGAGAATCTGCTTTACTTAACGTTAAGTGAGTATCATTTCTTGTGATTACAGAAAAATGCATCATAACTTTTGATTACACTGCTATTAAGGATGCACGGTAGCAATTGCCGGGGATCATAAAGTACAATTCCTGGATGCTGGGCAACCCATTTTTATTTGGAATGGAACAGGGGAAAAGGATGGAAAGCAGAAGAGGGATAGCAGGGAGAAAGAAAAAGGGGAGAGGTTAGGGAAGGGGAAGGAAAGGGGAGAAAGAAGAGGAAGGGGAAGAGGAAGAAAAGAAAGAAGGAAGAGGAGAAAAATGGAGAAGAAGCTGAAGGATTTAGGGCATGGTCCCCAATAATGAACTCATTTAATGGAGAAAGTAGAGGAAGGGAGGCCAAGGAAGAGAATGGAATCTTAGCAGAATTGGACTGTGAGCTCTTCCCTATCCCATCCTATCTTCTCCAGCCCACCTTGAGTTCACAGAGGTCCACAGCCATGCCTGGAACCCACTCCATCATCTCTACCTACTGAAATTCTTCTACTTTTCAAGACCCAGTTTGGATATGATCTCCTCCAGGATACCTTCTTCCATTGCTCTCATATGAGAAAAAATTCTCCCTCCTCAAACTTTCCTTAATCTCTCTGTCTGGATCTTTCCTCAGATCTCCATTTAACCCTATCTTGGGCCCTATTTCTTTGTATGTCTCTCTTGTCAGGAAAAGCTTCCTTCTTCATTTGATAAAATCTCTAGTGTTAAAGCACAGCTCCTTTGGCACGGCTGATACCCAATAAATATGTTTGAACTAAATAAAATGACAGAACAGGCCAGGGAACAGAAGGGCAAAAGAAAAGGCAGGGTAGGAGAGTCAAGTCAGAAAGAATGGAGTTGGCGTCTTTGTCATCCTCTTTCACTTGCCCAAATCATACATATTTCATGTCTGTATTAGTTCAATGCTGTTTTTTATTGTTGTTTAGTCATTTTCAGTCATGTCTGACTCTTCATGACCCCATTTGGAGTTTTCTTAGCAAAGATACTAGAGTTGTTTAGCCATTTCCTTCTCCAACTCATTTTACAAATGCAGAAGCTGAAGCAAACAGGGTTAAGTGACTTGCCCAATGTTACACAGCTAGTAAGTGTCTTAGGCATAATTTGACCTCAAGTTGATGAGTCTTCCTGACTCCAGGCCTAGTGCTCTATCCACTGTGCCACATAGCTGCTCTCACTGCTGTTTGCATGTCCTGTATACATTGACATGAATGGATATAGGATTTTGATGGGGGAGGTTTCAGAAATAGTTACAGAGCATGTAAAATGTCAGTAAAGTTGGCACCTTCCACTTAGGAACCCACAAGGATGTTCCCAATGACTACTGTGGCTAAGACCTTGTATATTAATTTGTACTGAGGGAATCTTTGGTATTATACTCTTGTATATTACGCTCCTGTAGAGTCGGGACCATGTCTCTAAAACTAGTTTATATAATAGTGCCCTAATCATTTTCAAATGGATGTAACATGTTTTCCGTTATGATAACAACAAAGAAGTGGAAGAAGTTAACAGAACATTTCTCATTTGATTCAATTCATTTCCATTCTTTAAACATATATTAAGTATTTAATATCTAAGACAAAAACATCTATCTTTAAGGAGTTTACTTTCAACAGCATAAGCACAATATGTACACTTATAAACAAACCCAAGAAAATCTGAGGAATTAGGTATCGATAAATAACCAGGGGACTCAAGAAATGTTTCTTCTCTTTGCAGGGGACATTTGATTTGAACTTTGAAGGAAGCAAGGCATTTTAACGAATGATTGAGCCTGAACTAAGGAAGAAATGTATTGGAGGCATAGGGAGTAGGAAGTTGAATGGGGAATTAGGGAAGGGCGATTAAGCCGTTGAGGTGAGATCGAATGAAAGGAAGCAAAGCAAAAAGATCTGGAAGGAGTCAGACTGTAGGATTTTAAATGCTAACCTAGGAGTCCAAATTTTATTATAGGGGCAGAAGAGATTCCATGAAGATTGTCTATGAAGCTGCAGTCTGACAGACTTGCACATTAGGGAAATGATTTTGGTGGCTGTGTGGAGGATGGTTTGGAGAGGCGAGAGTGTGCTGGACCAGGTAGGAGCTGACTTCAATGGTCCAGGCAAGAGGTGATAAAGGTTTGAATAGGTTTCTGGCTGTGAAAGTGGAGAAGAGAGTTATATTGCTAGGTCCTGATTAGAGCAAGTAATGAATCCTGTGAAGTGGCAGCATGTATTAGAACTTGCCCTATTTGAAATCACAATTACATAAAACTTGAATAACCTGTACTCAAAAGCTCTTTGTTTCAAACTCTTCTCATTGGTGGATAATACTTAATACTAATTACAGATGCCTGAGGAGTGGAATTGGTGAGAGCCTGGGAGAGGAAAGATCCAAGGCTTCTGCTTTCTAGCTTTGAAAAAGAAGGCCTAAGGTTCTGGACTGTCTTCAGGTCCCTGATGGGAGAAAAGGCTCTAGAAAGAAGGTGACATATAAGAAACTGGCACTTTGATTATATCTTGATTCCCAGATTACTACATCAGAGATTTGGGGAATTTTCCCTTGAATGAGATGTGAGATTCTGCCTCTCTGTCTCTGTTTGTCTGTTTCTCTGTCTGTCTCTCTCCTCTTCACTCCAATGAAAAAGCTCCTTCACTATGGCATGGTTTTCTTTGGCAATGAAGGACAAATACAATGCTGTGAGTAGATGCAGGGGGCTGAAGGGGAACCCAGCTAACTGCTCCCCACCATGCTTCCTTCTCCTCTCCAAAGGAAGGTAAATTTGGTTGGCCAAAAAATACCCAGTTGCCCCTTTCCCCTTCCCTTTCCCTCCCCCATCCTGCACTATCCTTTCGCAAAACCTACAACTTACTGTGCTCTGGAGCTGGGGCACTGGTAGGCCCCTGCCCAAGGCCTCCTCTGGACCCTCCTGGCTTTAGAGTGATTATCATAGTAACTGTTGCTGTTTTCCTCCCAGCCTGAGGTCTTTCTTTTTCTTGGTCTCAACCTCCCAGCCTGAGGTCTTTCTTTTTCTTGGTCTCATTAAAGGGGCCATGCCCTGGCTCCTTCTTAAACAGGCCTTTTCAGTGAATGGGCGTGGTCTTACCCTAAGTGAGTGCCTATAATGATCTTTGCCTAAAGGGCCCAAGGTCTCCCAGTGCATCCTGGGTCATCTCCAGTCATCCTGATAAGTATCTGGTCACTGGATTCAGGTGGTTCTGGAGGAGAAGTGAGGCTGGTGACCTGTACAGCCCTACCTCACTCAGAACAACATCAAGGGCAAGTCATGTCATCATTTCTCTGATGGCAATCTCTGATGGCAAAGGTCTTCTTTGGCAATGAAAGACGAACACAATCTGGTGTATTCTCATATTTAAGCCTTTTCTGATTTCTGCTTTGCTAACAACTTGGACAAATGGTCTATTCACTATTTGCTATGATGTTCATTATGGAAATAACATTTTGTTGAAAAAGTCAAGTCTTTCATACATAGTTTGGGTCACTCCTTCCTGCTTAAGGGATAGTTATCAAGGAGCAAAACTTAAAGCTGAGAAATGCTTCCCCTCACCTAACAATATTTAGAGGGGCAGGGGGAAAAATAGAAATAATTCTAGCCAGGTACTCCCTTTTATTGTGAGGAGAGCAGAGAGTCCTGTCTCTGGTCACAACCTCTTCCTTTCAATCCTTTCAAGAAACAAACCTTCTTTGCAGAAGGGTGGGGAGAGGAGACTCTAGCAGAATCTTCTTTTTATCTGGTACTCTTAGAGAACCCTCATTTACATAAGAAGGAAACTGATCAGAAAGAGTCTAAAAATTACCTTAATCAACAATCTAAAAAGTAAACACTTTTACTTTTTAGGGGTAGATCCTCAGGCAGGTGCTACAACAGAACTACAGCCTTAGGGCAGTCTCAGGAGGGCCTTATCATCACAGAATTGATGAATTCCAGGAGTCAGACCCCCCTCCCCCAAATTTGAGGTAACAAACATAACTCCAAGATACAGGTCACCCTGGGAGGTAAAGCATAGATCCTTAGATGTCTTCCTAGAGGGTCAGTATACCATGGATTCACAGTGTGACCTACTGTCATCAAATGCCATCAGGGATATGGCCATCCAGGAAGGGTCAGATGAAATAAGAGACATACCAAGGTAGCTTATCTGATGGTCCCCAACACTTCTATGAATCTGTGATTTCCTGAATATGAGTATTGCCTCCAAGGATGCAGATCCCAATCCATTCATATCTGACCATTCCATACAACTCTCGTCTGTGTTCTATTAATTTGCCAAAAGGAGTTCACCCAATGTATCAGTCTTGACATTCTCTTGATGCTGCCAGGGTTCCTGTGGAACACTTGGATTGTCCATTAGTTAGTATTTGCTCTTTTTATATGAGCAGCTCATTTTCCTTTTGAGACATATATTTACTTGATGGCATACTCTTCTGATTATTGCCTTGTTTGCAATTTGGTACAGTCTTTTCCTGACCACCATGAGTCTATACATTTTTCTTGGAGTTAATCTCAACTTCAACTCTACAGAGACAGTAGTGTTGCATGACCCAGAATCATATAACATTGCTGGAAAATAATGGTGTAAAATATTGATGTCATTTCTTGAGGGAAGTTTGGAATTATTTTAAAAAAACTAACAATTTTAACAAATGATTCAGTCCCTTCTCTTCCTTCTGTTTAATTCTGGACCTAATTCATTGCCCATTTGTGATTTCTTTCAAGGACATTATTTCGCTACACACACCTATGTGTGCATACATGATTATGTATATGTGATACATGCATATATGAAATGTCTATATATTGTCTATAGCTACACCTGTATCTATAGGATGAGAACATAGGTTGTTCATCCAACCATATCTCAGAGTGGAAAATAAACATTTTTCATGAACTTCACTTTTCTTGGGTGGATAAGTAGGTCATTTTTTTTAATGCTTATGCATTTCAGGTTCTAGAATTGATGCCATCAGTATGATGCTCTCTGCCTAGAATATCTGGAGGACCTCACCATCTATTGGGAATCCCATTTCCAATTATATTTAACTCTATTCTCTCTTCATAATAGTGCAAACACCCTTGATGAGCGTATGTTACATTGCTCTATCCCTTACCTAATATTAATCTTCAAGTGGTAACTGATAAGTTATTTCTGTTGTTACATTTTTCAAGGAATTTCACATAATTTTTATAAGTGCATGAAGGAACAACCCTTAAAATGACATTTCACTCTAACAAAGCAAATGCTTTCGTCTGCTCAAAATATAATAATCATAGAGAGACCTTGTATTTTCTACATCTTTCAGTTGATTTTGTTATTGTAAAGTTGTACTCCACTTTGAAATATCTCCTTTGAAAGCCTTCCTGTTATTTTCTAATACGCTTTCATCAAGGATGCTCTTAATGCGTATGTGCACTTTATATACAAATAAAAGTTGGCATGTAGATTAATAACAATTGATATTCTTTTGGTCAACTAACTTTAATCATGTCCATTTTTCTATAACTTTATCTTCCACTCATAACTGGGAAATCAATCCCTTAACATTCTCAAAATTGGATTGCCTTGCCAGCTGGACCTCCTGAGAGGTCCTACTTTAAGATAACTAATTTGTCCTAGGCTAGCTGTTTTTTCCTGTCTTTCTTATCTGCAGAACCATTTCCACTTTCTCAAGAAGTACATCTGGAATTGTGCTATCAAGTTCTAATATGGTGATTGTGATTGTGGTGGTTGACATTGATTGTGAAAAGTGTTTACTTTTTAGAATATTTAAATATTTTTCCCATTTTGGCGGGGGTTTATTTGTTGTTTTCCCTCCTTTTTTTTCTTGAATGCCTTTGGGATGATATTGTTTAGTTGGGGCTTTTATGATCCTTTTCTGAAATTGGTTTTATAGCCCCATTCCATTTTGTGAGACAACACTGTTCATAATCCTTTACCATCTTTCTTCCAAAGAATTCACAGATCTGTTCATATTTTAAATATGTGAGACTATTTAGGACTAAATATCACACCATTCTGCTTGACAAGGAGATCAGTTGATTGTTGACTAAGGTAATTTTTAGACTCTTTCTGATCAGTTTCCTTCTTATCTGAATGACTTACAGCCATTGAAATTCTATGAAAAAATTGTCATAATGAATGTTAGTGTTCTTTCCTTCAACCATTTCTCTTTCTTTGGCATCAAAAACTTGTTTGGATAGATCAAGTTACAGTTATTTTAATTTCATGCTGTCTTTTTCAAATTGTTCTTCTTTCTTACAGTTTTGTATTAGTTATGACCTTTCTCCAACAAGTTGATGGTCTGAGTATACACAAACTCTTGCTTTAAGAATGACTTCCACATAATGAGGCAGCTAAAATGTAATCAATTCCACTTTTTGTGATGTTATTTGATGATCATCACATCCCGTGCCTTCCAATCTTTTCTATAAGAATGTATTTATGATGTGCAGTTATGAGGCTTCTGTGTAGGACTTTGACTTTTTCTATTTCTTATTCCTGAACCATATTTTTCATGTATCATTTATCATCTTCACTTATACCCATTTTTAGAAAATGTGATTAATTTTTGTAATGCACAGTCTGTTCATAACACTTCCCTAATCAAAATCCAGTAGTTCCTTGTTGCTTTTTAGATAAAATAAAATCTCTTCAGCTTGACATTGAAGGCTCTCTAGAATCTAGCTTTACCTTGCCGTTTCCTTGATCAGTTTTCTGTACTCTATATTCCAGTTAACTGAATGCAGACTAGGGGTCTCTTCTTTGAACTTAACATTCCATCTTCCAAACTTTACACATCCATACAAGTTGTCTCATCATATACTCCCTCCCTTTTTCTGTCTTTGGAATCTGTCTAAAGTCAGATTTTAACATCTTCATTGAAGAATTTTCTTGTTCCTTGAATTGTTGGTGCTTCTTATTTCCCAAATTACTTTGTGCTTATTTGTGTATCCCACCTTCCCCTCCTCAAGTAGAATGTAAAATTGTTGAGAGTAGGGAGTATTTTGCTTTTGACTTTATACTCCCTGTCCCTTATAGTAATTTAGAAGGTGCTCATTGAATTAGATTGAAGAAATGGGATTCTTGACTAGGTGTAGTTTGAACTGAGTCCTCTGAAATATTTTCCAATTTTGAGATTCTGTAATTTACTCTCATTTTACAAAGACCACTCAATCCAATCTGTTGAAGTAACGCAAAACTTTGTTGTGAAGTTAAAGTTGCCATAGTCTAGGAAGAACCATTTCTGTTCTGATCCCATGAGGATGAGTGGTGATATGATAGAAGGCTCCGACATGGGTGAGACTTGCTCCTCACAATGATGGTAGTAGAGAATATGGTCATGAAGACACAAGTAGCCCAATCCTGTTGGACTCCACCATAACCTAGTATGGCACATGTAACTGATTCCAGTCACCTCTTGTACAATCCATGCCTTGGCCTCTAGAAGTGTGGAATCTGTGGTGCTGCAGTATTATGATGTCTGTGTTTTAACCTATTACTAAGCTCAACAAGATAAAATTGTAGAGAAATGTTGCCTCCTCCCATTGCTGAGATTGTCCTGCACCCTCCATTTTGAGGAAGGATCTAGACCAGTCATCCTCATTCATCTTTCTGCTCTGCTTCTGATACTCCAGATTTTACCATCACATCCTCATACCTTTTCTTCTCTGCAAATCCCTTTTCATTTTTGTGTTGTCTTCCCCAATTAAAATGAAAACTCCTTGAGGTAAGGAATTGTCCTTTTTTGCTTGTATTTGTATAACCACTACTTACCACATACCAAGGACTTAATGAATGCCTATGGTCTTGACTTGACAAGTACCCTACTTCGAGGACTGACAAGACCTTAAATGCTCCTCAAATAGTAGCCAGCTGATTAGAGAAGTGGTCTTCAAAGTGGAACTATGTCCTTCTCGGGGGACATGGGTTGACTCTAAGGGGGCTGTGACATAAGGGGTGTGTGATCAACCAA
The DNA here is from genome assembly GCA_028658325.1 of Potorous gilbertii. Taxonomy (NCBI): domain Eukaryota; kingdom Metazoa; phylum Chordata; class Mammalia; order Diprotodontia; family Potoroidae; genus Potorous; species Potorous gilbertii. Next base: position 646,290,561 of record CM053770.1, on the reverse strand, counting down.
TCAGAGAGTGGGAAGATGGATCACAATCCATTATTCTACTAATTGTGGGGCTTATCTCCAACTCTCAACTACCTCTATCCTTTACCTGCAATTGTCCCAAAGTTCCTTTTCTCCACCCTTTTGCCACTCCAACTTTTCTTCTTCTGCATCATTTATTTTCCCCTTGGAACAGTTAAAACCTAAATATGTGTAATGTTAATATAAGGTTAATGGTGGGTGAAGGAAAGAGTTAAAGATCTTCACTATCCATTATTAGACCTCTGATACCTTTTGTTAATTTCTAATGAGGCACTGGGTCTTGAGGATCATGCCATTGAGATCTGAAAAATACGTATATGTGCACACACACACATATTCTGAGGTGAGGATTTTGTGCGGGGCTCATTTTTTGGAAGAAGTTTGGTGTTATCAGATGACACTCTGCGTAGCCACGCTAAGGAACTTCCCTGGCTTTGAAAACCCAGATGTTCATGTTTCTCTCTCTGGTAATGTATGTACTGTCTGTGGTCAGACAGTTGGAAGCATTGTCCACTGATCTTCCTGTTTGTAATTTTTGCTTGTAATTTGTATTTTCTCTGAAGTTCAGGGTGCTGACTTCTCCCCTGAACTATGTGAATGATACATATGCTTGATTAAGATAGATTGTTGACCCCTCAAAAGTTGCTTTCCTTTTGGAAAAGCAAATCTAAGAACCTGTACAGCAAGCCCTCTTGTGTTTGCTGCAGTCCTTGCTGTTACAGAATGCAAAGTTACAACAGTATCTATGCAGCAGCCATTGGGAAAATTCCCTTCTCTCCTCGTCTTAACATGCCCTTCCTCCTGTTTGGTATTTAATACCCTTTACAGTTTGTCCCCATTTTTCATTTCCAACTTTAGTGTATTCATTGTTTTCCTTCCCCACCCTCCAAGGTTCAACAAATCTGGCTTTCTTGCTGTTTCTCACATGTATGCAAAACACAATTAAAATTTCCAAACATGAATAGGAAATCAAAGCATAATATAATCTATTAAGCAGAGCCATGTAAAGAAAAAACAATGGATTTATATTGGAAACTTTCTTCTGGGTTGAAATCAGAGATGATTCACTTTTTCTTGTGGTCTCTGCATTGTGTGGAGTAAGAAATAGGAGTCCTGGGGAAAAGCTGTTCTGTTCACTGAGTGTTATGGCTTATTATATTATGTATCTTTCAATAAAAATATTTTAAAATGAAGAATTTTACCTGCATGGTTAGCTACATTGATCAAATTAAGTGAATAATTAATTACTAACAAGGAATTATGATTTACAAGTCTACTCTATCTCCAAGGACATACACAGAGATTTTTCAAAAACAATTAACCGTATTCAATCACTTTGCTCTCAAATACAAAAAAAAAAGAATTTATTTGTTACAATTACTAATAAAAATTTAAAAAGGTTTGCAAATATTTATTTCATTTTTACTTCATCCTTTTCAATATTTTATGCTCCATAATATACATAATACAATAGCACAAATATACATATATTATTTACAAAATATGTGGACATTCTCAGACATATTTTGCTAATGAGGTGCTTGATTTAAAAAGCTTGGAGACCACTGCTCAGAAGACTGTTACTGTAGCATTGTGACCTGTGGTGTCCTCTAGAGGGCATGTAGATTGTTACCAAAAACTTAACCATCATCTGAACTATAGGTGACAGGAAAAGAGATTGGTGGGGTTCCAGTTTAAGATAATACTGTTGGGTTCCTGTCCTTTATTTGGGGATAGGTGCACAGAACCCCCCAGGTGCCAATAATTAAAGGATTGTAGGACATGGAAGGGAACTTGGATGTCATCTTTTTCAACCTGCTCATTCAAAGATGAAGAAACAGAGCTATTCAGTGACTTTACCAAAGTCACACAATAAAGAGAAGGATTGTGATTCAAGCCTTCGAACTACAAGTCTAGGGGCATCTAGGTGGCACAATTCATAGAGTGCTAGGCCTAGAGCCAAAAAAACTCTCTTTCTTGAGTTCAAATCTAGCCTCCAACACTCCCTAGCTGGATGACCTTGGGCATGTCACTTAACTTTGTTTACCTCAGTTTCCTCATCTATCAAATGAACTGGAGAAGGAAATTATAGATTCCCTCCAGTATCTTTGCCAAAAAAACCCCAAATGAGGTTACAATGAGTCAGACATGATTGAAACAACAACAAAGACATACAAACCTCAGACTCCTAGATTCACTACGTGAGTGTCACCTTAGGCTAATATACTTATCATGCCCTTTCTTTGCTTTATTGTCCAGTATTTCCTTGTGCCCAGGTGTTACCTTACATTCAGAACGTTGTTAATGTTGTTGGGAGATATAAAGAATATAATGTTTTTCCTTCAAGCATCTCACAATCTTGTAAGGCAAGGTTTATACATAACTGAAAGTTATATAACAATTCAATAGTTAAAATTTCATCTACTTTAGAGCTGCGCTAAAAAATCTAAAATTAATGATGGTGCTCAACTTTTCCCTTAAAATTATTTTTGTTTATTCTGTATCTATTTCATATATAGTTATCTGAGCATATATTGTTTCTTCTCAGTAGGATATACCTTTGTTGAGGGCAGGGATCATTTCCACTCTTGTCTTCGTATTCCCTGTATGTAACATAGGACCTGGCCCAAAGTAGAATGTTAAATAAATTCTGGTTGAATTAAAATTGAATTGAATTGAAAATATTGGATTTGGGGCAACTCTCACTGGTAACAAAAGTGATTCCTGAAAAAGCAGAAGAGCACAGACATATTTTTTTCTCTGACTTTCATTACCCTTCTGCTATAGGAAGAGCTTTGAACGCTGAGTATAGATCCCACCACTACCAATAAAAACAAGCCAAAGAGTGCCTTAGTCAGCATATACTTGTGAGCAACAAACAAGGCCAAATCCCTTGAATTTCTAAATCCAAGACTTGGCTTTTGGTCATAGGTGTCATGGTTCCAAGGGTGGAACCTTTAGTTCTTCCATACTCTTACCTTTGGAACCTTTGCCTTTTTAATGTAAACCCAGCTTGTGAGATCAGAAGTTTCTAAAGCTGAGACTTTCAGGTATAGTTTAAATACCACTGATCTTGGATTTGGGAGACCTGAGTTCAAACGATATTTTCATCACTTACTATTTTCGCAAATTGCTATGCTGCCATAGACCATAAATCATAAGACACTAGTAAATTGTATGGGATAATCTGCCTTTTTTTCTTCAAACCAATTTTCAATGAGCAATGAGATATACTGGACACTAGTAAGCACTTGATAAGATGCTTTTCCTTTCACTCATATACTTGTTTGATCTGATAAGTCTTGGATAGTCGGCACAATCTCTACAACTGGAGAGGCAGTATCTGTTGGCTTTCTTGAGCTTAGGACTTAAGAGCTGCAGCAAGCCTAAGCCAACTGGGTGTTCGGTACCAATGGAGTCACACCTCAGGATCAGCCACCTGGCTACCCAAGAAGGGACAAATTGAACCAAACTGAAAATACTGCAGGGAAAATCCTCTTGCTAATTAACAGTGAAATTGAGACCATGAGTGGCTACTTTGCTTCCAGCTTAGGGGAGATAGACAAGATCTCAAAGAAAAAAAGTCTTCATCTATCCCTTTTCTTCATCTGTAAAATGGAAATGGTAATCCTCATGCTGCTTGCTTCACTGAGTTGTGAATACGGCCGAGGTATGGCACTGATGTGTCAATCACATGCTTCCTCTCTCTCTCTTGCATTCATACTGGCAACTTTGGTGACTTTTCCTGGCTGAGGAAGGGGATACTGTTCACAGCTACCATAAGACTGAAACTCAATTCTCCGAAATCCTAGTAGTAACACTGGTGTAGGGGGAGGTATACTCCTACTATTGACCACTAGAGGTCCTGAGTCCTCACTGTTGCATTTCTCATTGACACAAAATCAAACACGTTGACAGTATTGAATCAAACATTAAATAATGCCTTAAAATATGAAATACAATCATGGCAATTATAACGAATAATTATATTAATAAACAACAATGATGTGTTTACAATAATAATATGTCTTAGTGATACGGCCAAGGCAGGAATAAGCATTTCTTTTACTCATTAGAAAGCAAGTGAAGGACTGGTTATAGCTTAACATTTACTTATTAGAATATAAAACCAGGAATAACCGTAACATTCAATGTAAGGAAAAAGCAGAGATAATCAAACCATCACAGTTAACCCATCCACCTGAGTAACCTATCAATGGGCAAAATGTCCGTGGGAGAGAGTAAGCACACACAGAAACCTGACAATGTGGCACATGAGTAGAGAAATCCTTGTTTGTAGCACAATTTATGCTTCGGCTTTGATGCCATTTGTCTCTTTAGGGAATGGTCTGCTCCCGTATATCACCTACTGGACCAATCTCTTTCTTTGAATTCTTCTGGTCTTTACAACTCTTTTGTTGAGAAACATGTATCTCATTCTATACTGGGGCCACAGAAGCGATGTTAAGCCTACATCTTGGCAGGATCCTAAGAAAATGTTGACATATTTCAAAGATAGGCTTTTTCCTTTAGCTGGAAAACTTCCAAACTCCTTATATTTCTTCCAGGGTTTTGAGTTTATCCATCAAAAATTGTAGATAACAAGAGGGATATGCAGCTTTTATGAAGTCAACACTTCAAATAGCAGAGGATTCTGTCTTTTGCAAACAGGTCTTGGTGAAGTCACATCACTTTTCCAGTTGGTACAGCTCATAGCAAAGCAGCTGCAAAACTTATTCCCCTGCCCCTGCCTCTATTTTTCCCTTGAAAACCATAAAGGCCAGAAAAAGGCAACACAAGTAAATACCGAGAGGTTTCTTCTTTATGGACAGTGCTAAAGGGCAATGAGCTCCAGTGTCTTCCCTATTACCTTGAGGATAAAAGATGCATTTCCTTGTTTGACATCTGAAAAATTCCTTATAATCTAGTCTCTTCCTACCTTTTCAATCTTCCTGCACTTCTCTTTTTATACATTCTACATTCCAGCAACCCTGGATTATTTGTTATATACAACTCCATGTTTTATCTTCATGACTTTGTACTCATTGTTTGCCATGTCTAGAATGTTTTCCTTCACCCCCATCTATTAGTTTCTCTGACTTTCTTCAAGACAGCTCAGATCCCATCTTCCCCAGAAGGCCTTTCTTAGTCTCCCCAGTTACTAACACCTTCTGCTTTCAGAGTCCTTTCCATCTACTCCATACATAATGTATGGGTTCCTGCCTTTTTACAAAATTAGAATGTGAGTTCTATGAGGGAAGGGACTGTGGTTTTGTGTTTTTCTCTATGCCTAGTTCTTAGCCCATTGTAAACTCTTAAGAAACGTTTTTTGACTATGACAATCAAAATTTACCTTTCTGCAAGGTATGACCTTAAAAGTCATAATCACTCCATAGTCCCTAAACAGCAATTTGAATTATATTCTTAATTATAATCAGGGGTATATTGGAGCTAGCCCAAACTGGTTCATGAAAACCTATTATTAAATTTTCAGTATGAGCATTTACACTTTAGAAATTGGCAAATGTTGCAAATCAGGGCTTGGTTTGTTTTGTCCATAATCTAGACTTAAGAAAGTGATGGGAAAAATGTTAACAATGCAGATTAAGGGGGAGGAGCCACGATGGTGGAGTAGAAAGATTCACATATACTAGCTCTGAACCCACAGCCCATAATTACCTATTAAGAGGAACTCCCAACAAATTGTGGAGCAGTGGAAGCCACACAACAATGGAGTGGAGGAGATTTCTGTTCCAGAGAGCCCTGAAAAACCGTCACTAAAAGTCCGTCACACACCTGACCAGCAGCAGAGCCCTGGCCACATGGCCCCAGAGGAGTAGATCCGAGCAGGCTCCAGGGACAGAATCTCCGGCAGCCGCAAAGGTCCCTCCAGCCACAGGTGCTACAGGTCAGTGAGAGAAACTTCCAGGCTGGCCGAGAGGGGAGCAGGGTTGTCTCCATAACTCAGGCCCCCTCGGGAGGCAGCAGCAGAAGCAGTGGTGGCCAGGGGCTCCCAGAGCAGGCAGAAGCTCGAGACTGTTACTGAAGGTCTCAACATAAACCCCCTGAGGGAACTGAGCCTGGGAGGCGGCCCTGCCCCCACCTGAGAACCTGTATTTGATCTTACCCTGAATAGCAGCTGGTTGGCTGCTGAAAGCCCTGAGACTGGGGAGCAGCATTTGAATCTCAGACCCCAAGCACTAGCTGGGAGGACCTAGGCTGGGGTGGAGAGGACTCTCAGAAGTCAAGTAACTGGCTGGGAGCATTTGAATCTCAGACCCCAAGCACTAGGTGGGCAGATCTAGGCGGTGGTGGAGAGGAATCTCAGAAGTCAAGTAACTGGCTGGGAAAATGCCCAGAAAAGGGGAAAAAAAAAATAAGACCATAGAAGCTTACTTTCTTGGTGACCAGATGTTTCCTCCTTTCCTTTCTGATGAGGAAGAACAATGCTTGCCATCAGGGAAAGACATAGAAGTCAAGGCCTCTGTATCCCAAACATCTGAAATAGATATACAATGGGCTCAGGCCATGGAGGAGCTCAAAAAGGATTTTGAAAATCAAGTTAGACAGGTGGAGGAAAAACTGGGAAAAAAAATGAGAGAGATGCAAGAAAAACATGAAAAACAGGTCAATATCTTGCTAAAGAAGACCCAAAAAAATACTGAAGAAAATAACACCTTGAAAAATAGGTTAACTCAATTGGCAAAAGAGATTCAAAAAGCCAATGAGGAGAAGAATGCTTTCAAAAGCAGAATTAGCCAAGTGGAAAAAGAGGTGCAAAAGCTCACTGAAGAAAATAGTTCTCTCAAAATTAGAATGAAACAGATGGAGGTCAG